>JAEOAD010001749.1:3000000-3531874 GCA_036365145.1 Orientallactaga sibirica | reverse complement strand
CCTTAGGTTTATTCCGGGTATTTTTCTGTTACTATTGTGAATGAAATTGTTTCCTCTGCTTCTTTCCCTATACTTTTATTGGTATATGAGAATGCTACTAATATTTGAGTATTAATTTTACATCCTGCTACTTTACTGAAAGGGTTTATCAACTCTAGAGTTTTGTGGTAGAGTGTTTAGGTGGCCCCTCTTCCACAATTGACTCTGAGCCTTGGAAGGTGTGTTAGAGATGTTTCAGTGCTGAGCACTCCTCTGTCCCTTCTTCTCAGCACCATGGTGCCTTCTGAGTCATCCCAAGGTCACCACCATCTGAAAAAGAGAAGCTTCCCTTCAAAAGTCCACTCTCCATCATAGAAGCTTCAACCAAAAGTGAGAGTAGCATTAATATATTATTGTGGACATTAAGAGAAGTGCTTACTGGGCAGTTTGGTGTGCATAGTATATACATTTAGCAAGACACCAGCAGATTTTATGTCCCTAGGACTCATGACTACCCCAGTTGTAGGTTTTCAGTATCAGGGATGTATTCCCTCCCCTGGAATGGGCCTCCAGTCCAATTAGAGAGTGGTTGGTTTCCAAACAGACATGCCACTATTGCACCTGTTGGCTCATTTGGCCTGGCTGGCCAAATTTAAACTTGCAGTGTTCACTGTTGAGTATCTTCACTGGTGTTCTTTTTGGTTTTTTTTTCTCTTCTCTCCCATTAAACTGTGTTGGTTGTAGCTTTTTCCAGATTTCTGTCAGCTGGTCCACATAGAGGAACCTTTCAGCTCAGCTCCAGCAGGGACAGTGAATTGCTGCTCAAATATCTTTTCTTCAGCAATTGGATGTCTTGATCTTCAGCAGTCTTGCCATCTATTCCAGGTGGGAAATCAAGGCCTCGGCAATGGCCTATAATGTTTTGGGGTATCTGTGACCTCCTGGCCAACAACTCACTGGAAGGTATCCCATCTCTGGCACTGAAATTTTTCTACTAATAATCTATTGCTTCTGAGTGTTCCATTGTCCAGAAAAGTAGTTTCCATATAACTTATTTATATCCTCTTAGATTTTGATTAGCCCTCCCTCCACCTTTCCTTTACTCAATCTCTTCCCCTAGCCTCACTTAGGCCTTTTCACCCCCATTAATCTGTTCTTCTACTTACATATATACAATACCATCCTATTAAGTGCCCCCTCCTCCCTTTCTATTTCCTTTATATCCCCTTTCTAGCTTACTGGCTTCTGCTACTGAGCCTTGGAAGGTGTGTTAGAGATGTCTCAATGCTAAACACTCCTCTGTTACTTCTTCTCAGCACAGCACAGAGACCCTAAGGTGTATTTTGAGACTCCAAGTTCTATACTGAATAGGAGTGGAGAAAGATCTTGTTCTGATATTGGTGGTAATGCTTCAAGTTTTTCTCCATTTAGCATGATGTTGGTTATAGGTTTGTTTTAACATATCCTTTATAAGCTGAGATGTGTTCCTTCTCTCCTAACCTCTCCAGAACTTTTATCATAAAGGACATTGGATTGTGTCAAAAATGTTTTCTGCATCAATTGAGTTGATCATGTGATTTCTGTCCTTGAGTCCATTTATGTGATCAATTACATTCATTGATTTATGTACATTGAAATATCCTACATCTGGAATGAAGCCCACATGAACATAGTATAGATCTTGATATTTTCTTGAATTTAGCTTACAAACTTTTATTGAGCATTTGTGCAAGTATTGTTTTCAGGCTCAACACTGAGGTCCTTAATCCATTTGGAGTTGGTTTTTGTGCATGGTGAGAAATATGGGTCTAACTTCATTCTTCTACCTATCGATATCATTTTTTGCAGTACCATTTGTTGAAAATGATAACTTTTTTCCAATGTGGGTTTTGACCTCTTTGTCAAAACCAGGTGGCTGTAGTTTCACAGAGACATCTCTAGCACACCCTCCAAGGCTCAGGGTCTATTGAGAAAGAGGAGGCAGAATGAATATAAGAGCCAGAAGAGGGAGAGGAGTGATACTATCTTTCAGACACAAAGTGGCCTTGATATTCATGACCTCACAGTGGCTGATGCTACTTGCACAAGCCCCGCATAATAGGAGGAAAAAAAAAAAACAATGACATCAAAATAGAGACTAGTTGGAAAGGGCTTCAGTGGAGGGAAAATTTAGGAGGAGGGAAAGGGAGAGTGGTGAGAGGGGTTTATGATCATGATATATTGCCTATCTTTATGGAACTGTTAATACAAAGCTTTTAAAAGTCAGGTGGCTGTAGTTACATGGAGTTATGCCTGGATCTTTCCTTCTATTCCACTGATCTTCATTTCTCTTTTTATGCTAATACCTTGCTGCTTTTCTTTTTCTTTTGGTTTTTTGAGGTAGGGTCTCACTCTAGCCCAGGCTGACCTGGAATTCACTGAGTTCAAGGGTGGCCTTGAACTCAGTGATCCACCTACCTCTGCCTCCCAAGTGCTGGGATTAAAGATGTGTACCACCACCACCCTACCTTCTATGCTGCTTTTATTATTATGTCTGTGTAGTATAACACAGACATGTTATATGGTAATACATCCAGCAGTCTTCTATTTGATGAAGACATTTTTGGCTGAGGACTTTTGTGATTTCATATAAATTTTTTTTTTTTTTCTGTGAGGAGTAGTGCTGGGATTTTGAGTGGAATTGCATTGAATCTATATATTGCTTTTGGTAGGATTTTTCTAGTTTTCTGTCTTTTTGTTTTCTTTTTGCTATGTGTGCATCTTGTTTTGCTATTGGTGCAATGCTAGTTTTGCAGGAGTCAGGGTACATTCCCTCCTTCTTAATTTTGTGAAATAACTTCAGAAGCAGTGGTTGCAGATCTTCTATAAACGTCTGATAGAATTCTGTGGTAACCCCATCTGGACCTGAGGTTTTAAAATTATTTTTATTTTCAAGCAGAGAGACAGACAGAGAGAAACTGAGAATGAATGAGTGCCCGAGGACTCCAGCCACTGCAAATGATCTCCAGGTGTATGTGCCACTTTGTGCATCTGGCTTCACATAGGTACTGGAATCAAACCCAGATTGTTAGGCTTTGCAAGCAACACCTTAACTGCTGAGCCATCTCTCTATCATCCCCCACTGGGGTACTGTTTCAATATTTTTTTCTATGTTTTACAAGGTAGGGTTTCAAGCTTGTGCTGACCTGGAATTCACTATGTAGTCTCAGGGTGGCTTCAAACTCATGGCAATCCTCCTACCTCTGCCTCCCAAGGGCTGGGATTAAATCAAACACCATGCCCGGTTTACTGTTTCAATCTTCTTTAAATTTGATAGGTCATATGTGTCAAGAAAATCACCAATTTTTGATGGGGGTTCTGTATGATGGAATATAGCATTTTGAAGAATGTACCTATGATTTTTAATTCATTTGGTATCTGTTGTAACGTCTACCTTTTAAAGTTTATTTATTTATTTATTAGAGAGAGTAGAGAATGGGTGAGCCAGGGCCTCCAGTCACTGCAAACTCCAGATTTGCCACCTTTGCATCTGGTTTACATAGGTCCTGGGGAGTTGAACGAGAATCTTTTTTAAATTTGATAGGCAAATGACTTAAAATAAGCCATCCCTCCAGTCTTTTTCAGTTTGATAAACATCTTGTTTTCTTTATTTTGTTTTTGAAGATTTAGAGGCAAAGGAGAGAGAAAGAGAGAAGTTTATTTATTTATTGGTGTTTGAGGCCTTTCAGCCACTGTGAATGAACTCCACATGTGTGTCCCCTTGTCACTGTACAACAAACTCACTTGTAGACTTGCACCACCTTGTTCAAACATACCTTCTGGTTGTGCCTGGAGATTGGTTTAGGCAAATTTGGCAAGTCCTGGGGGAGTTGATCCATCTCTCAGCCCTAATGTCTCCAGGCATGTCTCATCTTATTAATTAGAGTGTTCTCCATCTTGTTAATTTTTTTTGCTAAACATCTTGTTTTAAAAGTACCAACTTTTTGAAGAGAGAATTCTTTTGTTTTTTTCCTTCTATATTTTATTGACTTCTGCCCTGATCTTGATTATTTTCCATCTGAATGTACTCTTGGTTTGTTCTTGTTTTTCCATGTACAAGTCTTCAGGTACATCACTTAAGTTGTTTGATTGAGATTGACTTTTCAAATGTAGACATTTAAAGCCAAGTGCTTCACCACTAAAATCTCTCCAGCCCTTGTCTCCTATTAGGTTTTGATTTATTAATTAGTCTTCATTCTCATTCAGTTGATTAATTTTTTCAAAATATTTTCACTTTTTTTAAAATTTATTTATTTGATTCATTCTTTTTTTTTTTCTTTTTGAAATTTTTTCCTTCTATATTTTATTGACTTCTTCCCTGATCTTGATTATTTTCCATCTGGTACATCTTGGTTTGTTCTTGTTTTTCAAAAAGTCTCCAGATATATCATTAACCCCTTGATGCATCTGGCTATAATGTAGACCTTTTAAAGCCATATGCTTCACTCCAGGGTCCAACTCACCTTCATTGTGTCCTATAGGTTTTGATGTGTTGTATCTTCAGCCATTCAGTTCTAGGATTTTTATTTCCTTCTTGATTTCTCTGATGACCCATTCACTGTTCAATAATGTGTCTGATAGAATTCTGTGGTAACCCCACCTGGACCTGAGCTTTTAAAATTGTTATTTTCAAGCAGAGAGAGTGTGAAAAAGAAAAACTAACAATGAATGAGCGCATCAGGGACTCCAGGTTTATGTGCCACTTTGTGCATCTGCTTCATGTGGGTACTAGGGAATTAAACCCAGGTTGTTAGGCTTTGCAGGCAAGCACCTTAGCTGCTAAGCCCTGTATCATCTCCCGTTGTTATGGGTGCTCCTGTTTCAATCTTTTTTGTTTTTTTTTTAAATAATTTTTTATTGTTGTTTATTTATTTAAGAGCGACAGAGAGAGAGAGAGAAAGAGGCAGATAGATAGAGAATGGGTGCACCAGGGCCTCCAGCCACTGCAAACGAACTCCAGATGCATGTGCCACCTTGTGCATGTGGCTTACATGGGGTCCTGGGGAATCAAGCCTTGAACCGGGGTCCTTAGGCTTCACAGGCAAGCGCTTAACCACTAAGCCATCTCTCCAGGCCCTTTTTTTGCTTTTTTGAGGTAGGGTCTCCTTCTAGCCCACGCTGACCTGGAATTTACTATGTAGTCTCAGGGTGGCCTTGAACTCACAGAAGTCCTCCTATCTCTGCCTCTGAGTGCTGAGATTAAATGTGTGTGCTACCATGCCCAGCTTACTGTTTTAATCTTGTTGCTTGCCGTTGCTGTTGAAATTTTCTCCTCTGTGACCTAACTTCCTGTCACCAAGTTTAACTTTGATAAGTCATGTGTCAAGAAATTCAATTTCCTTTAGATTTTTCAGTTTGATGGAATATAGCTTTTTGAAGGATGTCCTTATGATTTTTACAATTCACTTGGTATCTGTTGTAATGTCTGCCCTTTAAAAATTTTTTTAAAAATTATTTTGAGAGAAAGAGGCAGAGAAAGATAGAGAATGAATGTGGCAGGGCCTTTTAGCCACTGTGAATGTACTCCACATGTGTCCCCCCTTGTGCTCATGTGCAACTTTGCACGTTTGTCACTGTGCGTCTGGCTACATGGGATCTGGAGATTTGAACATGGATTCTTAGGCTTCTCAGGCAAGTGCCTTAACCACTAAGCCATCTCTCCCACCCTAATGTCTCCCTATTATGTCTCATCTTATTAGAGTGTTTTCTATCTTGGATAATTTTGTCAAAGGGTTGTCAATTTGCTTATTTTTTTAAAGAACCAACTCTTTTGTTTTCTTCTTCTATATTTTATTGATTTCTGCCCTATCTTGATTATTTTCCATCTGGCACTTCTTGGTCTGTTCTTGTTTTTCCAAAGTCTTCAGGTACATCATTAATTTGTTTAATTGAGATTGACTTTTATAATGTAGACATTTAAAGCCATATGCTTCACTCTCAAACTCACCTTCATTGTGTCCTATAGGTTTTGGTATGTTGTATCTTCATTGTCATTCAGTTCTAGAAAATTTTTATTTCCTTCTTGATTTCTCTGATGCCCCATTCACTGTTCAATAGTGTGTTGCTCAATCTTCAGGACTTTGTGTTTTCTACTGTTTCTGCTCATTCCTACCTGTAGTACATTGTGTTCAGATATACTACAAGGAGTTATTTTGATTTTCTTAAATTTTTTGAGAATTGTTTTGTGTCTCAATATGTGACCTTTTAAAGAAAGTTCTATTGCCAGATGTGGTGGCCCACACTTTTAATCCCAGCAGAGCACTCAAGAGGCAGGAGGATCACCGGGAGTTCACGACCACCCTGAGACTACATAGTGAATTAATTCCAGGTCAACCTGGGCTAGAGTGAGACCCTATCTCAAAAGACCAAAAATTAAATAAATAAATGAAATAAAATAAAAAAGCTCCATGTGTTATTAAGAAAAAAAAAAAGTGGGCCGGGCGTGGTGGCACACGCTTTTAATCCCAGCACTCGGGAGGCAGAGGTAGGAGGATCACCGAGAGTTCAAGGCCACCCTGAGACTACATAGTTAATTCCAGGTCAGCCTGGACCAGAGTGAGACCCTACCTCGCAAAACCAAAAAAAAAAAAAAGTGTATTCTGGGGCTGGAGAGATGGCTTAGAGGTTAAGGCGTTTGCCTGCAAAGCCAAAAGACCCAGTTTCAATTTCCCAGGACCCACATAAGCTGGATGCACAAGATGGCACATGCATCCGGAGTTCGTTTGCAGTGGCTAGAGGCCTTGGTGCTCCCAGTCTCTCTCTCTAATAAATAAACAAAAATAAAGTGTATTCTGCAGTGTTTAATGGAATATTTTAAAATAACTGTTAGGTCCATTTGATCTATGATGCCCTTTAACTCCATTGTTTCTGTTTATTTTCTGTTCGGATGACATGTCTATTAGTGACAGTGGGGTGTTTAAGTCATTCACTACTGTGTTGGGATTTATCTCTGACTATATATCTAGTAGATGTTTATAAAATTAGGTGAACATGTTTGATGCGCATACGTTTAGGATTGTAATGACCTCTTGGTGAATTGTTCCCTTTATCAGTATAAGATGACTATCTCTTTTGATTAATTTTGAAGTCTGTTTTGTCAGATATTTGAATAGCCATAACAATTTGTTTCCTGGCTTTATTTACATGGAATATCTTTTTCTATCCTTTCACCCTAAGGTATGATTTTTTTATGAAGTTTTCTGAGGGCAGCCAAAGGGTGGATCCTGTTTTCTGACCTATATATATTTATGGGGTATGGAAAAACTTTTAAATTTATTTATTTGAGAGAGAAAGAATGAGGGAAGAAGAAAAAGAGGAATGGAGGGGGGTAGAGAGTGAAGAGAGAGAAAGATTATGGATATTCCTGGGCTTCCTACCACTGTAAACCCACTCCAGATATATGTGCTCCTTTGTGCACCTGGCTTTACGTGGATACTGGGCAGTCAAATCCAGGCCATTGGGCTTTTCAAGCAACCACCTTTAACTGCTGAGCAATCTCTCCAGCCCCCTGTACGTTCTTTATTACTTTTATAATTTTCCATCTCTAAATTATCTCAAAAAGTAAGAATTTTTTTAAAGTGGTTAATCAACCATGATTATAGCTGCTCAATTCATAATAGCTAAAAACTGGAATCAACCCAGGTGCCCATCATTGGATGAATGGATAACCAAGATGTGGTATATCTACACGATGGAATTGTAGTAAGTAGTAAGAAAAAAAATGACACATTGAAATTTGTAGAAAAATGGTCAAACTTGGAACAGATCATTCTAAGTGAACTCACACAATCACAGAAAGACAACTGTCCCATGCTCTCACTCATCTGCAGTTCCTGAGTTGCTGACATACCTGAATAGCATTTTGAGGCCCAGACAATATGGAGTGTAGGGCTTGCGGGAAGGAAAAGGGGAAGGGGACACACAAAACTGAGCCCAAATGGAACTGGTACCATAGAATCCTATATCCTGGAAGTCAGACTCAAAGGTGGAACCCTCAACAGGTCCTTAGGGGGAGCACCTGAACTGAAGGGCCCTGGAGAGGGTGAGACAAAACCTAATCTTAAATTTCTCCTGTTTCTCTTTCTTGTCTTTTTATTTTTTCTTTTCTCTTGGCACTGGCCTGTAACCCCCTGTACCTGGATGTGGTTTACATCTACAATGAGCTGTTGATCAAAGAGACCTACTAGATCTCCCAAAACAGACAGACTTCTGTCAGAGCACTTGATTACCTACCAGAGGTTAATAGTAAGACCCTACTGCTGAAGACACCATACACTGTCAGCATGGACCATGGAGAGACCTGGTTAGAATCCGGAAGAGAGCCAGTCTCCAGACAATTAGCCCATCTAGTGCTGGAAGGCACTACATGAGCTACTGGGGGAAAGTGGCCAACATCTGTCCAAGCAACTCAAAGTCTAATAAGCGACTCAGAAGCAAACAACCTGATGTGATGCTCACACAAGTGCAACAGTGGCACACAGCCATGGTGGGTAACCATCTGCTCTTGAATTGGCTAATGGATCCACTCAGTGGACAAGAAACCATATCTGGAACTGGAAAACAAGTCAGAATCATATCCAAGTAATGATTTTGCCTTCCACTGTGAAGTTCCCACTAAGCTTGGGCTATAAGAGGGTCTATACCCTTTAAATTCTAAATTAATAATGCTTATTCCATTTAACCGGTGCTGACTTCATTCTCCATTGGAGAATTTGCTTCTCTTTTTCAGATGGGAGCTGGACCTGAGGACTCCACCCCAGAACCAGCTGAAACCACAGAGGAATTGGGGAACTGAGCAAGAGTGCTGCTTTCTTAGTGAATAACACAAGGGTGATGGAGATAGACACTGAGGACACTCAACATCTACAAAACCAGAGACCCCAGAGGTGAATAATAAACATAGCTGTAGTCCTTGTCTCAAAAACAGAATCAAGAAATGGATCACTGAAACTCTGAAAATGCTAGGAAAAAGTAAAACTCTTCAGAATATACAAATAGGCAAGGACTTTCAAATAACAGAATAACAGAGAATAAAAGCAAATCAACCCACTGAGGACACTCAACATCTACAAAACCAGAGACCCCAGAGGCTCCTAAGAGCCCATCACTGAAGTAGACTTAAAATGCTCCCAGCATGGCTGAAGGAATTTTGCGGAAGAGGGGGCAGAAAGATTGTTAGAGCCACAAGTTGGAACATTTTGCACAGAAACATTGCCTCTTCCCTCCATTATGCATGACCCACAATCCCCATGGGGTTGACCTGTATCCCCAACGAGGAAGGCCTCTTCAGAAAAGGGGCAGGGAGGAGGGAAAGGATGGTACCAACATGTGTTGTTTACATACTAAATATGTCCACATCTAATTTTAAAAAAGCTGTTAAAACACATGCATCCAGATGTGTTTCCTATGTGTAACTCAGAACAATCCAACAGACTTTTTTCCCCCAATCTAGTTTTTAGATTGTAAAACTTAAGGCAGTAACTAATAAACAACTTGCCCAGGGACATATGGCTGAAAGAAAAAAAGAAAGAAAGAAAGAAAGAAAGAAAGAAAGAAAGAAAGAAAGAAAGAAAGAAAGAAAGAAAGAAAGGGAAAAAAAAAAGAGGGTTCAAGCCAGGTGTCCTGGTGTACACCTATAGTCCAAGAATTTGGGAGGCTAAGGATCATTTAAGCCCAGAAATTCCAGGTCAGCCTGAGCAATACAGAAAAAAAACCCTGTATCTTGAAACAAAAAAATCCAGGATTCAAACCCAGGCTGTGTGACTTTACACCTCAACCCCTTACCATCCTATTACTGGTGTTAATACTGGGCTGCTAGTAACCTTTTGAAGGAGCCTGGGAGAAAGGGTCCAAAAGTAAAGAATTTTACTTTAGGGCTGCAGAGATAGGTTAGCGGTTAAGGTGCATGCCTGTGAAGTTCATTTGCAATGGCTAGAGGCCCTGGCACACCCATTCTCACTTACTCTGTCTCTAATAAATAAATAAATAATTTTAAAAAAGAAATTTTTTAATGCTGTAGAGTGTACAATTGAATTTTGAATAAAGTGACTTTTATCTTTCAAATGAAATTTCAAAGGAATTACCATGGGATAATACATTTGTTTGCATGTGTGTATGTATGTGGGCTTTTTTGTTTTTGAGAAACAAGGTCACACCATGCAACTCAGGCTGGCATTGAACTCATGATCCTCTAGCCTTGGCCTCCTGATTTCTGGGAATCCAGAGATCTTGCTCAGCTACAATGTCTTTTAAACCAAGGAAAATTGCTCATACACCCAACACCCAGCAGGTACTTTTTTTCCCATGAGGTAGGGTCTCACTGTAGCCCAGGCTGACCTGGAATTCACTATGTAGTCTCGGGCTGACCTCAAACTCACAGCAATCCTCCTATCTCTGCTTCCTGAGTGCTCAGATTAAAGGCATGCATCACCACATCTGGCTCCAGCAGCTACTTCTAACAATGGACAGCTACTTCTAACAATGGTCCCATCTATGCTACCAAGAAAGCCACCTGTATGTACCCCAAAGAGGGGTCACCAGGAAGACAATTGTCAGCTTCACAGGGCTCCAATTCTCCAATTTGTTCTTCCCAAGTACCTCACTCTTGGACAGGGCAGGAAAACATTCAGATCACTGGAAAAGAATTCCATGGAAGTCACATGTACAACTCCTTTATGGGGGCCAGGAGCCACTGGGAGTTAGCTTCCCCAAGTCCAAGTCTCTCCTGACAAACAAGAAACGGACATCAAGACTGGTGAGACTACCAGAGCAGTGTGAATATTTGCTAAGGGTCAACCAGCCTGTGGGGTCTCTGGGGCATCTGGCAGCCTTTTCCACTGCTGTAACTTCTTCCTCCCTCCCTCTCTCCTTTCCTCATTCTCTTTCTTGAGACAGTCTCAAGTGTCCCAGGCTCACTTGGCTGAGGATGACTCTAAGCTCTTGATCCTCTCTCCACTTCTGAAGTGCTAGTATTTTGGATGTACACCACAATTCCTGGCTTCTTTTCTTTCTCTCCCTCTGTCCCTCTCCCTTTCCCCTTCCTCCCCTGCTCTTTCTCCCCATTCACTTTCAGGTAGTCTTGTTATGTACGCCAAGATGCCTTCAAACTTACAATCCTACTACTTTAGCCTCTCAAGTGCTGAGATTCGAGGCAGGTACCATAAAACCTGACTCTGCTCCATTCTTTCAAATTCCTACAGTAAAGTCCCCCCCCCCAGATATCCATTTGCAAATTTTATTTAGTAAAATAAAAATTTGCACACATGCATACACATACTCCACAGTCTACCTACAAGAACTGTCACATTTTCATATAAACCACAGAATATATTTAATTCAAATTAAACATGAAACTAGAATAACATTCGGTCCTTATGAAATACAATCATACTGTTTTGTTAAAAAAAAAAAAAAAAAGTACATTTCTTCCTACATTCAGGCAATCCACAAGGCACAGGTCACATCCAGTTTGATGAGGTGACAGATCCAGCAGTCACCAGTGCTCAAGGTTTCGGAAGCTCGGGGGTGTTGGGGGGGTGGCAGACATGGACCATGTTTAATACACAATGATTCTGCAGCAAGTCTGAAAGATCAGAATCTCCTTCTTGATACATGAGAATGAGAGTCCAAGTAGCAAGAAGTAGTAACTTGCATAATTAATGTGCTTTATTAAATAGCGCATCATTTCTACCCATTCCAAGCTGTGTGGTGCTGCCAGTCTTATAGCACTGATGGAAGCTTCCGACACATTCCCCACTCTAGGTGTTTCTTTTCAGTAATAATCCTTCTGCTATAGGTATTTATCTCTCTCCCTTTCTTTCTTTCTTTTCTTTTCTTTCTCTTCTTTTTTTGATTATTTTTGGTATAACATCCATCCCAGGTAAAGAAAGCCAACTTCTTCACGGCACAGGTCATTCAGCTTTGAGTGTTGGCCTTCACATTCTCCTTGGGCCACATGGGAAGCCTAGTCCTGCATGGTCAGGCCTTTGTTCAGCCCCCTCACTGAAAGCTTTTCACTGTTTGGTCTGCAAAGATAGAGGCTTGCCTACCCCAGTTCCATTCACCTGAGTGAAGGGACTGAGGGCTGGCAGGTGGCTTTCTTCACAAGGCGGTGCTCTCTGTGTCATTGTCTATATCCAGCAGAATGTGTCCAGGTATGTCTTTGCTTGTCGAGTCTGAATGTATTTCAGGACAGATGCTGCGAAGCGGTTCTGAAACCCTAGAATTGGTATCTGGACACAAACATAAAGGAGACATGGTATCAGTGAGGGTAAGGCCCATTAAGGCACTGAAGGCCCTCTGAGTACAAGACAGACTAGAAGGTTTGAGTTGGCCCATGCACACATCCTTACTAGAAGCCTCAGCAAGCCCTTGATACCCCCGACAATAGTCACCTGGCACAACCTCTAGGCTCTTGGAGCTCCTTTCTGTGAATCTGGGGTGTACTGAGAGGTGTGACCTTTAAAGGATTTGCTGGCTTTAAATGAAGCAAACCTCACTCTCACCACCAATGCACTAAGTGGAGCTTCCTGACAACCCCCAGGCTGCAGGGGATGAGCCACACTAAAAGAGCTCACTCCTGGGCTGACAGAATTTCCTCCTGGCCGTAAAACTACCACCTCAACCTGGGCACAAATCGCAGTCTGGGCTGAACCATGATGCGCTGTGGGTGTCTGTCTTGTGCACTATAGGGTGATGAGTGGAATCCCTGGCCTTTACTCACCACATGCCAGCAGCACATAGCCCCTTGTGTTCCCCAGGGTGACAACCCCAAAATGTCACCAAACACTGTCAAGTATCCCCAGTGGTCACAGTCACCACTGGTTGGCAACAACCTGAGTAGACCAATAAACCTGCAAACATTTTTTTCTCCAGTACTCGTATATCCAATTCCCATCCAGTCTTCTTATGCTGACTGAAATTCCTTTGGTAAGATGGCAAGTATCTGGCCCTCAAACCATCATCCCCATGCTCACAAGACACCTTCATTCATCACAATTCTCTTCCAAGAGACGCCAGTGGATCTTAAATACATTCATTCATGAATATTTTTTTTCTGAGCTCCAACCACATGCCAGGATGAACAAGACAGACATGACCTCCCTCAGTGAAGCCCACAGGCAAATGGGAAGCCCATCCCTACTTAAGGCAAAAGGTTTGTCAAGATCTGTGTCTAGCAAAACAGGAGGGCCTTGTTAACTAGGAGAAAAAGAAGGGCAATGTTAAGTTTGATGTAGGTCAGCAGGGCCAGTCAAGGTAGGAAGGTAGGAAGGAGTTCCAGGGAAAGGGGGCTTGCTGGGGCCCTCTCCACCTATGCTGCTCTTCCTGCTTGTTCACACCAGCCTGCCCCTGGGAGCTGGCTTTGAGTTACTTCTGTTATCCCTGCTCCTCACTCAGGCAGGCCCTGGTTGGCAATGCTCAGAACTCCAAAAGGCTCTCTACTTCAAGACTGGTTTCTGCCCTCATCCAAGCTCCACCTTCTTTTCTCAGTGACTCCAGGGTCAGCAGACCCACCCCTGATGGTTTCCAATGCACCAAAACCCAGGAAAAACCCTATCTTTATAGAAATGCCAAGGGGTCAAATAGTTCAGGTACTAAATGTCATACCAGACAATTTTTTTCAATGACCAGAACACCAATTGAATGGGTGCAGTCTGAGGTGATCTGTGTGGCACAGGATTAAGGATGCCTCAGGCTTGTGCCTCATCAAGCGTGAGGACATATCTGTCCTGTTCATAGTGAGCCCCAGTGCCAAAAGCCATGACTGGCAAATAGCAGGCACTCCTTGTGCTGGTTGGTTGACAGAGAGACAGGTGGATAAACAGCCTTCTGGTGAAGCCCTTTTTCCAATCCTCCCTTCTTAATCACAAGCCAAGAAGTAGCCATGGCTCAAAGGAAACAGTGGGACAAGTAAATTACCATACATTCAATCCCTTTCCTCTTATCCTACCATAAAATAGAGGGTGCCGCTAGCCAGTGTCTCTTCTTTGCCCAAAGAGTTTACAACTCCCCTGGAACAAGTGTGACCTGGTGGGCTTTGCAGGATGTAAGGACCTTGTATGTACCAACTGGATTTCTACTTGTTAGTATCTGCATTTACATGAAAGGTAAAAACCTCTCAGCCACCAACCCTTCCTAGAGGACAAACTGGATTTTTCTTTTTCATGATTTTTAAAATATTTTATTTTTATTTATATATTTATGAGAAAGGGAGAATGGGAGTGCTAGGGCCTCTAGCCACTGCAAACCAACTCCAGGTGCATGTATCACCATGTGCATCTGACTTATGTGGGTTCTAGGGAATCAAACCTTGGTCCTTTGGCTTCACAGACAAGTGCCTTAACCACTAAGTCACCTCTCCAGCCCCAGCCTTTTCTCTATTTTTACCCATCATACATAATTCTCTAGTTATGATGAACACTAGTTGTATATTAGGGACACAAATGTGTGGTGGGGAAGCCAAAGAAAATTCCTTTCCTCCGCCTCCTGCCTGTTCATCTGGCTTTCCCAGCCCCTCTTTCATTGGAATCTCTCATGGGAATCAACTGGTGCAAGAAAACTTTGCCTGTGTGTAGAGTGGTAAAGGGCCGCCATGTGGGCTGGGCCGACTTTCAGAAGGACAAGGACAGCTTACATTACTGAGCCCTTTCTAGAGGGTAAAGACGTACCATCATGTCACCTCAGTGAGCTGCTGTGAAATAACCAGCCAGTGTTATACTGTGGAGATAAGACAGGAAGCTCCCAGGCTCCCCTCCTCCTAGGTGACAAGCCAGCAGGGCTGGACTCTGTCTCTAAGTTTCTCCTCCTCCCCCATA
Organism: Orientallactaga sibirica; assembly: GCA_036365145.1. Taxonomy (NCBI): domain Eukaryota; kingdom Metazoa; phylum Chordata; class Mammalia; order Rodentia; family Dipodidae; genus Orientallactaga; species Orientallactaga sibirica. The sequence continues at coordinate 3,517,043 of JAEOAD010001749.1, read as the reverse complement.
GGACTGGGTGAAGTCCTGCTTGAGGGTCCCAAAGCACATTATCTGAGGAGACTGTGGTTAAGAGTCTGAGACACTCTGGTTCCCTGCAGTAAAAAGGAGAAAAATGTTATTTAGAAAGATACCTCCAAGAACACCTTGCTTCTACAACTCTCCAGCTATGAATTTATATGTTATTTGGATGTCAAAAAGGACTGGTCCTTTCCTGGAGTGAAGTTCATAGGACAGAGAAAAGAAGGAAGAAAAAGAGAGGGGAAAAGGGGAGGAAGCCAGCCAGAAGAGACCCTCCAGTAACCAGGCTCAGCCCAGGGTAGAATGTGACACCATTCATGGCCTGGGACCCAGATTCCTTCCTGAGTTTCATTCAGGAGGCAGATCTTCCACAGGACAAGACAGGCATGTTCTAGGTGAGGGCGTGGATCTTCAACAACTATGAGTGCATGCTTTAGGCTGTAACCTTCTCCTCCAAAAGGCCAAGACTGTTCTGATACCACTATATACAAGTATCATATCAGAACACACTGATACCAAGTGCTTCAGGCAAAAGTATACAGTGAGCCCAACTACCATCACCACTATCCTGCCCTCCTCCTTAACCTCAGGTCTGAGGGCCCACATCCTCCCAGTCCTTACCAGTTTTCAAGGCCAAGTCAAGCTCTAGTCTATGAAAGACTTTGAGCTAAATTTTTATTACTCAAATAAAGTAAAGATTATATTTGCATCTTATTGGATGTTTGACTTCACCTACTTAAAAACTGAAGGCAGGGGCTGGAAACGTTTTAGCAGTTAAGGCGCTGCCTGCCAAGCCTAAAAACACCCATTCAACCTCCAGGTCCCACGTTTTGCCAGATGTAAAGTGATCCAAGGGTGCAATGCTGCACTTGCCCACAAGGGGGAGCATGCATCTGGAATTTGTTCACAGCAGCTGAGAGGCCCCTGGCATGCCCATTCTCTGTCTCTCTCTCTGTGTCTCTCTCTCTCTCTCAAAAAAAAAAAAAAAAAAAAAAAACTGAATGCAGGGCTAGACAGATGGCTTAGCAGGTAAGGTACTTGCCTGTGAAGCCTAAGGACCCAGGTTCGATTCCCCAGGACCCACATAAGCCAGATGCACAAGGCAGCACATGTGTCTGGAGTTCATTTGCAGTGGCTGGAGACCCTGGCACACCCATTCTCATTCTCTCTCTCTCAGCCTTTTTCTACCTCTCTAAATAAATAAATAAATAAATAAATAAATAAATAAATAAATAAATAAGATAGTTGAAAAAAAAACCTGCCAACAGAAGCTCCTTAAATGTCCAGCTGCAAGTAATAATATACCTGTTTAATGAAATATTATGTACTTGTTGACAAGAATTACAACATGGAACACAGCATAGGATGTGAGGTAAAATAAAAATGCAGATCAAAATGTGAATAGGGCAAATAATTAAGATTAGGCATCTCTATCATTAGAAAAAAATGAGATTTTTAAAATTTTAAGTATATGTAAGATTATAACTGCAGAAATATGGTTGAGCACTCATATTATTTCCCTTTCTCTAATATTTCTATGTCTTTAATAGTCATGGTGTGTGTGCAGTGCGAGGGGTTAGAACCCAGGGTCTTGCACATGTCTGGCCAAGTACTCTGCTAATAAGTTACACTGTTAGCCTTCATATTTATTTTTAAAATTAAGTTACTTACTTTCATGTTATAAAAAGAATTTTGACTTTAAAAAAGATAGACTTAGCCCAGTGTGGTGGCACTGGGAGGCTGAGGTAGGAGGATCACCATGAGTTCAAGGCCACCCTAAAACTACATAGTGAATTCCAGGTCAGCCTGGGCTAGAGTGAGTAGAGCGAGACCCAACCTAAAAAAAAAAAGGTAGACTTTGTGTGCTAGCAGATGTCTTAGAGGACTTTGAGTGTGACTGGTCTACGCACCACATAGGTAGTGATGAATGACCCTTGGATGTTCTCATGAGTATTGTTGCTAAATTAGTAAGTGTCAGTTGCCCCAGAACACTGCTTTTTTAATGCTAAAAGAAAACCAAATAGAATGGAAGAGCCAAAGGAAGGGTATGACTTCTTACAATGCAACCAACCGCCCAGACAGAAATTGGCCTCGATATCCATGACTTTGCAGTGCCTAGCAATACCTTCGCAAGACCCTCAAAAATAGAAGAAAAAGATGATGACATCAAATTAAAAGACAGACTAATGGAGAGAGGGAGGGGATATGATGGAAATTGGAGTGCTAAAGTGGAATGGGGGAGGGGAGGGAAATATGTGTTTTTTGTATGTAAGTATAAAAGTTGTCAATAAAAAATAATAATAATAAAAGAAACAAACAACAACAACAACAAAAAAAAAACCAAGTGGTGTTTCAGAATTAAGATGTGAGTATCTGAACCTCACCCCCAACTGCCTGTTTCTCTCTGGGTCCTAGAAGATCTGGTATATGTAAATCTAAATGTTGACACATGAACCTAACATGTAACTGATTATTTTGTTTTAGATACACTTGAACCTAAATAACTATCACTCACAGAACCTCTGCGTAACATGGGATGTTGGCTTTTCATATTTTATTAAATTAATCCCTTCAACACTTGTACCTGATGTCAGCATTTTATAAATCAACCAGGTTGTGCCTTGCCTGACGTTACAGACCTGAAATTCTCCCTCAAGTGTCTCTGAGTCTACAGTGTGGACTCTCTAGTCTACCTAAAGACTGCTTGACATAATAAGGCCAGCCCGGTGACCACCTGTTACACACTGTGAACATAGTTAGTACTCAGGACAGTTGGCAGCCAGCATGAACAAAGCCAGTCCTCAGTGCATGCACTGTTAGTAGGGATGCAGGCAGGCGGGTTAGGGTGATGGTTAGTGACAGGCATTAGTGCACAAATATGATCATAATATAGCAAAAATGCTTTGGCCAATCAGGTGCCTTTTCCTTACCATTAAATATTCCAATTTCAGATCTTACTGAATATGGCAGGTCATACATCTAAATTATTTAATAAAATGTTTAAATTAGAATACTCTTTGTTAAAACTCATTACTCTAAAGACAGCAAGATGTCACTCTTTTACTCCTGCTTTCCAGAGTCACAATGAAGAGCCTGACACAATGCCTTAGAATCCTCCTTTCTCCAGAGCCTTAATCCAAGTCTAAATGCTCTATCCAGATAAACTGCCTTTTGGAATCTGTCCACAGTTTTCCAAGTGAAAACCTCATATCATAATAAGGACTGCACTGTTATTTTCTTTTCTTTGAAAAGCCCCAGGGCATGTGTAGAATGCCCACCACTAACAGCATGACCAACACTAGGAGATTGCTAAAATCTAAATTCTGTGAACTTCCAATAGCAGCCCAGGGAACTTTAAGCTATTGTAGACTAATGCCATAACAGAAAGGTCAATAAGCAAACCTGAAATTTCTTGTGCTAAGAAAATTCTTAACATGAATTTTATTTTCTTTTTAAAAATTTAGATAGTATATTAAGAAAAAGCTTTTCTGGGGGGGGTGTTAAAGCAGGGTCTTACTATAATCCAGGATGACCTAGAACTTTGTACCTCAGACTAGCCTCGAGATCACAGTGATCCTTCTACCTCAGCTTCTGAGTGCAGGCATTAAAGGCATGACCACCATATTTGGCTTAGTAAAAGTATTTTTTTTTTTGGTTTTGCAAGGTAGGGTCTCACTCTGGTCCAGGCTGACCTGGAATTAACTATGTAGTCTCAGGGTGGCCTCGAACTCTCGGCGATCCTCCTACCTCTGCCTCCCGAGTGCTGGGATTAAAGGCGTGCACCACCACGCCCGGCTAGTAAAAGTATTTTAAATGTAAAATTCCACGTATTTAATTATAGACTACAGTGAGCTTCTTTCTTAAATATACCTTCTTTCTAAATATACCCTGGCAGCAGGGAGGGAAAGGGTTGACAGTTGAGTTACAGAAGAGGCACACCTCTGTCTTGAAGTCTGTGCTCTAAATAAAAAGAAGCTCTAGAGCCCGGCGTGGTGGTGCACACCTTTAATCCCAGCACTTGGGTGGCAGAGGTAGGAGGATAGCTGAGAGTTTGAGGCCACCCTGAGATTACACAGTGAATTCCAGGTCAGCCTGAGCTAGAATGACACCCTACCTTGACAAACAAAACAAATAAAAATAACAACAACAACAAAAGGAAGCTCTAGGAATTAAAGTTTGGTTGTCACAGTATTAAAATGTTAAAAGGCACAGTCTTGATTAGGGACCTCACTCTACAATAAATGGTTTCCACACCCATCTGGGCCCCTTAGAGGAAGGTAGAGGAATATCTGTGTCCTCCTACATGCTTTCAAGCTTGTACTAAAATTGAATATTCATGATAGATTGCCCACAACAGGCTGAGGGCTCAGATTATAACAACTGTGCCAATGGGACATTCAGATGAGCCTCAAAGTGCCTAGTAAAAAGCTCATTCAGGACTGGAGAGATGGCTTAGCGGTTAAGGCGCCTGCCTCCTAAGCCTAAGAATGCTGGTTCCAACCTCCGGGTCCCACGTTTAGCCAGATGCAAAGCGACGCAAGGGCGCAATGCCGCACTTGACCACAAGGGGGAGCATGCATCTGGATTTCGTTTGCAGCTACTGAGAGGCTGCTGGCACACCCATCTCTATCTGTCTTTCCTCCCTCTCTCTGTCTCTGTGTCTCTCCCCCCCCCAAAAAAAAACTCATTCAGGCCGGGTGTGGTGGTGTACGTGTTTAATCCCAGCACTTAGGAGGTGGAGGTAGAGGTAGGAGGATTGCCTTGAGTTCGTGGCCACCATGAGAGGACAGAGTGAATTTTGGTCAGCCAGGGCTAGAGTGAGACCCTACCTCAAACAAACAAACAAATAAACAAACACACAAATAAACAAACAAAAAACTCATTCAATTTAGGAAAGCAAAACTTAAGCACACTAGAATGTGAAAGGTTTTAAAGGAATCCAGGGTGGAATTATTGGGTGAGATTTTTGTTGGCCCTGAAAATTTCAGACATCAATTAAGAAAGCTCCATGCAGTTAACTCGCACTTAAGAAACAAAAATTAAAATTAACGCTTAAGACACAAGGCCAGTTTTCTGTGTAGGCAGCACCATAATCGTCTTGTTGGATGCCAGTGAGCCAGGGATGGGTAAGTGGCAGGACATGGAGAGGCTTACCAAAAACAAAATATTCTTAGCATCTTATCTGAGGGTTTGAAACTGGACTCTCAACCTACTGACACCACCTGGGGGATTGGGAGCCCTGCTGCTCAAAGTGCCTCTGATGGAATGAAGGCAGGCCACATGCTTCAGAACAGCCTGCACACTGCTACAGCACAGGGGCAAATGCCACTCTGGAGCACAGTCAAAAGCACACATGAGGAACACGGCTAAGCAGCAGAGCTGTGGTTCAAGCTGCTTGTGGGGGTTACAGACCTTAGTCCTGGAAACCTTCCCCACCAGTGAGAGTACTAGGAAGGGCATCTAGTGGGAAACAAACAAGCAAACAAACCAATGTGACTTTATGGTTTTCTAATTAAAGGCTTGGTGTTACTAAACATAGGTAATGTGCAAACTATGCACTGTATTCTTGGAAAAAATTATCAAAAGTATTTATTTTAGTTTGTTAACCCTTATCATGTGGGAAGTCAATTTGGGCAGTTCAGGGGGTACTGTTGGCTCATTTTCTGCTGCAGAGCTAGAAGCACATGTCAGTGGCTTCTACAAGCATGCCTCCCTGTTGCATAGACTTCATGAGGCTATTTCAGAAGAGGAGGCTACTCTAAGAAACCAGGTGCAGCTCTGAATTACCACTCAAAACACACTCAAAGCTCCTGTTCATCTTCAAAGTAAATCACAAACTTCAGCATCTGGGCTGGAAATATCTTTTGACACCACTAAATGAAAGTCATGTTCTATAGGGTTGTCTATGACAAGATCACACACAAGGTTGTAAATACAATCTGTAGTCACCACACCCACCCAATAGGAGTTTCCTGGAATTTCAGGCAAATCTCAACTCTTCCCTCATAAGCACTTGAAGCTAGCCCTCTGATACGATCAGGCCTAGCAATCTGCCTTCCTAGAGCATCCAATTTAGCATTAATCATGTTTTTAAAAACAATGCCTGAAATTTTTCACTTGCTATGAACATTTTTATTTTTACAATAAAATAGTAATAAGCTTTTTTTTTTTTTGCAAACAGTTTCACATAGCCCAAGTTAGCCTGAAACTTGCTATGTAGCAAAGGTTGGCCTTGAATGCCTGATCCTCCTTTCTCCATCTCTCAAATGCTGGGATTACAAGTGTGGACTACCATGCCCAGTAGACAATAGAATTTATTTAGGAATTTACTAAATAATGAATTTCATATTCATATACCATACCTTCCACCTGCGTTGTAAAAGAAGACAGGTCTTAAATACAGAAGGAAACTACAAATCTGGGGTTTGAAGCTTCAGAAAGGCCAATAAAAGATACTCCTGGAATTTGCAGGCCACAGCTACTGAGCTCTGTTGTCTTACCACCAAAGTGACTGGAAAAAATATAAATTGATGTGGTCTGTGTGCCAATAAAACCTGAACTGCCAAATCTGGCCTGGGGCCTTTGCTGATGTCAACAGGGTGGACAAGAGATGGGTGCCACTCGCTACTTACCTGTAACAATTTTGGAGGCAGTGGGTGCCGTGGGGGCGAGGCCACTGTCCCCGGCTGCATGGGCGCCAGGAGGATGTGGAGGCGGTGGCATGCTGGGCCGGTTGCGAGGCTTGGGGACTGGCCGGGGTCTAGGTAGGGCTCCAGAGTGCAGCTGCAGCTGCCCAGTGTCGCTGCTCACAGCCGGGCTCTGCTTGGCGAGGGGCGGGGTGCTGGGTGGCGTGGGGGTCTGGGGAGGCGTGGGGGCAGGTGGCTCTGGTCCGTGCTCTCCCAGGGCCTTGGCGGGCAGTGCGGCTTGCGTGGCTGTGGGTGGCTGCGGCGGAGGGTGGCTGGGAGCTTGGATGGGAGGCAGGCTGCCAGAGGAGCGCCGTGGGCCTGGGGGCTGCGCACTTACAACGGGGCCAGGGCAGGTCTGTGGTGGGGGCGGAGATGGGCTTCGAACCTGCGGCTTGGGGGACAGGCTGGGGGGAAGCTGGGTCATTCCTGGAGAACTCTGGACCCCAGGGTGGCCAGGGGGTGGGTTTCCAGGCTTGGGAGGTGCTGGAGCAGGTTTCTTCACAGCTGCATGAAGGGGGGAAAACACTGTTAGAGTAGCTGGGTGGAGGCAAATGACCTCTGCCTGGTGACCCAGTCTAAACTGTCTGGAATAAGCCTCAAGGACAACAATTCACCCCAGTCTACTCATCAGAACAGCATCTGGCAAATGGAAAAAAGAGACTCCTCAAACTGTGAAAGCTATAATAACTTGGGGAAAAATCGAGTATTTCCCAGACATTGAGAAGAAGAGGTTCAGTAGGAGTGGGACGGAGATAAGAGAGGACGATGGGGCCAAGTGATCAAAATACATTATTTACATGTATAAAACTGGGATTTTTCAAATTTATCTGGAAGCATAGAGAGACAGAGAGAATGGTTGTTCCAGGGCCTCTAGCTACTGCAAATGAACTCCAGATGCATGCACTACTTTGTGCATCTGGCTTTACATGGGTACTGGGTCATCTAATTTGGGTTGTTGGCCACTGCAGGCAAGTGCCTTAAACACTGGGCATTCCCTCCAGCCCCTATAGATATTTTTTAAGAGATATTTTCTTAATACATGCAACATGGCCCTGCTATAACAAATTCACTGTTAAGACATGAGGTGGAATGTTCTGGAAGAGAAAACAACAGGTGCAGAAGCTGTGTGAAGGGAGTGAACTCAGTTCATCCAAGGCACCAAAAAACAGTGTGAAGTGAGAGGGCAGTGGGACAGTGGGGGCAGAGGCTACAGGCAGGCCTAGCCTCTCTACCTAGGGCCTGGAGGCAGGTGTGCATGGAAGCCACTGGGGAGTTTCAACAGAGATGACATTACTTCTTTGTTTTTAAAAGTAATGTCCTTGGCTGCTGAGTAAGAGCTAGCGGGGGGACTGGCGGGAACAATTCAGAATATGTTAGTAGAAACCTAGAAGGTCCTGACTCCATTTGTGGGCTATATGGCTCCCAGACCCACAAAGTGTGAGTAATACAGGGTGTTACTGTGGTGGTTTCCAAACAGAACAAAGGCTTTGAAGGGTTAATGGCTTTCTCTGAAAACTAGAGAGAACTAAAGAATTAATAACTATCCCTAAGACTAGACAGCCATAAAGAAGCAGCAGGTGTTCAGCCCTGACAAGCTAGACAATTCCCCTGATTGATAAGCTTCCCTTAACTCAAAAAGTCTTGAAGGAACCGAAATCCTCTGGGGTAGCCTCCCTAGACAATTCGGCTGAAAAAGCTTATTCTGAGCAGACACAAACAGCTACAAGTTCCTTATCTACTTCTCTTGGACCTGCACCAGGTCCAGTCTGTTTTTTCTTAGGATCCTCCTGTAAGTTTGAACCCCAGCCTGGCTCAGGGCTTCAGCCTTCATTCCGCAGGAAGGCTGCTGCCCCTCGCTGTTTCTCTCAATAAACAGTCTGTCTGTAGAGATCAAGTCCAAGTGTTCTCTTTTGCTTTTCTCTTATACTTTCCTTACAGGCTTAAAATGCCAAATTCCTGGAAATCTGGGAGCACTGCCACAGAATTAATTTTTTGTTTAAACTTTATAATTTCTAAGAGAAAACATGCTTGAAGTACCTACATTTCTGGTCTTGATCATTTTCAGTTTTCTTTAATGCTTTTTTTCTCTCAAACAATTGGGTTTCTTCCTTGACACAACTATAGAAAAGACCTGTCTCAGGGCCTCACAGCCTGACTCCTTGCACTAACTCCAAGGAGTTTACACATACTCCCCAAGGGCATGGAGTGCAGGTTACTTACCACGGCGTAGAGTGTGAGGGCTGGGGCCAGCAGCATTGTGAGCTGGGCCCACCAAGAGCTGATGGGAGCCACCACTGGCCTGGGCCTGGTTTTGGCCGGTACTCATCTGATTGCTATTTTTCCCTGGTGCAGGAGCAGCTGCAGATGGAGTGTCCTTGGGTTTTGGAGGACTAAAAGATATAAAAGTGAAGTTAAATACCAGGCATTCCCTGGTAGAAAAACCTTAAACACAATATAAAACACAGTTGTCCCTTGGTACTCCAGGGGCTGTAGTTCCAGAACCCCATGCAGACACCCAAAACCCCTATGTAAAATGTCACGGTATTAAAATATAACCTAGCTACATCTTTCTGTACTTTATTTTTTGCATGTTTGCATGTGTGTAACGTGTGCGGTACCCCATATGCTCACCTATGGTGAGGGGTGCTTGCTAATGGTAGACAGAGAAGACCATCACGGCCCATTCCTTTGCTCTTCTGCCTGGCTTTGTTGTGAGCTGGAATCTCTGTACTAATTCCAGAGATTGCAGGGGTTCCAAAGATTCTAGGGACCTTCCATGTGGGTGTGCATGGCCACATGTAGCTGTTTACATGGGATTTGCACTCTAGCTGTCTCATGCCCCCTCAGGCCCTCAATGCTTGCACAGGAAGTGCACTTAACTGCTGAGCTCCTGTGCACTTTAAATCATCTCTTATAATACCTAATCTGAGGGAAATGCTATGGAAATAGCAGCTATACTGCACTGTTTAAGGAATAATGACAAGAGAAAAATTAGTATGTACAGTTTTTAAGAATAATTATGAGGGCTGGAGAGATGCCTTAGTGGTTAAGGCGTTTGCCTGCAAAGCCAAAGGACCTCAATATGATTCCCCAGGACCCATGTAAGCCAGATGTGCAAGGGGGCACATGCATCTGGAGTTTATTTGCAGTGGCTGGAGGCCCTGGTGTGCCCATTCTCTAGCTGTCTCTTTCTCTTTCCTTTTCTCTCTCTCAAATAAATGAAAAAAAAAAGGGTTTTTTTTTTAAATTAAAAAAATAATTATGAATCACAGTTGGTTAAATCTGTGGATACAGGAGTCAGTAATGTGGAAAGCTGAGTAAGACTCCATGTACAGTTTTCATCTCAACAAATAAAAAGATGACCTGAAATTTTAAACACTTCACATTAGGCCAATCAGCTAATATGTACTTAGAGGCTACGTATTTTTGAGATTCTGCACACCGGATTGGCATGAACTACTCTGCCACTCAAATGTCAAAACAAAGGTCATTTCAAAACACCCACAGTAAACCTTAAGTTCTACTTACTTAAGCTCAAGAAAACGAAGACATTTTTGGATTTTTTACAAGGATATTGCAATAAACAGCAGCAAAGTAACACTCTAACACATGCTTGGTTAACATCAATTATCTGGATTGAGGAAAGAGAAATTTTGAGAAGCTAATTGATAACTCAGTCCAGAGCTGAGTGACTGGACCTCAGGCTATCTACTTCCTAGCCCAGAACTTTCTAAACAGACACAAGCCAGCGAGGAGCCTAGGGCATCTCTATGAAGCCCTGGGAAGTATGAAGCTTTAATTTTTTTTAACTGAAAAATGAATTTCCTACATAATATGACTGAAAAAGGATTCAAGATACACAAAGCATTCAGAATTCAGCTAGGATGGTGGAACAAGACTCCTGACTTTTTTTTTTTTTTTTTTTTTTTTTGGTTTTTCGAGGTAGGGTTTCACTCTGGTCCAGGCTGACCTGGAATTAACTATGTAGTCTCAGGATGGCCTCGAACTCATGGAGATCCTCCTACCTCTGCCTCCCGAGTGCTGGGATTAAAGGCGTGTGCCACCACGCCCAGCTCCTGGCTTTTTTTTGCGTGGTACTACTAGGGATTGAACATGTGGTGTATCACATGTGAGCTCTATTTCCAGCCCATTTTGTTTTCATTTTGAGACAGATCTCATGTTGCACAGTCTAGCCTTGACCTTGCTCTGTAGCCCAAGCTGGCCTTCAATTTCATTCATTTCAATTCATCCTGATTAGGTAAGATTATGCGCCTATACCAGCAGGCCCAGCTAGATCCTGACTTTATCAACAACTTCACACACTATAAGCCTCTCCCTCCTAAAAAACCCAAACATGAAGTGACAGTTCTCCCAAGGCAAATTCAGGTGTGTGCATGGGGGACTATGCATGAGTGCACAGGCTTTGTTTCACTTCATATATGACCATTCAGCACTTTGAGTATGCCAAGACGTAGATGGCAAAAGACAGTTGAAAACTTCAGCACATACCCTGGCAGGACTTGTGTTTTAGAGGGCTGCCCGTTCTGCACCAGAGATGCCACTTGCAGTGGCCTATGCAGACATGGCTGGTGTAGAGAACTGATTAACACAAAACAAATGGGAATCTCAAGCTCCACGGCACCTTTGCTATACTGTGCTGCCCACTCCCAGTGGCTTAGCTAAAATGTAAGCATCCAAAGGAGCCTTTTTATTATTATTTATTTATTTATTTATTTTTGGTTTTTCAAAGTAGGGTCTCACTCTAGCTCAGGCTGACCTGGAATTTACCATTTAGTCTCAAGGTGGCCTCGAACTCATAGCGATCCTCCTACCTCTGCCTCCTGAGTGCTGGGATTAAAGGCGTGCGCCATCATGCCGGGCTCAAAGGAGCCTTTTTTTTTTTTTTTTTTTTTTTTTTTTGCGGTGGTAGGGTCTCACTCTGGTCCAGGCTGACCTGGAATTAACTATGTAGTCTCAGGGTGGCCTCGAACTCTCGGCGATCCTCCTACCTCTGCCTCCCGAGTGCTGGGATTAAAGGCGTGCGCCACCACGCCCGGCTCTCAAAGGAGCCTTTTTAAAAGCATGCCATCTTAATTCTGAATTGTTTTTGTGTGCCTAGTACAGTGACTGACACATGTAGCTACTTAATGAATCCGTGTGACAGAATGAAATTAGCGAATGAGCACATGACTTACAAATGCCAGGAATATTGTAACTTAACTAATTTGCTACACTGAAATGCTTCCTCGTTAGCACACTGAATGACAAGCAAACGACACGGATACTGCTGGTTACTCATCAAAGAGGTGAAGAGATGCTGATGGTTCTGTTAGACGTCCATCAGCCCAGGTTCTAGCACCAAGGCAGTACACAAAGAATGCAAACAAGTGTTGCTTGCTTTTGAAAACAAAAGGAAGCAAGCAATTTGCAATCTTTTCTGTCCTTTGTTACCCAGAGGAGTGAAAGCTAATCTGCTTCTCTCTCCGCCAACATGATTCTTTGGACAAGGACACCATGCCCAAAAGCCACCACCTGAAAGAAGACTGGGGCATTCAGCATTCACTGCAAGCATTAGTGAGCTCCTTACCTGCTGTCGCCTGGGCTTGGCCTGTTCCAATATGCCCGCAGAGGAAGCAACTGGCCCAACCCCTGAGCTGCTGTCAGCCCCTAGCACTCTGGGAAGGGGCTCTGGGCCTGCTGAAGCCAAAGCGCTGCCATCTGTGGGCGGGAGTGGTGGCTGGAAAGCAGGGGACATGTGCTTTCTATTTAGAGTGCCACCCGCCGGTGGGCCTGGAAGTCCATAAGCTTCACACCAAAGCTACAGAAAGAACAAACAGTCAGCACACCACACAAGCCAGCTACAAGACAGAAGCCCATTGGTCCTCACAGACCTACACCACACATGGGGATAGCACCCATGTTGCCCAGCATGCAGTGAAATGGCAAGGGCCATATTAGTGGTCATCCTCATTCTTGAACTTGGCTTTAAACCTGAGAAAAGCCAATGACTCCACAGTGATCAATGGCCTTGATCAGTTTTGTGTGTAGCTGAAAGCAGACAGGCAGGTCTCATCTTGAGTGACACCATGCCAGTTTTGATTTCCCTACTGACTAATTCCCAACTTGAACCTGCTTGGGAAAGGAGGTAGAGGCTAACCCCAGAAGCTTACCAGTGGCCATATATGGTGACATCACCCTACTTGAACATGAATGGGCTATGGGAACATTTGTGTGTGCAAGTGAGGAGCTACATATGAAAGACATGACATCTAGAAAATAATAGCTGCATTTGGCAAAGTATTGGCTGGAGGGGAGGGGAGGGTAGAAAAATAAATACTTTTCAGTCAAGCCCATTGGTGAATGAACTTGAAAACTTCTTTTTTCATTTCAAAACATACAAGATACTTGAGACCATTAGCTGGTATTTACTGGGGCAGCTGACAGGGAAAATTCACCAAGCAGGTAATTGAAAATTGTGTGTCATGTGCCAACCAGACTTGTGACACTGGATTTTATAACTTAACGTGTAGGAAACTATGTTATAGAATAAATATGTGAATGAGGGATCAGATATTAACAAGAAGTAGACAGAATAAATGTGAATGTCAGGATGAGGGAATAGGAAATTAAAAGCATTTTCCTTTGCCATGAAAGAAACAAATCAACTCCAAACAAAGAAAGCTACACCCTTCCCTGTAAGACTGGTCAATAAAAAAGCATGTTGTCAGGGGCTGGAGAGATGGTTTAGCGGTTAAGACATTTAACTGCAAAGCAAAGGATCCCGGTTCAACTCTCCAGGACCCATGTAAGCCAGATGCACAAGGGGCACATGAATCTGAAGTTCGTTTACAGTGGCTAGAGGTCCTGATGCTCCCATTCTTTCACTCTCTCTCTCTGTCTCTTTCTCTCTCTCAAATAAATAAATTAAATAAAGTAAAATAAAAATAAAAAGCTGGAGAGATGGCTTAGCAGTTCACAGTTGGTTAAATCTGTGGATACAGGAGTCAGTAATGTGGAAAGCTGAGTAAGACTCCATGTACAGTTTTCATCTCAACAAATAAAAGATGACCTGAAATTTTAAACACTTCACATTAGGCCAATCAGCTAATATGTACTTAGAGGCTACGTATTTTTGAGATTCTGCACACGGATTGGCATGAACTACTCTGCCACTCAAATGTCAAAACAAAGGTCATTTCAAAACACCCACAGTAAACCTTAAGTTCTACTTACTTAAGCTCAAGAAAAACGAAGACATTTTTGGATTTTTACAAGGGATATTGCAATAAACAGCAGCAAAGTAACACTCTAACACATGCTTGGTTAACATCAATTATCTGGATTGAGGAAAGAGAAATTTTGAGAAGCTAATTGATAACTCAGTCCAGAGCTGAGTGACTGGACCTCAGGCTATCTACTTCCTAGCCCAGAACTTTCTAAACAGACACAAGCCAGCGAGGAGCCTAGGGCATCTCTATGAAGCCCTGGGAAGTATGAAGCTTTAATTTTTTTTAACTGAAAAATCAATTTCCTACATAATATGACTGAAAAAGGATTCAAGATACACAAAGCATTCAGAATTCAGCTAGGATGGTGGAACAAGACTCCTGACTTTTTTTTTTTTTTTTTTTTGGTTTTTCGAGGTAGGGTTTCACTCTGGTCCAGGCTGACCTGGAATTAACTATGTAGTCTCAGGATGGCCTCGAACTCATGGAGATCCTCCTACCTCTGCCTCCCGAGTGCTGGGATTAAAGGCGTGCGCCACCACGCCCAGCTCCTGGCTTTTTTTTGCGTGGTACTACTAGGGATTGAACATGTGGTGTATCACATGTGAGCTCTATTTCCAGCCCATTTTGTTTTCATTTTGAGACAGATCTCATGTTGCACAGTCTAGCCTTGACCTTGCTCTGTAGCCCAAGCTGGCCTTCAATTTCATTCATTTCAATTCATCCTGATTAGGTAAGATTATGCGCCTATACCAGCAGGCCCAGCTAGATCCTGACTTTATCAACAACTTCACACACTATAAGCCTCTCCCTCCTAAAAAACCCAAACATGAAGTGACAGTTCTCCCAAGGCAAATTCAGGTGTGTGCATGGGGGACTATGCATGAGTGCACAGGCTTTGTTTCACTTCATATATGACCATTCAGCACTTTGAGTATGCCGAAGACGTAGATGGCAAAAGACAGTTGAAAACTTCAGCACATACCCTGGCAGGACTTGTGTTTTAGAGGGCTGCCCGTTCTGCACCAGAGATGCCACTTGCAGTGGCCTATGCAGACATGGCTGGTGTAGAGAACTGATTAACACAAAACAAATGGGAATCTCAAGCTCCACGGCACCTTTGCTATACTGTGCTGCCCACTCCCAGTGGCTTAGCTAAAATGTAAGCATCCAAAGGAGCCTTTTTATTATTATTTATTTATTTATTTATTTTTGGTTTTTCAAAGTAGGGTCTCACTCTAGCTCAGGCTGACCTGGAATTTACCATTTAGTCTCAAGGTGGCCTTGAACTCATAGCGATCCTCCTACCTCTGCCTCCTGAGTGCTGGGATTAAAGGCGTGCGCCACCATGCCGGGCTCAAAGGAGCCTTTTTTTTTTTTTTTTTTTTGGTTTTGCGAGGTAGGGTCTCACTCTGGTCCAGGCTGACCTGGAATTAACTATGTAGTCTCAGGGTGGCCTCGAACTCTCGGCGATCCTCCTACCTCTGCCTGCCGTCGCCACCAGTGCTGGGATTAAGCCGGGCGTGGTGGCGCACGCCAATCCCAGCACTGGGAGGCAGAGGTAGAGGATCACCGGAGAGTTCGAGCTCTCAAAGAGTGCCTTTTTAAAAAAAAAAAAAAAAAAAAAAAAAAAAAAAAGCATGCCATCTTAATTCTGAATTGTTTTTGTGTGCCTAGTACAGTGACTGACACATGTAGCTACTTAATGAATCCGTGTGACAGAATGAAATTAGTGAATGAGCACATGACTTACAAATGCCAGGAATATTGTAACTTAACTAATTTGCTACACTGAAATGCTTCCTCGTTAGCACACTGAATGACAAGCAAACGACACGGATACTGCTGGTTACTCATCAAAGAGGTGAAGAGATGCTGATGGTTCTGTTAGACGTCCATCAGCCCAGGTTCTAGCACCAAGGCAGTACACAAAGAATGCAAACAAGTGTTGCTTGCTTTTGAAAACAAAAGGAAGCAAGCAATTTGCAATCTTTTCTGTCCTTTGTTACCCAGAGGAGTGAAAGCTAATCTGCTTCTCTCTCCGCCAACATGATTCTTTGGACAAGGACACCATGCCCAAAAGCCACCACCTGAAAGAAGACTGGGGCATTCAGCATTCACTGCAAGCATTAGTGAGCTCCTTACCTGCTGTCGCCTGGGCTTGGCCCCTGTTCCAATATGCCCGCAGAGGAAGCAACTGGCCCAACCCCTGAGCTGCTGTCAGCCCTAGCACTCTGGGGAAGGGGCTCTGGGCCTGCTGAAGCCAAAGCGCTGCCATCTGTGGGCGGGAGTGGTGGCTGGAAAGCAGGGGACATGTGCTTTCTATTTAGAGTGCCACCCCGCCGGTGGGCCTGGAAGTCCATAAGCTTCACACCAAAGCTACAGAAAGAACAAACAGTCAGCACACCACACAAGCCAGCTACAAGACAGAAGCCCATTGGTCCTCACAGACCTACACCACACATGGGGATAGCACCCATGTTGCCCAGCATGCAGTGAAATGGCAAGGGCCATATTAGTGGTCATCCTCATTCTTGAACTTGGCTTTAAACCTGAGAAAAGCCAATGACTCCACAGTGATCAATGGCCTTGATCAGTTTTGTGTGTAGCTGAAAGCAGACAGGCAGGTCTCATCTTGAGTGACACCATGCCAGTTTTGATTTCCCTACTGACTAATTCCCAACTTGAACCTGCTTGGGAAAGGAGGTAGAGGCTAACCCCAGAAGCTTACCAGTGGCCATATATGGTGACATCACCCTACTTGAACATGAATGGGCTATGGGAACATTTGTGTGTGCAAGTGAGGAGCTACATATGAAAGACATGACATCTAGAAAATAATAGCTGCATTTGGCAAAGTATTGGCTGGAGGGGAGGGGAGGGTAGAAAAATAAATACTTTTCAGCCAAGCCCATTGGTGAATGAACTTGAAAACTTCTTTTTTCATTTCAAAACATACAAGATACTTGAGACCATTAGCTGGTATTTACTGGGGCAGCTGACAGGGAAAATTCACCAAGCAGGTAATTGAAAATTGTGTGTCATGTGCCAACCAGACTTGTGACACTGGATTTTGTAACTTAACGTGTAGGAAACTATGTTATAGAATAAATATGTGAATGAGGGATTAGATATTAACAAGAAGTAGACAGAATAAATGTGAATGTCAGGATGAGGGAATAGGAAATTAAAAGCATTTTCCTTTGCCATGAAAGAAACAAATCAACTCCAAACAAAGAAAGCTACACCCTTCCCTGTAAGACTGGTCAATAAAAAAGCATGTTGTCAGGGGCTGGAGAGATGGTTTAGCGGTTAAGACATTTAACTGCAAAGCAAAGGATCCCGGTTCAACTCTCCAGGACCCATGTAAGCCAGATGCACAAGGGGCACATGAATCTGGAGTTCGTTTACAGTGGCTAGAGGTCCTGATGCTCCCATTCTTTCACTCTCTCTCTCTGTCTCTTTCTCTCTCTCAAATAAATAAATTAAATAAAGTAAAATAAAAATAAAAAGCTGGAGAGATGGCTTAGCAGTTAAGGTACCTGCTGGCAAAGCCAAACGATCTGGATTCGATTCCCCACTACCCACATAAGCCAGATACACAAGAGGCACATGCATCTGGAGTTCATTTGCAGTGGCTAGAGGCCCTGGCATGCTCATTTTCTCTATTTGCCTCATTCTCTCTTTCTAAAATAAATAACATAAATATTAAAAAGCATGTTATGGGCTGGAGAGACGGCTTATCAGTTGAGGCCTAAGGACCCATGTTTGACTCTCCAGATCCCACCTAAGCTATACACACAAAGGTAAGGCAAGCGCAAGGTTGCACATGCCCAATAGGTGGCGCAAGCATCTGGAGTTCGATTGCAGTGGCTGAGGCTCTGGTGTGCCAATCCTCTCTCTCTCTTTGTGCTTCTGTCTCTCTCTTTGTTAAAAAAGAAAAAACACGTCATGAGCTAGACATGGTGGCGCATACCTTTAATCCCAGCATTTGGGAGGCAGAGGTAGGAGCATGACTGTTGAGTTCAAGGCCCACCCTGAGACTAGATAGTGAATTTCAGGTCAGCCTGGGCTAGAGGAAGACCATACCTTGAGGTGAGGGACATGTCATGCTATTTAGTTTTAAGGTGAACTATTTCTAGTAATATTTTTATATGTATGCAATATTTTTACATGCATATAGTAATACTTTTATATAGATATAATTGATGATATATACACATTACTTCAAACAGGCTTCTTAATTCTTAGCATTACTGATGAATACAGTGGCATGTCATCATGTACTATGAACAGGTTGGTATCTGAAGGCAAAAGTGTAAGTAGTCTTAATTACTCTTGAAAGGCTGGAGAGATGGCTTAGTGGTTAAGGCTCTTGCCTGCAAAGCCAAAGGACCCAGGTTTGATCCCTCAAGACCCACATAAACCAGATGCACAAGGTAGCACAAGCGTCTGGAGTTCATTTGCAGTGGCTGGATGCCCTGGCACACCCATTTTCTCTTTCTCTCTTCCTCTTTCTCTCTCTCAAAAAATGAATACAAATAAAAGTATTTTAATTCCTCTTGAAAATCTCACAGACTGCCCAGAGAGAACATGATAGATACAAAATGCCTCTCACTCAGTTCAACACAACCATTCCCCTCAGGAACTATCAGATCCTATGCCTTCTTCAGTGAGGACAAGTAAAGCCAAAAAACTGCATGTGTGTTTAGTCAGCAGGTGACACAGCACAATGGGAGAAGCAGGCTGTTCCACACACCATCCTGTACCAAAGTCCATACTTGTTGATTATTTTTTTCTTTTCTCATCTTTCTCACCTCTCAGATACATTTAGAATTTCTAGTGTGTATAAACCCATGCTATTGTGGGGTGTACACAAAACATGGAGTAAAGCCTGAGGTATATGGCACAGATATTAAGGGACAAGCTACAGACCCAAGCATGGTTCCTGAATTGTCTGCACTCAGTGAGAGTTGGGCAGGGGGTCATTATGTGGAAGGACATGAAAGCCATGTGGTCTGGCACTGGTTCCATGTCTTCCTGCTGCTGTGGAAGTGAACAGCTCTACACACACCTCTCCTTCTTCACCAAGTCCCCTTCCATCACTGCCATGCTGGCAGGCCGCTTCCTCTCCAGGGTCCCCGAGTCACAGTCGTTTCCCGTGTGGGAGGAGTGATTGGAATTTGGGGCGGCGAGAGGTACAAATGCTTCAGATACATTGAATTCCACCTCTGTAAGGAGAAATAGTAACGAGTGTGTGAGACTTAGTGCAAAAGGGTGGAAGGAGCTCTACAACATCCCAATGGAAGGGATCCACTGCTTCCCTTTTCCCCAAAGGCAGCAGTTCAGGCCCTATCTTCTGAAGAATGGGTCCTGAACCAGTGGGAGGCAAAGAGAACTACAGACAGGACAGAAGAGGGACATTCAGAATGTAAGCCACATAGCTCTTCAGTTCTTCTGTGAAAAGAAAAACCATACACATCAAGAGGACAATGGGCATGGATTAGTTATTTATTTGTATTAAGCAACAGAAAGCCAGGCATGGTGGTGTAACCTTTAATCCTGGCCCTTGGGAGGCTGAGGTAGGATTGCCATGAGTTCAAGGCCAGCCTGAGACTAAATAGTGAATTCCAGGTCAGCCTGGGCTAGAGCAAGACCCTACCTCAAAAAACAAAAACAAACAACAACAACAACAAAGCAACAGAGAGGCAGTGTGTGTGTGTGTGTGGGGGGGGGGATCTCAGTGGCTAAGTGTTGGCCATTTAAGCCTGAATATCTGAGTTCAATCCCCAGAGTACATGTAAAAAGCTAGAAGCAAGGCTTCTTTAATCCCATCATGCTGAAGGTAAAATGGGAAGGAGACAAGAGAATTTCCCAGAAGCTGTGGCCAGTGCAGCAAAGACCAAAAGCAAAGTGAGATCTAGAGAGAAAAACCCTGCCTCTAATGGGGGGAAAGGCAAGGACAGACTGGAAAGTTGTCCTCTGACCTCCATACACATGCTCCACCCCACAAAATTAAAAAAGTACCCACTCTGGTATCAGAAGCTTACACTGCAGTGGATGGGATAGCTGAGCTGCACTGGGAGAAGTAGGTAGGGTGGGAGGTCTGAATTCAACACACACAACAGTATCCAAATGGAGGCCAAGGAAAACTGCGGATCTCAGCATTGCAACAAGTGTTACTTGGAAATTTATCAGCTACAGAATGGCATCCTATTTCTCTGACACAGCCAATTCAGATCTTTATAAACTGGCCCCATCAGCCTTTTTTGTAGCTTCTACAAACCCTACAACTATCCAGTGAGAGTCAAAACTCTCTTCCAAGTGGAAACACTTGAATAGTCAATGTCTCTTCTGAAAAGCAAACGCAAGCTCTCTTTCCTACCCCATGCAGTAGCCAAATCTTTCTCCATCCACCTCAATTTCTATTTAATTGTATTTATTTGCAGGGAAGTGGGGAGGGGGGAGGAGAATGGAGTGTGCTAGAGCCTCTAGCTACTACAAACTGCAGATGCACGCACCACTTTGTGCATCTGCCTTTATGTGGGTACTGGGGAATGAAAGCCCGGGTCCTTGGGCTTTGCAGGCAAGTGCCTTAACAGAGGAGCCATCTCTCCAGCCCCTGCCTCACTTTCTAATTGCCATGTGTTAAAATTTATGTGGCTGCATTCTCTGGGACTTGGTCCCTCTAGCCATCAAAGTATATCTTACCAGTAAAATAGCAGCTATTCAATATACACTGGCTACATATGTTTTAGTGAAACTAAACTAATACTAAATAATTATGCCAAACATAAATGCAAATGAAAGAAGTCTGAAATGAAGAATGAGAAAGTAAAACCAATTACATAGTCACTGAGGTGTTTTCTTCTTTAAAAAGATTTACTACAGGATCAGGCTAGAGAGATGGCTTAGTGGGTAAGGTGTCTGCCCTCTAAGCCTAAGAACGTCAGTTCCAATCTCCAGGTCCCACGTTTAGCCAGATGCAAAGTGACGCAAGGGCACAATGGTGCACTTGACCACAAGGGGGCGCACACATCTGGATTTCGTTTGCAGCAGCTGAGAGGCTGCTGGCCCGCCCATTCTCTATCTGTCTTCCTCTCCCTCTCACTCTTTCTCTGTGTCTCTCTGCAAAAAAAAAAAAAAAAAAAAAGATTTACTACAGGAGCATGACAGTTGAACTTGAAACAATGATTACCTTCAGGGAAGAACCAGTCAGCATGCTGGATGATGGGCTCAATCACTGCGACCACGTGGACAGACGTGGCTGCTGCCATTTCAGCCAGTGTTCTGCAAGACAGTTCAAAAAAATTAAAATGATTCCCCTGAACAGCCTCTAATCTCTGCAAGCTTTAATCAGGGCAGTTCAACTATTGTTAAAGGATAAAATACTTAAATACAGATGCCAAAATTAAACTCACACGTCCTACCTATGAATGTAATAGAGATGGCCCAGGAAGAAAATTACCACACTGAGTATTGCTCCTTCCTCTGTGGAGTGGTGACAACCACTGTGTCCATGGGCAACCAGGGATAGTGACACCAGAAAATGAGGGAATGTCAAAGCTAGTTTTAAGGTGGTCTCAAATAAGAGATATATTTTCCTACTGGAATAGCACCACACCTGGTAGCTACAGCAGGCAACCACTGTTGCCTAAAATGTCACCAAGAGTATGGACTAAAAGTGTCCTCAGAAAACATGAGCCCTGCCTTCACAGTATGTTGCCATATATATGTGCACTGGTCACAACAGGAGGGTTCCAAAGTTTGACTGTGTCTGATGCAAGGGCTCTGCCATAAAGCTCTTCCTCTACCATGAGCAAATGGCCTGATGGCTACTACGCATCTACCAAGATTTAGGCTTTCAATGAATTTGACTTTTACAACAACCTGTTATGAAGCTGTTGGAGCCTGAATATGAAGTTGCTCCCCCCCCCCACCAAAGGATCATGTTATAAGGAACTGGAACAAGAGGGCACTGACCTAATCAATGATCAGTAATGAACTGATATGGGTTCATAATTTGATGGCATTATTGTGTGATAGGCCTGAAGGACGTAGATCACTGCGGTTATGCCTTTAAAGGGTATTTTGTTGCTGGCTCCTTTCACTCTGGCTCTCTGGTTTCTGGCCACCATGAAGTGGGCAACACTGCTCCACCACATGTTCCTGCTACCATCACCATAATTTCTGTCTCTACACAGGCCCAAAGCCAAGGAGCCAGCCAGTCATGAACTAAAACCCCCAAAACCAAATCCATCTGTCCTACTTCTCAGTTGATCTCTCTGATATTTGGCACATAATGAAGAGTCTGGCTAACAAAGGGCGACTTTATGGATAACACCAGATTTCTAGGAAGCTTAACTCTAGATGCATATGCCATCTTGTGCACATGTGCAACCTCGGACGCTTGTGTCACCTTGTGTGCGTGGGATCTGGTGAGTCAAACATGGGTCCTTAGGCTTCACAGGCCAGTGCCTTAACAGCAAAGCCATCTCTCCAGCACCCCTGCATTATTTTTTAATAGAAACTTTGATTGTAAACAACTGTCCAAAGCTAGCCAGCAGTAGTGTGAGGGTGCCAGTTAAGGCCACAGACTTTGTTTTATGTTACCTTAATTCCTAAGCCCTGGCCATAGACAAATATGTAGTGCAGGCAAAATTCTCGTACCCTTGTCATGTATACACACAGATAGATATGGGTCTATGGTCCTCATTTCCTCATTCAGGGACTATTGGGATATCTTTCTTCCCAAAAGTAGGGGCTATGACAAGGATAATATCTTCTATGTCTTTGTGTCACCTGCATCAGACACAGTGCCCAGCTCATCTACTCATGACCTTAGAATGTTAGCTGAATGGAAAAATCAACTTTAGAACACCCTAAAATGTACCTAGCTAGCGTATATCCATCATGTGAGAAGAAGAAGCTGAAACAATATCATGTGGGGAAGATGACTTACCCTTCATGTTTGGCCCATAACAAGTTAGGACCCAACACGATTGCTATGTTGCTGGGAGTCATTTTATTCACGTCACTGGTCTGGGCAAGCTTTGCAAGGAACTTGATTAAATACCTATGAAACAAAACAGAAGGGAAAGTGCATAGTGAATTCCAAGTCAGCTTGGGCCTGGTATTATATATATGAAAGTAGAAGAACAGATTACAGGCAGGGGAAAAGACTAAGCAAGGCCAGGGGAAGAGAATGTGTAAAAGAAGGGTGGGGAGGGGGAGGGTCAATCAAAATTCAAGATATTCTGAACATCTGAACATCTCAAACCCACCTTCCAAGGCTCAGGGTCCATTGCGGAAGAGGGGGCGGAAAGAATGTAAGAGCCAAAGAAAGAGTAGGACTCCTTACAAAGTGCTCCTCCAGACACAAAATGACCTGGATATCCATGACCTCACAGTGCCTGACACTACCTACATAAGACCATCATAACAGGAGGAAAAGATCATGACATCACACTGAAAAGAGAGACTGATTGAGAGGGGGAGGGGATATGATGGAGAGTGAAGTTTCAAAGGGGAAAGTGGGGGGAGGGAGGGAGGGAAGTACCATGGGATATTGTCTACAATTAAAGAAGTTGTCAATAAATAAATAAATAATAATAATAAATAAATAATTAAAAAAATATCTTATGGGGGGCTGGAGAGATGGTTTAGCGATTAAGGCGTTTGCCTGCAAAACCAAAGGATCCCAGTTCGATTCTCCAGGACCCACATAAGCCAGCTGCACAAGGGGGTACATGCATCTGGAGCTCGTTTGCAGTGGCTGGAGGCCCTGGTGTGCCCATTCTCTCTCTCTCTCTTAAATAAATAAATTATATATTTTTAAAAAAAAACCTGTTCAGGCTGAGACCCTGCCATAAAAAACAAATAACAACAAGCTGTTAAGGGACAGGTCGGAGAGATTTAGTTGACTTTGTTTGTTTTGAGTACAACAGTCTAAAAATAAACCTTTTAAAAAATATATCTTATGGGCTGGAGAGGTGGCTTAACAGTTAAGGCATTTGCCTGCAAAGCCAAAGGATCCCATTTTGATTCTCCAGGACCCACGTAAGCCAGATGCACACGGGGGGGGGCATGCGTCTGGAGTTCATTTGCAGTGGCTGAAGGCCCTGGCGCACCCATTTTCTAACCCCCCTTTCCACCACTCTGCCTCTTTCTCTCTCTCAAATAAATAAGTAAATTAATTTAAAAAAATAAAAAATATCTTATGGGTATGGTGGCACATGCCTTTAATCTCAGCACTCGGGAGGCAAAGGTAGGATGGATCACTGTGAGTTTGAGGCCACCCTGAGACTACATAGTGAATTCCAGGTCAGCCTGGGCCAGAGTGAGACCCTACCTCGAAAAACCAACAACAAAAAATTTAAGAACTACACTGTAGTTATGAAAGGACTCAATACATTTATCATTTTTATCATTTTTAATTTATTTGTGGGGTGGGCATGCCAGGGTTTTTGCCATTGCCAATGAATGCCTTGTATCTGGCTTTATGTGGATGCCAGAGAACTGAAGCGAGGTCAACAGGCTTTGCAAACAAGTGCCTTTAACAACTGAGTCATCTCCCCAGACCCTCAAAATATTTTTAATATATAGCTTAAAAAAAAAAACAGCCTAGGTATATTGTTTAAAGAACTTTGAAAACACTTCCTATTGTAATTATGAGAGTATCTAATTTACTATATGGACATATGCTATTGTCTGTAATTAGCATAAAAACAATGTTAAGAACAACTCTTGCTGGGCATGGTGGCACAGACCTTTACTCCCAGCACTTGGGAAGCAGAAGTAGGAGGGTCACAGAGTTCCAGGCCAGCCTGGAGTACAATGAAACCCTATCTGGGAAAGAAACAAAAAGTGTTGTCTATTGACAGAAAGCTGGTTAGTACAAATTACAGTATATGCTTATCCGTACAGTAGAGTACTACATAACCATAAAAGCTATTTACTGATATGCTGGTACAGAAAAATCTCTAAGGTGTATTAAGCAAAGATATTAAGCAAAGAAGGCAACGGAGACAACAGGGTGTGCAATACACACTGCCATTTAGTCTAAAATAAGAAGTGGGTGATGACAGGAAAAAGCATGTATGTGTGTGTATATGTGTGTGTGTGTGTGTGTGTGTGTATACACACACACACATATATATATATGCACTATTGATATAGATAATTTTTGATATAGATAGATATTGATATATATGAATACATTTGCTTATATATGCACTGGCTTTTCCTGAGAACAAAGATATCTAACAAACTGTAAACACTACCTAAGGAGAACCAGGAAAGAGATTTTCAACATATACTTTTGAACTTTGAACCTGAGAATGCATATCATACTGAAATCATTAGTAAAAAGTCCACAGTAAAAAAAAACACACTCTAAAACTTTCTGTCAAACCCTAACATACGAAGAATTGACTGTCTAATTTCCCACCATAATACACTGAACATATTAGATTATCTGTAATTCCAAGATAGCTGTGTTAAATTTTATCAATTAGGCATATTGGAAATACCAATCCATTCAGAAGGCAAGGTTGGCACCTCAGGTATGAAGAAGGAATATTTAGATGTAGGGACCAAGAATGAACTTAAGGTGAACTAACACCCCAGAGAGACCATCTGTAAAATGGAAATTTTTCTTTGAATGTAAATGTCTGCATTCCCTAGGTCTACTGCCCCACCCCCTTTCTCTATACCTCTTCAAAGTTATGTGCGTGAAAGGAAAGAGAGAAGTTAAATTTCAAAATTTGTCTGGTGGGAAATTTTCTTAGAAACTAATTATATAGTATGAAATAAGAACATATACTCTCCATAGTAACATGACTTATGCTCTATTTTATATTAGATATCATGGAAACCGTAACTATGGATTTAGATGCCATTTTACATACTGGGCAACTGAGACTCAAACATAACTACAAGCACTCAAACTATTCTTAATGTATTTGCTGCTAAGCTGTAGTGGGGAAATGATCAGACTACCAACACAGAAATCCACAATGATGCCCAGCCCTGTTCCCAGCCATTTCATGTAATGCTCAAGCTTTCTGAATGTGCCACACAGGCCTGAGTTAGAGTCACCTGCTTGGTAGATACCTACAGCATTGAGCTTAACTTACAGAACACCAATCGTACATACCTAAAATTAACAAAATTTTGTGGTGGCAACTTCTGACATGTTCTCCATAAATCTTGAAGTTTTTTGTCTTGATCCTGCACACTGAGGAAAAATGACACATAACAATTTTTGAAACACATTTTTGATACCTGCACCCATGCTTTACTATAGCTCAGATCTAAAGGCTTAGTATCTAGTCTGGGGTGCTACAAGGAGGTGCTAAAAACCTTATGATGGGGTCTTGTTTGAGAAGTGGGCCATTGGGTATGACTGCTTCCCAGTGACAGGTGGGCAGGCCTCCTCTGGCATGTGCTGCTGCCCCTGTGGACTGTGCAGCCACAGGTTCAAAGCCACAGGGACCATGGGCTGAAACCTCTAAATTGATGAACCACAGAAAAACCAGATACAATAAATGATGATGATGTCATGTACTTTTCATCCACAGAAGCTGACTTTATTAACAGTGACTCCTCTGCTTGGTTGCCTACTTGGAAGGCAGCACCAACTTGGGAAATAAACAGGTTTGGAGTGAAATGCCAAAATACTCACTATTTAACTTGGAGCAGATGGCTAATCTCACCAAGACTCAATCTCCTGCTCTGAAAAGCAGGTTGATTCTGCAAGACAATCCTCAGGCTCAGAGCAGAACTGGGCAAAACCACCAAGCCCCAAGGACAAGACACCACAAAAAAGTCTTATTTAGAAATGTGAGTATTAATGGGTGGCATTACGGAGCCTGGATTTCCTGATCCCAAAGGCAGCCTAGCCACAGATAGTCTGCCAAACTCCCAGGCACCAAGACCTAGGGGTCTTTGTTGCTCAAACCTGTTCCAAGGCTCCAGGCTAGAAGCCCATTTCTGCTGTGGAGTAGTTACATACGTTCATGCTGCAGTGTCCACATGCAACCTTCCAGAGATACAAATAAGAAACAAAATATAACCTGCAAGGCAGTCAACTCTGTCCTCTAGAAAAGATGGTGCTGCCAGGTAACTGCTTGCTGGCCAGCTATAGGACAGAGCTTAAATCTAATTATACTTTAGAGGTTAGCTATTGAGTCACCAGGGTAGGGGCCATGTTGACATTTCTCAACTATACAATCTACATGCCAGAAGACAGACACCCCTTTCTAACGCTACTACTTTTGGGGTCTTAGAACTGTAAGAGAAAAGATGTGGTGAGGTGGAGGCTACCCAATACAATAAATCTTACAGTTTTCACCATCTGCCACTGACTGTAGGTTCATCACCTCAATCCCAGGATAGACTATAAACTTGTCCATGAACTTAAATATCTCACCATTTACAAAGGACAAAGCCTCTCACTTCACAATTACTACGAAATTATCACCATATGCTTTGAGGCCATCAGCCTGTGATAAGAATAGAGACAGGGTGATCAAAGGTGGAAATGTCAAGAGTAGAGGTGAGACTGATCTTGCTGCTTTTAGGGCATGAAGAAGTGGGCACCCAGGAGGATAAGCAGGTCAGAACCACGAATGAAAGGCAACAAGGAGGCAGGCCAGCCAGCCAAGGACAAGCTATTACAGTTCTTGAAATCAGGCTGCCTAAGTGTTCCTGGGCAGGTGGACCTGAGAATGGAGACAAGGGACAAAGAATGGACAGAGTCTTTGGAGCAGACAGGTCTGGGTCTGGATGCTAGCTCTGCGGATTCCTTGGCACCCTTCTCTCCCAGTCCCAGTTCCCTGATCTGTGATATACAGACAAGAACATCTGATTTTCTGGATATTCCTTTATGATCATAGGAGGCAGTGGATGCCCGGCACAGTACTTAGCACACAGTAAATATGAAAATATGTTGACTCTTACTGCTTCTACTGTCCTCACTATATCACTGCACAGCTGCGTGTGCAAGCAGCTTGGCAGACATAGTACCAAACTTGTCCCCAGTTATAGGTCTTTTTTCAATATAAGTGAGAGTTGTGGATTATTTATCTTCCAGCATATAAGTCACAAGAAATGAGTAATTCAGGATCTTCCTATACTGAGAATAATAATTTTAGCTGGGTGTGGTGGCACACATCTTTAATCCCAGTATTTGGGAGGCAGAGGAAAGAGGATTCCTATGAGTTTGAGGTCACCTTGAGACTACACAGTGAATCCCAGGTCAGCATAGACCAGAGCGAAACCCTACCTCAAAAAAGCAATAAATAAATAAATTATACTTTTCCTCTAAATGTAAGTAGAACTGGGATATATTCTTTTGTGTAAATACTCTTTTCATGTTGTATTATGATCCTTGAGAATAACATGACTTAGATATGGAGTAATATTTTAAAACTCGTTGCTTTCAAGATCCAGAGAGAGAAACCTGGCCTCAAATGAGGTGGAAAGGCAAGGACTTACCAAAAAGTTGCCCTTTTACCTCCAAACACATGCTGTGGCATCTACATGCCCACACTCATACACACATGAACTCATATGTGTATACATGCATATGCATGAAAAAAATTTTCTTAAAAATAAAATTATGTGCTTTTGCCAGGTGTGGTGGCGCATGCCTTTAATCCCAGCACTCGGGAGGCAGAGGTAGAAGGATCGCTGCAAGTTCAAGGCCACCCTGAGACTACATAGTGAATTCCAGGTTGGCCTGGGCTACAGAGAGACCCTACCTCGAAAAAAAAAAAAAGAAAGAAAGAAAGAAAGAAAGAAACAAACAAACAAACAAACAAACAAACAAACAAACAAAAATAAAATTACGTGCTTTAAACTAACCTTGCAACTTGTGTCCATTCTTCATACAGATTAAAAGTCATCAAGGGTTCAGGCAATTCCCGCAAATAGGACTTCAAAGCACCTGAAACCATTAACACACTCTGAGTACACAATGAGATAGGGTTGGAAATCTCAGGGTGTATTGTTTTGTAAACTGAACATATCTCAACTACAATCTTCAGTTGATCAGAACAAATCATAATCTGGCAAGAGTGGTTAGGAAATGAAATGCTCACAAAAGACACTCAAGATTCTTGCAAACATACATTAAGAGCAATAAAAATAAAATTAGCAGGGATGGGAAGATGACTCAATAATTAGAAGTGTTTGCTTGCCAAACCGGCTGGCCTGGATTCAATTCCCACACCATACATGTAATAAGCTGGACATGAAAAATGCCAAACATCTGGCATTCGTTTGTAGCTGCAAAGGCCCTGGTATGCCCATATATACATACACCCAAATAAATAAAGAGAAATTAAAAAATAATTAAATAAGGTCATCCTGTTAGCATACATCATTTCTCCAGGCTGACCTGGGTCATAAGAATAAAAAGGATAAGGATAAGGATAAGGGAAGAAATAAAAATAGTACATCTTCAAAATATTTGTATTCTAAGCTATTTACATTTTTACTTACTAGACAGGGAGAGGAAAAAAATAAAAAAGATAGTGTGTGTGTGTTTTTGTGTGTGCACGCGTGCGTGCTACATTATATATGAAGGGATCTTTATTCGAAGAGCATTTATTTCATTTTATCACTCAACTAAGAAATGGACTTTTAGCTGGTGATCTGTCTGGGACAGGACTTGTTCACCACTCTCAACAGCTCAATTTGTAGACATTCAATGGAACTCACCTGCTACAGCATGGGGGTCTGAATAGAACTCATCAAGGTGAGAAGTGGAGCAGTCCAAAGCAGCTTTCAACTTCTTTAACTTGGAGGCCCCGGCCCCAATTCTGAAAAGGCCCTATAATCAATGAAAAGTCATTACCATCAAGTTTCAATTGGGAGCCTTACCCTGTGGCCACATGGTATGACGGAACTCTCCCATGCTTCTATCTATGAGAATAGCCATACTGACTACTAGGTGGCACTGTTCTGAGGACCAAAAAGGCTGAATGTGTTCCCAGGGCACCACAACAGGCAGAATGGCAGAACAGGGTCCATGCTTAGTTAACACTACCTCTTGTCCTAACTCCTTACTGCAACTGTGCCAATCAGGTCTCTATGGAAAAGCTTTTTCACTTCACACCAGTGAAGGATATAGATTATCTATACTTAGAAAAAGTCTTTGAAAGTTGACAACTTAATTGGGCATGGTGGCACACACCTTTAATCCCAGCACTTGGGAGGCAGAGGTAGGAGTTCAAGGCCAGCCTGAGCTAGAGAGAGATCCTACTTCAAAAAAAAAAAAAAAACCCAACAGGGCTGGAGAGATGGCTTGGCAGTTAAGGCGTTTTCCTGTAAAGCCTAGCAAAACAACCTGATTCCCCAGTACCCATGTAAAGCCAGATGCTCAAAGTGGTGCGTGCATCTGGAGTTTGTTTGCAGCGGCTGGAGGCCCTGGCTTACCAATTCTCTCTGTCTCTCTCTGTTTGCAAATAAATAAATAAAATAATCATAAAAAATAGAAAGAGAACATCTCTAAAAAAAACTTAGATCAAGCTGTTAGTCACTTTATCTTAATTTTTTTGTTGTTGTTATTGAGGAAAACCAAGAGAGATAAGTATAAAAATGTCCAGTTGTGGTGGCGCACACTGGTAGGATATTGTGGAGGCAGGAGGATCAGGAGATAGGTGTAAAAATGATAGTGGACCAGGAAATAGGAGGCCATGTTTAAGCAAAAGAAGACTGAACCAGCTTCTTGACCTCAGCACTCCTGACTCTATAGGCCACACACTTCTTCATGGATGGATAGTGCATTATAGGATGCTTAACAGTATCCCTAATGTCTACCTACTAAATGCCAGAGACAAACTCTCCTTTCCCCAGTAATGAGAATTAAAAATGCCACCACCATACCTTGCCAAATGTCTCCCAGGTAGTACAAGTGGCCATGGCTGTGAAGCACTGGGGAGCTAACATGAAGGCTTCCAGGTATTCACTGATTTGGGACTGATTAGATGGTTAAATTTTGTCTGTGAAAATTTATCATGCCTATACTTCTCTGTATGCATGTGATACTTCAATAAAACAGGTTTTTAGGGCTGGGGAGATGGCTCACGGGTTAAAGATACTTGCTTGCAAAGCCTACCAGCCTGATCTTGCTTCCCTAGTGTTCACAGAGCCAGATGCACAAAGTGGTGCATGCATCTGGAGTTCACTTGCATCATCAGGAAGCCCTGGCATGCCCTTTTGTGCATGTTCTCTTTCTACAAATAAACATATTTTTAAGTTTTTTAAAGAAAAAAGTTTTTCATTTTCAATGTAGCACTGCAGTATGTAAACTCTGCATGTTGACTTCCATACCTATACAAGAAGAACTGCCCAGGTTGGCTTACAGGGGTGTTTTTGGTAAGGATTCCATCAAGTAAAATATACAAATGCACCATTGCAAAAATAGACCATGTGACCCTACACAAGTGAAAGATGCCTGCCTGCTGTTATCAGAGCTGATGGAAGCACTGAGCTCCAGTGGGCATTATCATAAATCAAAAACAGGGCTTGCTTAAAATGAAGCAGCTGGGAGAGAAAAAGGACTGCAAGTAGGATGAGCATATATTGTCCTGTGAAACTGGCTTAACTTGTTGACAGAAACATCCCCAGGGTCTCAATGTAAAATGTGGGTCATGAGAACAAGTATGAAAGTCATAGGTCTACATAATCCTGGCAGTGGCTATGCTAAAGGTGTGTGTGTTGGGGAGCCAGGGGCAGGGGGGAATATGGCACTTTGGGCAGAGGAAAGGGCCCAGTGATAGGCAGGTGGGAGTCAGAGCACCACTCACCTCCTCCTTCATGCCTGTCTCCAGGAGCAGCATGACACAGGCCTCAATGGGGAGCGCAATCTCACGCCCACTCCTCTTCAGGTGTTCTTCCAGAGGCGTCCCGAAAGCTGGCTTCTCTGCCCACTTATCTAAAGTAGTAAGTAGTTGGTAAGACCCTCAACAGCCTCACAGATCCCCACAACAGTTTCTCTCTAGATCACAGGGAGTTTTCTGGCAGACTGGTGCCTGAAACTCAGGGAAAGCACATTAGACAATGTACTTTTGCCATTTACAGGAGCACAAACTATGGGCTGGGATGCGGGAGTCACTGAGTACATCACACAACATCCCATCAAACTGCTTAGCAGAGGTGCCGATGATGGCCTTGGACCTGCACCACATGCCACCAACACATGTCAAGTCAGTGACCTTGTATTAATATGCAGGCTACATCTGCACACACAAGCCTCCCTGAGTAGGAATTTATTCCAGCCAAGCAAAGCAGCACTGGCTTCCTAGGGAGAAGACAAGAAAAACTCCTTTGATGTCAAAATGGAAATAATCACTTAGCATTTCAAATACAACTTGAGCTTTTGTCATACAAGACTAGACAGTCCAAATGAACACAACTCAGGTAGCACATTTTGACACCCAGTGCTGCCAATACCACATCTGCAACAGATGTGTGTACAGACTAAGTAGAAAAGATGCAGTTTCTGTGTCTCCCAAGCAGCTCAGGCCCAAGATTGTGATGATAGCAACAAAGCAGCATTTTGTAAGAATTTCAGGTCATACACCCTGCTGCATATTATACAGATCTGAGGCAGCTTGACAGAAAGGCATACAATGAAGCAGTCAAGAGGAAGAAGCAGGCAGAGCATATATATGCTGAATTAGAAGAACAAGCATTTGGCTGTTTAGCCTGGTAATGGGCACTGCAGAGAGCCAGTACTGTCTGGGATGCACACAGAAGCCAAGGAAAGACATCAGCTGGTAGAATGTGCTTGAGGGAAACACATGATCTTGCCCATCTACAGAAGAATGCATCTTTCCCAGCACCTTTGATGGGCACGTGTCCCATGGCAGACTGGATTTGAACTGGGCTGACTCTAAGATTTCTCTGACAGTCTTCCTTACCTTCCTGCAGCAGGAGGAGATCCCACACAACATATACACAGGGAAAGGGAGAAAAGCAAAATCCCACAAATCCACAGGCCTAAGAGCTTATGGAAAGTTAAAAGCTAACGGAAGAGTAAGGACGGAGTAGACAGTGAGTGGACAGAAACAAAGAACATGCCACCTACCACTCAGAACTGCTGGAAGTCTGCTTGCCCCTGGCTAGACCCCAGTCTGACTCAGTGGGATATCTACGAGAAAAAAATATCTAGAGGTCCTGGCCCTTCCCAGAAGTCAGAACTTTCTAACAAACCTTGCAAAGACCAGACCTCACCCTCAATACTCTGGTGTGTGTGTGTGTGTGTGTGTGTGTGTGCGCGCGCACACACACGCACAAGAGCACACACGTTACGCATGTGTATATGTGTGGGTGCATGTATGCTTTTGGATGTACATGCACCTGTGTGTGCGTAGGTGTGGAGGCAAGAGGTCAACATTGGGTGTCTTACCCTCCCTCCACCTTATTTTTTGAGACAGTCTCTTACTAAATCTAGAGCTCAGTGACTGTACTGGCAAGCTAGCTAGTAAGCCCCAATGACTCTCCTGTCTCCATCTTCCCAGCACTGGAATTACAGGCAGGCTGCCACAGCCAGCATTTTATGTGGGTACTGAGGATGTGAACTCAGGTTCTCATGCTTGCATAGCAAGTGTTTTACCCACTGAGCCATATACACATTCATTCATTCCTTTCTTCCTTCCTTCCTTCCTTTCTTTTTTTTTTTGGAGAGAGTCAGAGAGAGAGAGAGAGAGAATGGGCACGCCAGTGGCCTCTCAGCTGCAGTGAATGAACTCCAGACACATGCACCCCCTTGTGGGCAAGTGTGGCATTGCACCATTGCGTCACTCTGTATCTGGCTAAACGTGGGACCTGGAGAATCGAGAGGGCGTTCTTAGGCTTAGCAGGCAGTCACCTTAACTGCTAAGCCATCTCTCCAGCCCTGTTTTTAGTTTCTATCTATCTTTCTTTTTTAAAAAATATTTTATTTTTATTTATTTATTTGAGAAGGAGAGATATAGAAATAGGCCGGTAGAGAGAGAGAGAGAGAGAGAGAGAGAGTGGGTGCGCCAGGGCCTCCAGCCATTGCAAATGAACTCCAGATGCATGCACCTCCTTGTGCATCTGGTTAACGTGGGTCCTGGAGAGTTGGGCCTTGAACCGGGGTCTTTAGGCTTCACAGGCAAGTGCTTAACCTCTAAACCATCTCTCCAGCCCT
Source organism: Orientallactaga sibirica (assembly GCA_036365145.1). Classification (NCBI taxonomy): domain Eukaryota; kingdom Metazoa; phylum Chordata; class Mammalia; order Rodentia; family Dipodidae; genus Orientallactaga; species Orientallactaga sibirica. The sequence continues at coordinate 3,482,937 of JAEOAD010001749.1, read as the reverse complement.
ATCTTTCTTTTTAATTAAAAAAAAATTATTTATTTGAGAGAAAGAGGCAGAGGGAAGGGGAGAGAATGGGAGCACCAGGGCCTCTAGCCACTGCAAATGAACTCCAGACACATGTGCCACCTTATGCATCTGGCTTACGTGCGTCCTGAGGAACTGAACCTGGGTCCTTTGGCTATGCAGGCAAACGCCTTAACTGCTAAGCCATCTCTCCAGCCCTATCTATCTATCTATCTATCTATCTATCTATCTATCTATCTATCTATCTATCTATCTATCTTAAAGCAGGGTTTCATTCTAGCCCAGGCTGACCTGGCATTCACAAACCCCTGACAATCTTCTTACTTCAGCCTCCTGAGTGCTGGGATTATAGGCATGAGCTAAAACACCTCATTCTACTCTCAACTTTTTATCTAAACAAATGATGGTCAAACCATGCTGAAAATGGTCACATGACCTTTCCCTCAGAAAACACATGAAAACCATTCAGAGGACACCTACCACTCAAGTCCACTGCATGCCTGACACTGAGATGCTGGTGACAGACAGAAGATAGACATGAGGGGTGGAACTGGGAGAAAAGACTCCTATATCCATAGACATGAGTTCAATCATGGATGTGGGAGAATCTTAAAAAGGAGCTGGAGGGGGCTAAGGAGATGGCTTTGTGGTTAAGGCATTTGCATGTACAGCCTCAGAACTCATGTTCCACTCTCCAGATCCTACATAAGCCAGGCCCACAAAGGTTAGGCAAGCACAAGGTCGCACATGCCCACTAGGTGGCATAAGCATCTGGAATTCGATTGCAGTGGCTGGGGCCCTGGCACACTAATTCTCTCTATATCTCTCGCTCTCGCCTTCTCTAAAAATTTTTTTTTATGTTTTGTTTACTAATTTGAGAGAAAGAGTCAGAGAGAGAGAGAGAATGGGCACACCAGGGCCTCCAGCCACTGCGAATGAATTCCAGATGCATGGGCCTCCTTCTGCATCTGGCTTACATGGGTTCTGGAGAATCCAACCAGTATCCTTTGGCTTTGCAGGCAAACACCTTAACCAGTAAGCCATCTCTGCAGCCCCCTAAAAACTTTTTTTAAAAAAAGGAGTTAGGGCTGGAGAGATGGCTTACCAGTTAAGGCACTTGCCTGCAATGTCAAAGCACTCAGGTTCAATTCCCCAGGACCAACATAAACCAGATGCTCAAGGTGGCATATGTGTCTGGAGTTCATTGGCAGTGGCTAAAGGACCTGGTGCACCCATTCTATTTCTCTAAACTTAAAAAAATAAATTTAAAAAGAGTTAGAAGCCAGATGTGGTGATTCACGCTTTTAATCCCAGCACTAGGGAAACTGAGGCAGGAGAATTTGAGTTTGAGGCCAGCCTAGACTACAGAGTGAGTTCTAGGTTGGTATGGGAAAGAGTGAGACAATGCCTCAAAAACAAACAAACACACCAGTCGTGGTGGTACACAACTTTAATCCCAGCACTTGGGAGGCAGAGGTAGGAGGATCACTGTGAGTTCAAGACAAGTGTGAGAATAGAGTGAATTCTCTACCTCAAAAAAGTAAAATATTTAAATTTTAAAAAGATAGACAGGAGTTAGTTATGAGTGTCTTAAGAAAACTTCAGCTGCATTTTTGGTAGCTGTGTCTCCTGATGGTTAGAGTACCCCCTTTGTAGTGAAACATCCTTGAGGCTTCGGATGGGTTTCAAAACTAAAGGGCAAGACCTTTCCCCACACATGTGCACTGACAGAGGTCTGCATCCTCTTCCTCTTTGTGAGCCTTTCTAGATGACCATGGGAAGACACATTCTAAAAGGAAGACCTGGTCCACCATAATTTGGGAGGTGAATAGGATCTTCTTACCACATGAATATGCCACCCATGACATAAATACACATAAAAACTTAAAAATCCTAAACACAAAACCCACTATGTTGCTTCCCCCACTTCAGAACAGCACACTCCAATCTCTCTTGGAGTCCTTGCTTTGCTAACTAAACTTTGTCTTAAACTTTTTGTGTCACTAAACTTAAAAAAATATATATTTTATTTATTTATTTGACATAGAAACAGAGAGAGAGAGAGAGAGAGAGAGAGAGAGAGAAAAGAATATGGGCAAGCTAGGGCTTCTAGCCACTACAAACAGTCTCCAGACGTATGTGCCTCCTTGTGTATCTGGCTTATGTGGGTACTGGAGAATCAAACCTGGGTCCGTAGGCTTTGTAGGCACACACCTTAATTACTAAGCCATCTCTCCAGCCCTCTAAACTAAACTTTTAAGAAGACAAGGATCAAGAGGCTCCAAAAACACTGAGAATTGACCACATGCCAGTCTTCTTTAAAACTTTCTAGTGGGTTTGTCATAAGTAGCTTTTATTATGTTGAGATACATTCCTTCTATTACCAGTTTCTTTAGGACTTTTACCATGAAGCAATGTTGGATTTTGTCAAATGCCTTTTCTGCATCTAATGAGATGATCATGTGATTTTTGTCTTTCAGTCCATTTATATAATGTGTTACATTTATCAATTTGCATATGTTGAACCAACCCTGAATCTCTGGGATAAATTACTTACTTGAGGTGAATGATCTTTTTGATGTATTCTTGTATTCTGTTTGCCAATCATTTGTTGAGAATTTTTAAAAATATATTTTATTGCCGGGCGTGGTGGCGCACGCCTTTAATCCCAGCACTTGGGAGGCAGAGATAAGAGGATCGCCGAGAGTTTGAGGCCACCCTGAGACTACATAGTTAATTCCAGGTCAGCCTGGACCAGAGTGAGACCCTACCTCGCAAAACCAATAAAAAATAATAATAAAATATATATATATATATATATATATATATATATTTATTTTATTTTATTTTATTTTATTTTATTTTATTTTATTTTATTTTATTTTATTTTATTTTATTTTATTTTATTTTATTTTATTTGAGAGACAGAGAATGAGCACGCCAGGGCCTCTAGCCACTGCAAACAAACTCCAGACGCATGTGCCCCCTTGTGCATCTGGATTATGAGGGACCTGGGGAATCAAACTGGGGTCCTTTGGATTTGAAGGCATGCTAAGCCATCTCTCCAGCCCTTGTTGAAGCACTGATGTTAGTTCTTCCATGAAGGTCTGGTAAAAACCACCAGTGAATTAATCTGGGACTGGACCTTTTTTAGTTGGGAGATTTTTTATAACTGCTTAGATTTCTGTACTTCCTATTGGTCTATTTAAATGGTTTATCTCATCTTTATTTATTTATTTATTTAGTTTTTCAAGGTAGGGTCTCACTATAGCCCAGGCTGACCTGAAATTCACTATGTAGTCTCAGGGTAGCCTCGAACTCTCAGTGATCCTCCTACCTCTGACTCCTGAGTGCTGGGATTAAAGGTGTGCACCACCACACCCGGCTCATTTATCTCATCTTGATTTAATTTTGGTAGGTCATACAAATCTCGGAAATCATCAATTTCTTTCGGGTTTTCAAACTTAGAAGGGTATATGTTCTTAAAGTATGTCCTTATGATTTTCTGAATTTCTTTGATATCTGTTGTAATGGTGCCTTTTTCATCTCTAATTTTATTAATTTGTGTCTCTTCTCATTTTTCTTTTGGTCAGATTTGCTAAGGTTATCAATCTTGTTTATCCTTTCAAAGAACCAACTCCATGTTACATTGATTCTTTGGATTGATTTTTGGTTTCTATTTCATTAATTTCTGCTAAAATCTTTATTATTTCTTCCCATCTACTGATTTTTGGTTTGCCTTGTTCTTCTTTTTCCAAGGCCTTAAGGTGAAGCATTGAGTTGTTTACTTGTGACCTTTCTAATTTCTTAACATAGGCACTTAAAGCCATACATTTCCCTCTTAGGACTGCCTTCATTGTGTACCAAAGGTTTTGATATGTTGTGTTATCATTATAATTTGTTTATATGAATTTTTAAATTTCCTTTTTGATTTTTTCAATGAGCCATTCATCATTCAATAGTGTACGATTTAGTTTCCATGATTTTGTGTATGCTCTGTAGTTATTCTTGTTGTTAATCTGTAATTTAATCCTATTGTGAGCAGATAGAGTACAAGGAGTTACTTAAATTTTCCTGTATTTGTTATGATTTACTTTGTGTCCTAATATATGGTCTATTTTAGAGAATGTTCCTATGTGCTGCTGGAAAAAATATGTGTATTCTGCAGCACTTGGATGGAATGGTCTGTAGATATCTGTTAGGTCCATTTGTTGTATGACATCATTTATTGCAGATCTGGTACTGAAAACTTAATCAAAACCCTATGGTGCCGGGCGTGGTGGCACATGCCTTTAATCCCAGCACTCGGGAGGCAGGATCGCCATGAGATCGAGACCACCCTGAGACTACATAGTGAATTCCAGGTCAGCCTGAGCTAGAGTGAGACCCTACCTGGGAAAATAAAAAAAAAATTTTTAAATTAAAAAAAAAACCCTATGGTGAGGAAGGTCATGAGCCTTAGGACTGCAACACCTGCTCTTCTCTGGATAAATGCATATATTACCCTCACCAACCTGCCCTGTAAGCATATTTTTTAATGTTCATACCAATATATTAATGCTCCTCTCACTGTTCATTAGAGAAGCTTCTATTTTCAGATGGTAGTGACCACTGGGATGACCCAAAAGGCACTATAGTGCTGAAAAGAAGTGACAGGAATGTTCAGCACTGAAACATCTCTATCATTCCTTCCCAGGCTCAGGGTCCATTACAGAAGAGGTGGTGGAAAGAATGCAAGAACCAAAGGAGGGGGGACTGCTTACAATACAACTGTTGAGACACAAATTAGCCTCAATATCCATGACCTCACAGTGCCTAGCACTACCTTCACAAGACCCTCATAGTAGGAGGAAAAGATGATGACACCAAAATAAGAGACTAATTAAGAGAGGGAGGGAATATGATGGACAGTGGCTCTGTGAAGGAGATAGAGGAGGAGGGGAGGGAATTACCATGTATTGTCTGTAATTATAGAAGTTCTCAAAAAAAAGTTAAAAAAATAAAATGTTAAAAAAAACAGGGAAATCAAAAAAATGGAGTCAAATGATAATGAGAACACAACATATCAAAACCTTTGGGACACAATGAAGACAGTCCCAAGAGGGAAATTTATATCTTTAAGTGCCTATATTAACAAATTACAAAGGTCACAGGTAAACAACTTAATGCTCCACCTTAAGGCCTTGGAAAAAGAAGAGCAAGGCAAACCAGAAATCAGTAGACGGGAAGAAATAATAAAGATTAGGGCAGAGAATAATGAAATAGAAAAAAAAAAAAAAAAAAAAAAATCCAAAGAATCAATGAAACAAAGAGTTAGTTCTTTGAAAGGGTAAACAAGATTAATAAACCCTTAATAAATCTGACCAAAAGAAAGAGAGAACAGACACAAAGTAACAAAATCAGAGATGAAAAAGGCACCATTACAACAGATACCAGAGAAATTTAAAAAAAATCATAGGGACATACTATGAGAACATATACTCTACTAAGTTTGAAATTTTGAAAGAAATGGATGATTTCCTTGATTTGTATGACCTACTTAAATTAAATCAAGATAAGATTAACCACTTCAATAGACCTATAACAAGTATGGAGATTCAAGCAGTTATAAAAAAATCTCCCAACAAAAAAAAGTCCAGGCCCAGATGGATTCACCGGTGAATTTTACCAGACCTTCATGGAAGAACTAACACCAATGCTTCTTAAACTTTTCCATAAAATAGAAGAGGAAGGAACCCTACCAAATTCCTTCTATGAAGCCAGCATCACCCTGATCCCCAAACCAGACAAAGATAGAACAAAAAAGGAAAATTACAGACCAATCTCCCTCATGAACATAGATGCAAAAATTCTCAACAAAATATTGGCAAACAATACAAGAATATATTAGAAAGATCATTCACCCCTTCCAAGTAGGATTTATCCCAGAGATGCAGGTATGGTTCCACATACGCAAAGCGATAAATAGAATACATTATATAAATGGACTGAAGGACAAAAATCACTTGATCATCTCATTAAATGCAGAAAAGGCATTTGACAAAATCCAACATCCCTTCATGATAAAAGTCCTACAGAGACTGGGACTAGAAGGAACATACCTCAACATAATAAAGGCTATTTATGACAAACACACAGCCAACATAATACTAAATGGAGAAAAGCTTGAAGTTTTTCCACTAAAATCAGGCACAAGACAAGGGTGCTCACTGTCCCCACTTTTATTTAATATAGTATTGGAAGTCTTAGCCACAGCAATAAGGCAAGAGACACACATAAAAGGGATACAAATTGGAAAGGAAGAGATCAAGTTATCATTATTTGCAGATGATATGATTCTATACATAAAGGACCCTAAAGACTCTACCAGCAAACTGTTAGAGCTGATAAACACCTATAGCCATGTAGCAGGATACAAAATAAACACACAAAAATCAGTTGCCTTCCTATATGCTAACAACAAACACACAGAGGATGAAATCAGAGAATCACTCCCATTCACAATTGCATCAAAAATATAAAGTACATTGGGATAAACCTAACCAAGGAAGTGAAGGATCTCTACAATGAGAACTTTAAAACACTCAAGTGAGACATTGAAGAAGACACTAGGAAATGGAAAAACATCCCTTGTTCTCAGATTGGAAGAGTCAATATTGTGAAAATGGCAATCCTACCAAAAGCAATCTACACATTTAATGCGATTCCCATCAAAATTCCAACATCATTCTTCACAGAAAAAGAAAAAAAATCCAAAAATTCATTTGGAAGCACAAAAAACCTTGGATATCTAAAACAATTTTGAGCAACAAAAATAAGGCTGGTGGTATCCCCACCTGATTTTAACCTATATTACAGAGCCACAGTAACAAACACAGCATGATACTAGCACAAAAACAGACATGTAGATCAATGGAACAGAATAGAAGATGCTGATGTAAATCCAGATAGCTATAGCCACCTGATCTTTGACAGAAATACCAATAATACTCATTGGAGAAAAGTCAGCCTTTTCAGCAAATGGTGCTGGGAAAACTGGGTATCTATCTGTAGAAGGTTGAAAATAGATCCGTATCTCTCTCCATGCACAAGAATCAAGTCCAAGTTGATCAAAGACCTTAACTTAATATCAGACCTGACACTCTCAAACTGCTAGAGGAAAAGGTAGGGGAAATGCTTCAACATATTGGTTTTGGCAAAGACTTTTTGAATATAACCCCAATTGCTTGGGAAATAAAACCAAAGATCAACCACTGGGACCTCATGAAATTACAAAGCTTTTGTACAGCAAAGGACACTGTGAATAGAGCAAAGAGGCAACCTATAGAATGGGAGAAAATCTTTGCCAGCTATACATCTGACAGAGGGTTAATATCTAGTATATACAAAGAACTCAAAAAATTAAATAATAAGAAATAAAGCAACCCAATTAAAAATGGGCTATGGAACTAAATAGAGTCCTCAGAAGAAGAAATACAGATGGCATATAAACATCTAAAAAAAATGTTATACATCCATAGTCATCGGGGAAATGCATATTAAAACTATGTTAAAATTCCATCTCACTCCTGTCAGATTGGCTTCCATTATGAAGACAAATAACTACAAATGCTGGCAAGGATGCGGAAAAGAGGAACCCTTCTACACTGTTGGTGAGAATGCAATCTGGTCCAGCCACTGTGGAAAGCAGTGTGGAGGTTCCTGAGACAGCTAAATATAGATCTACCATATGACCCAATATACCACTCCTAGGCATATATACTAAGGACTCGTCTCTACTTCAGAGATACTTGCTTGACCATGTTTATTGCCACTCTGTTCACAACAGCTAGGAAATGGAACCAGCCTAGATGTCCCTCAACTGATGAGTGGATAATAAAGATGTGGCACATTTACACAATGGAGTTTTTCTCAGCAGTAAAGAAACATGAAGTTATGAAATTTGGTGGAAAATGGATGGATCTGGAAAGGATTATACTTAGTGGGGTAACCCAGGGCCAGAAAGACAAACATCACATGTTCTCTCTCATATGTGGATCCTAGCTACAAATGATTGGACTTCTACATGAGTAAAAATAAAACTCAGCAGCAGACGCCAGTAAGCTAAAAAGGGGATATAAATGGAATAGAAAGGGAGGGAGGGGAGACTTAATAGGATGGTATTGTATATATGTAAGTAGAAGAACAGATTAATGGGGGTGAAAAGGCCTAAATGAAGTCAGTAGAAGAGACTGAATAAAGGAAAGGTGGAGGGAGGGCTAATCAAAATCTAAGAGGATATAAGTAAGTCATATAGAAACCTACTTTTCTGGACAATGGAACACTCAGAAGTCATAGATTGTTACTAGAAAATTTTCAGTGCTAGGGATGGGATACCTTCCAGTGAGTTGTTGGCCGGGGAGGTCACAGATACCCCCAAAACATTACAGGCCATTGCTGAGGCCCTTGGTTTCCCACCAGGAATAGATGGTAAGACCCTATTGCTGAAGACTCCACATACTTGGTTGGCAAGGTCACTGAGAAATCCTGCTGGGGCTGAGCTGAAAGCCTCCTCCATGTGGACAAGCTGACAGAGAGCTGGAAAAAGCTACGCTGCATGCAGTTCAATGGGAGAGGGAAAACACCAGTGAAGGTACTCAGCAGTGAATACTGAAAGCTTTAAATTTGGCCAGCCAGGCCAAATGAGCCAACAGGTGCAATAGTGGCATGTCTGTTATGAGGGAAACCAACAGCTCTCTAATTGGACTAGAGGCCCGCTTCATGGGAGGGAACACATCCCTGATACTGAAAACCTACAACAGGGGTAGTCATGAGCCCTAGGGGTATAACGTCTGCTTGTGTCACGCTAAATGTATATACTATGCTCACCAAACTGCCCAGTAAGCACTCATGTTAATGTCCACACCCATATATTAATGCTACTCTCACTTTTGGTTAGAGAAGCTTCTCTTTCCAGATGGTGGTGACCTTGGGATGACTGAGAAAGCACCATGGTGCTGAGAAGAAGGGACAGAGGAGTGCTCAGCACTCAAACATCTCAAACCCACCTTCCAAGACTCAGGGTCCATTGCAGAAGGGGGGGTAGAAAGAATGTAAGAGCCAAAGGAAGAGTAGGACTCCTTACAACGTGCTCCTCCAGACACAAAATGGCCTGGATATCCATGACCTCACAGTGCCTGACACTACCTACATAAGACCTTCATAATAGGAGGAAAAGATCATGACATTAATCTGAAAAGAGAGACTGATTGAGAGGGGGAGGTAATATGATGGAGAGGGGATGTTTCAAAGAGGAAAGTCGGTGGCGGGGGGTGGGGATGGAGGGAAGTACCATGGAATATTGTCTACAATTAAAGAAGTTGTCAATAAAAAATTTAAAAAAAATTGTTCTGAAGAAAATGTACACAAAAAAAGAGGACATACATCAAAATGTTCAGAGTATTTGAAAATAATGTGGTTGTATTCCATTTTTTCTTTCTCACTCCTGAATTTTCCTCTTCTACACTGGACATTGGTTATATCTGTACATTTAAAATATATTTGTTAAGGAATATGAAAAAAAAAACAGAAAGATACTGACCAGTTGGTTTTGAAAGAGTCTTCTCTTTTCAGATAGCAGTGACCACTGGGGATACTCACAACTCATCAAATTGCTGAGAAGTGACAGCAAAGTGTTCAACACTGAGACATCTCTATCACCCCTTCCAAGATTAGGGAACACCGAAGAAGAGGTGGAGGAAAGAATGTAAGAGCCAAAAGAAGGGGAGGAGTGCTTTTCAATACTGTCTTCTCGACACAAAATGGCTGAGGTATTCATGACCTCACAGAAGCTGAGGATACCTACACAAGACTTGTATAATGGGCAGAGAAATGATGACATCAAAATAGCAGAGGGATTAGTTGGAACAGAGGAGGTATTCAGTGGAGGAGGGATTCAGAAGGGAAAAGGGAGGGTGGTGGGAGGGATCATGATCATTGCCTATTGCCTATATGTATGGAGGTTATCAATAAAAAGTTTAAAAATTTTAAAAAGAAACTTTCTAGCCAGGCATGTTGGTGCACACCTTTAATCCCAGCACTCACGAGGCAGAGGTAGGAGGATGGCCGAGAGTGCGAGGCCACCCTGAGACTACATAGTGCATTCCAGGTCAGCCTGAGCTAGAGTGAGTCTCTACCAAAAAAAAAAAAAAAAAAAAAGAGAGAGAGAGAGAGAAAAGAAAGAAAAGGAGGGGAGACGAGGGGAGACGAGGGGAGACGAGAGGAGGGAAGGGAAGGGAAGGGAAGGGAAGGGAAGGGAAGGGAAGGGAAGGGAAGGGAAGGGAAGGGAAGGGAAGGGAAGAAGAGAAGAGGAGAGGAGAGGAGAGAAGGGAAGAGAAACTTTCTAGTAAACATTCAGGCATGGTGGTACACACCTTTGATCCTAGCACTCAAGTGGCTGAGGTAGGAGGAACACAGTTTGAGGTAATCCTGAGGCTACAGAGTAAGTTCCAGCTCCGCGTAAGCTAGACTGAGACTCTGCCTTGAATAGAAAAAAAAATATTTGTCTAGTAAACATTGTGTAGAGTGTGTCCCATCACCTACCTTGGTATAATGATGGGAGAGTTACAAATAAGAACCTCTGACCCAGGTGTGGTTGCACACGCCTTTAATCCCAGCACTTGGAAGGCAGAGACAGGAGGACTGCTGTGAGTTCAAGGCCACACAGAGACTACATAATTCCAGGTCAACCTAGGCTAGATTGAAACCCTGCCTTGAAAAATAAAAATGAAGAAGAAGGAGGAGGAGGAGGAGGAGGAGGAGAAAGAAGAAGCACCTCTGACCTAGACACAATTCCAAAGGAAAACTCCACTTCAAGTACTGAGCTGTCAAACAGAAGGCCTGCAATGTGCCAGGCCCGACAGTAGGCACATAAACTTCACAGGGATTCCCCACCTGCAGAATGTGAAGAAGATATAAGACACACACATAAACATGTAATAGCCATTAACAACACAAGCCGTATCTGCTAAGACATGGCGAATCAATGGTATAGATGAGGGTTGCAAACACTGTTTACAGGGGACCAGAGAGGTGACACAGGTGCATGAGCCAGGCTAGGGAGCCCTTGGCTGCAGCCACGCTCAGAGCCAGATCAATATTTCCACATGTGTCACCAGACCTTTGAAACTTTCAAGAGAAGCCTGAAGTCAGGATTATTAAAAGCACCTGGTTTTTAAATGATGGAATTATAATGAGCTATGGATGTTTGCAACTTCTGGTATAGACCATCAATATGAAAGGAAGTCGGAAGTTGGAGACAAACAGCTCCCTGCTGGCTGCAGTGGTCAGTCAGAGAAAGCTTCTCAAAGGAAGTGGGAGGGGAGGGGACTCAGGTGCTCAAGAAGCAGACTAGAGCACAGGAAGGGGGCAGTGAGCTGGGGACAGCACAGGCATTGAGTCTGGATGATCCTTTACAAGGTGAGAGCACAGGGGGATAATGGGGACAGGGAGGAAGGCAGAATACCTAAATCTAGCCACAGGGATGCAAAAGGTAAGGTTTGATGGATCCTAAGTTTCATAGCTGGATAGTTTGGAAAAGGGCAGGACTAGGGAGAGAGGAGGGAAGGACAGCTGCAGTAGGGGAGACCTGGTATGCTGCTGAGGTCCATGGAGTAGGAGGTGATGTTTAAGAGACTTAAGATGCAAGAGGAGGTGAAACTGTCAAATAAAGGGATTTCTAGGAAAATGTGGATGAGGGATAGAGCAAGTGAGGACAGAGGAGTGAGAAAAGCTCTCAGAAGAGGCTGACTGCTGGGGTGGGATAGAATTAGAGAAATGTGGAATCCTAAAGAAGTTACTTAACTGAAGTAAGAATGCTTCAACAACACAGAGATGACCCAAGCTGTGTCAGTTACCAGGATCTGGTAAGAGGTGGCTGTTGGTGGGGAATAGTCATTTTTTAACAGCAGTGTGGGAGGAGGTTCACTGTAAAGGATTAGGGGCTAGAAAGGTGAAGAGTGGGACAGGAGTCTTACCAAGAGCCTACCAAAAATGATGAAGACAAAAAAATTAAGGAACTGAGTTCAAGACAGGGGCTGAATAACCAGTAGCTGACTGAAGGTGAATAATGGAGTCTCTAGAGGAATAGAAAAAGCAGTGTCAAATGACTTGATTTTTGTAAAGATATGTTGAGTCTTTCTGTGAGTAGCTGGTCAAGAGGGGCTGTAATACAAGTTCTGGTGGAGCTGGGAGGGGTTGTGTTCCAGCCAATGAAGGGGGTGGTCTGAAAAGGCAAGCACACGTCCTTCACAGCCATGCCTCTCCCACTCCAGCTTTCCGTGTTTCATCCTAAACTCCTTCCTCCTCCTCATGACTTTATGACTTGCTTCTCTAGAGATAAAATACCGAGCTGGGGTGTTCCAGAAGATGGCGACATAGGAACCACGCTAAAACAGGGTAGGGGAAAAAAGCAAAACAAACCCCAGCAAAATACACTCTTCTACTAAAATGTGAGGTGTATAGTAAACTATCAAGCACAGCAGAGAAGTAGGAGAGATCCAGGGCGACTGGAGCCCACAGAAGCAGGCAGAATTGGCTCCACAGCTGCACGAGCGTCACGCCTCGGCAGCCGCCAGGCTCCACCTGAGCCGAAGGATTTTAAAGCCAGGTGAGGGGATTTTCCACTCACACCGACTCCTCACAAACTCAAGAAACGTGGAAGGAGGACGGCAGAGACCAAAAGAGAGGCTTGTGAGGAAGAGGATCGCGTGGAGGAGCAGATGGACTTCAGCAGCCATTCACAGCCTCCCCTCCCCCACCACCAGTGCAAGCACCAGCAAGCACCGGAAACCTGGGAAAGAGAGCTCACCTACCCAGCATCCAGCTCGGCGAAAGCAGTGACCCACAGACGCAGCTGGCCTTCCTGAACCCACAACATAGCAAAGGACCCAAGCAGCCGTGCAGCATAGCTGTGATCAAACCCGTTCCAAAAGATAACTTGGTTTATACCAGGTCAGTACCCACCAAATAAGACCAGTATATAGGCTTTGCATTGGAAGGGCGAACTACACCTTCCATATTAGTGTACATTCTATGTTAAACTGATGGATGGTCAGATCTGACATTCCTAAATAAGCTATATTTTGGGCTGCTCATTTGTTGCTTCCTGATTTGTTTCCTCCTCTGTCATTCATTGGGGAAGGGTCTCAGTTGATCACAAGCTGACCTTGGAACCCTCTACAGGCCAGAAATCTTAGCCTCCCAGTTGACAGGATTAAGGGTGTGGGGTAACACACATCCTTAGGGACTGTGACTTTGTTAGAGGATCTGTTTGTCATAATACCTGCTTTTGCATAAATACTCTGTGCTGTATTTCATTGAATGGGCACATTGTTGAGTTAAATTTTTAGAATTTGACTGTATTCTGTTCCATTCACCCCACTTGATACTCTCATAGCAGGCAAACCCAACACCTAGGGTCACTTCTGAGATTACTCTGAGAGCCTTAAGAACCACACTTAACACCTTAAGCTCCTACCCTGAAGATATATAATACAGATTGATTGATACATCTAATATTACTGCAGATATTTAGAAAACCCAAGCATTAAATTAATCCAAGATGCAAAGATCTCTACATTACAATACAAGAAACACAAAAAATCAAGACAATATAAATCCACCAAAAAGTATTAATATATCAGAAATGACCTTCAGTGAGGCTGACTTAGAGGAAATCCCCGAGAAAGATTTCAAAAGAATGATTATAATTATGTTCAAAGAACTCAAAGAGGAAATGAAAGGGTTCAAAGACCTCAAAGAAGAAATCAAAGGATTCAAAGAACACACAGAAAACCAATTTAATGAAATAAGAAAGTCAATACTAGACATAAATATGGAAATAGAAATAATAAAGAAAACCCAGTCAGAAATACTAGCAATAAAGAACACAGTCAGTGAAATTAAAAACTCTGTAGAAAATCTCTCTAGTCGAATGGATGAAGGAGAGAACAGAATATCTAAACTAGAAGACCAAGTGGCAGATCTAATACATTCCAACAAAGAGAAAGACAAAATAATAGGAAGGTATGAATGAGAATTTCAAGATATTCGGGACACTATGAAAAGATCACACATAAGAATTCAAGGGATAGTAAGTAGAAGGAGAAGAATTTCACTCCAAAGGCATAGTAGGTGTTTTCAACAAAATCATAGAGGAAAACTTCCCCCAAATTGGGAAAGAGATGCCAATGCAGATACAGGAAGCCTTTAGAACACCAAACACATAAAACCTGGAAAGAACCTCTCCCCGCCATATTATAATTAAACTACCAAACATACAAACCAAAGAAAATATATTGAAAGCAGCTAGAGAGAAAAAGCAAGTGACCTACAAAGGCAAGCCCATCAGAATCACAGCAGATTACTCAACACAAACTTTAAAAGCCAGAAGGGCTTGGAGTGATGTATTCCAAGTTCTGAAAGATAAAAACTGTCAACCAAGATTACTTTACCCTGCAAAACTATCTATCCAAATTGATGGAGAAATAAGGACATTCCACAACAAAGACAGGCTAAAGGAATTTATGGCAACTAAACCAGCTCTGCAGAAAATACTTGCAGGAATCATTCACGCTGAAGAGAAAGCAAAACACACACAACAGGAAATAGGAAAAAATAAACCATACTCAAATAACAGTTAAAACAAGTGAGTAAAGGGAAAACAGGGAGAACTAAAAAATAAGAAGAATGGTGAGAATAAATACATATATTCCAATAATAACTCAATATCAATGGCCTCAATGCCCCAATCAAAAGACACAGACTTGCAGACTGGATTAAAAAGCAGGATCCTACCATCCATTGCCTAAAGGAAACTCATCTCTCAATAAAAAATAGAAACCTTCTTAGGGTGAAAGGTTGGAAAAAGGTATTTCAAGCAAATGGGCCTAGGAAACAAGCAGGGGTTGCTATCCTAATTTCTGACAAGATAGACTTCAATCCAACATTTGTGAGGAAAGATAAAGAAGGTCACTTTAAACTGATTAAAGGAACACTCCAACAGGAGGACATTATAATCCTAAACATATATGCCCCTAACATGGGGGCTCCCAATTTCATCAAACAAACGCTATTAGAATTAAGGTCAGAGATATCTCCTAACACAATAGTAGTGGGTGACTTCAATACCCCACTCTCATCACGTGACAGGTCTACCCAGCAAAAAATAAACAGAGAGACATCTACATTAAATGATATCATGGAACAAATGGACCTAACAGATATATACAGAACATTCCATCCAAATGCTGTAGAATATACATTTTTCTCAGCAGCACATGGGACAGTCTCTAAAATAGACCATATACTAGGACACAAATCTTAACAAATACAGGAAAACTGAAATAAACCCTTGTACGCTATCTGACCACAATGGGATTAAACTGCAAATCAGCAACAAGAAAAACTACAGAGCATACAGAAATTCATGGAGACTAAACAGTACATTATTGAATGATACATGGGTCATTGAAGAAATTAAAAAGGAAATCAAAAATTCATAGAATGAAATGATGATGAGAATACAACATACCAAAACCTTTGGGACACAATGAAGGCAGTCCTACGAGGGAAATTTATAGCTCTAAGTGCCTATATTAAGAAATTAGAGAGTTCACAAGTAAACAATTTAATGCTTCACCTTAAGGCCTTGGAAAGAGAAGAACAATGCAAACCAAAAATCAGTAGACAGGAAGAAATAATAAAGGTTAGGGCAGAAATTAATGAAATGGAAACCAAAAAAAAAAAAAAAAAAAAAAAATCAATGAAACAAAGAGTTGGTTCTTTGAAAGGATAAACAAGATTGATAAACCCTTAGCAAATCTGACCAAAAGAAAGAGAGAAGAGACAAAAATTGACAAAATTAGAGATGAAAAAAGGCAACATCACAACAGATACCAAAGAAATTCAGAAAATCATACGGACATCCTTTAAGAATATATATACCTTTAAGTTTGAAAACGTGGTGGAAATGGATGTTTTCTTTAATCTCAAAACTTCCATATGACTCGGGAGGCAGAGATAAGAATAACCATTTAAATAGACATATATCAACTACAGAGATCCAAGCAGTTATAAGAAAGTCTACAACTAGTTAATTCCAGGTCAGCCTGGACCAGAGTGAGACCTGCCTCCTAAAACCTAAAAAAAAAAAAAAAAAATCTCCAGTGGTGCCAATCTCCAGGTCCCAAGTTTGAAAGAAATGCAAAGATTTCCAGTGATTCATATGACCTACCAAATTTAAATCAAGATGAGAAACCATTTAAATAGACCTATAACAACTACAGAGATCCAAGCAGTTATAAAAAGTCTCCCAAAAATAAAAAATGATCCAGGCCCAGATGGATTCACTGCTGAATTTTACCAGACATTCCTGGAAGAACTAACACCAATGCTTCTCAAACTTTTCCATAAAATAGAAAGGGAAGGAATTCTACCAAAATCCTTCTATGAAGCCAGCATCACCCTGATACCCAAACCGGACAAAGACAGATAAAAAAAAAAAAATTATAGACCAATCTCCTCATGAACATAGATGCAAAATTTGCAAAAATCTCAACAAAATACTAGCAAACAGAATACAAGAATATATCAGAAAGATTATTCACCCCGACCAAGTAGGCTTTATCCCAGAGATGCAGGGATGGTTCAACATACGCAAATCCATAAATGTAATACACCATATAAATGGTCTGAAGGACAAAAATCACATGGTCATCTCAATAGATGCAGAAAAGGCATTTGACAAAATCCAACACCCCTTCATGGTGAAAGTATTACAGAAACTGGGAATAGAAGGAACATATCTCAACATAATAAAAGCTATTTATGACAAACCTACAGCCAACATAATACTAAATGGGGAAAAACTTGAAGCTTTTCCTCTAAATTCAGGAACAAGACAAGGGTGTCCACTTTCCCCACTTCTATTTAATATAGTACTGGAAGTCTTAGCTATAGCAATAAGGCAAGAGACACTCATCAAAGGGATACAAATTGGAAGGGAAGAGATCAAATTATCATTATTTGCAGATGATATGATCCTATATATAACAGACCCTAAAGACTCTACCTGCAAATTGTTAGATCTGATAAACACTTTTAGCAATGTAGCAGGATACAAAATAAACACACAGAAATCAGTAGCTTTTCTATACACTAACAACAAATATGCAGAGGATGAAATCAGGGAATCTCTCCCATTCACAATTGCCTCAAAAAAAAAAAAAAAAAAAACCTTGGAATAAACTTAACCAAGGAAGTTAAGGATCTCTACAAGGAGAACTTTAAAAAACTTGAGCGACAAATTACAGAAGACACAAGGAAATGGAAAGACATCCCATGCTCCTGGATTGGAAGAATCAATATTGTGAAAATGTCAATCTTACCAAAAGCAATCTACACATTTAATGCGATCCCCATTAAAATCCCAATAGCATTCTTCACAGAAATAGAAAAAAACAATCCTAAAATTCATCTGGAAACACAAAAAACCTCGAATAGCCAAAACAATTTTGCGCAACAAAAATCAGGCTGGTGGTATTACCATACCCAATTTTAAGTTATATCACAAAGCCATAGTAACAAAAACAGCATGGTACTGGCACAAGGACAGACAGGTAGATCAATGGAACAGAACAGAAGACCCAAATATTAATCCAGGCAGCTACAGCCACCTGATTTTTGACAAAAATATTCATTGGAGAAAAGATAGCCTCTTTAACAAGTGGTGCTGGGAAAACTGGATATCTGTATGTAAAAGGATAAAAATAGATCCTTGTCTCTCTCCATGCACAAAAGTCAACTCCAAATGGATCAGGGACCTTAATATCAGACCTGAAACTCTGAAACTGCTAGAGGAAAAGGTAGGGGAAACCCTTCAACATATTGGCATAGGCAAGGACTTTCTGAATATAAACCCAATTGCTCAGGGACTAAAACCACTAATCAACTACTGGGACCTCATGAAATTACAAAGCTTTTGTACAGCAAAGGACACTGTGAATAGAGCAAAGAGACAACCTACAGAATGGGAGAAAATCTTTGCCAGCTATACATCTGACAGAGGGTTAATATCCAGAATATACAAAGAACTTAAAAAACAGAATAATAAGAATTCAAACAACCCAGTTAAAAAATGGGGTATGGGGCTGGAGAGATGGCTTAGGGGTTAAGGTGCCTGCCTCCTAACCCTCAGAACACTGGTTCCAATCTCCAGCTGTTCCAATCTCCAGGTCCCACGTTTAGCCAGATGCAAAGTGACGCAAGGGCACAATGCTGTACTTGGCCACAAGGGGGCGCGCACATCTGGATTTCATTCTCAGCAGCTGAGACACTGCTCGCGCGCCCATCTCTGTCTTCCTCCCTCTCTCTCTCTCTCTCTCTCTCTCTCTCTCTGTGTGTGTGTGTGTGTGTCCCTGTCTCTCTCTGTGTCTCTCTCCAAAAAAAATAAGATAAAATTAAAAAAAAGTTTTTAAAAAAAATGGGGTATGGAACTAAATAGAGAGTTCTCAGAATAAGAAATACAGATGGCATATAAACATCTAAAAAAGTGTTCCACATCCTTAGCCATCAGGGAAATGCAAATTAAAACCACTTTGAGATTCCATTTCACTCCTGTCAGAATGGCTACCATCAAGAAAACAAGTGACAATAAGTGTTGGCGTGGATGCGGAAAAAGAGGAACACTTCTACACTGTTGGTGGGAATGTAACCTGGTCCAACCATTGTGGAAATCAGTGTGGAGGTTCTTGAGACAGCTAGAAATAGATTTACCATTATGATCCAGCTATAGCACTCCTAGGCATATATCCAGAGGACTCTTCTCACTACCTTAGAGATACTTGCACAACCATGTTTATTGCTGCTCTATTCACAATAGCTAGGAAAAGGAAGCAGCCTAGATGTCCCTCCACAGATGAATGGATAATAAAGATGTGGTACATTTACACAATGGAGTTCTATTAAGCAGTAAAGAAAAACGAAATTATGAAATTTGCAGGGAAATGGATGGAGCTGGAAAGGATTATACTAAGTGAGGTAACCCAGGCTCAGAAAGCCAAACATCACATGTTCTCTCTCATATGTGGATCCTAGCTACAAATGTATAGACTTGTGTGTGAACTGGAACCAAAAATAGGTACCAGAAACCAGTAAGCTGGTAAAAGGATATAAGGGAGGGAGGAAAGAGAAGGAATTAAGTGTATGGTATTGCACATATGTAAGTAGAAGAACAGATTATAGGGAGGGGAATGGCCTAAGTGAGGCCATGGGAAGAGAATGCATACAAGAAGGGCGGGGGGGGGTCATTCAAAATTCAAGATAGTGTGAATAAGACTTATGTAAACCTACTTTTTTGAATAATGGTACATCTAGAAGCTGTAGACTGTTACTGGAAAATTTTCAGTACCTGGGATGGGATATCTTCCAGTGAGTTGTTGGCCAAGGAGGTCCTGGTAGCCTCCAAAACATTAAAGGCTTTTGCCATAGCCCTTGGTTTCCCTTGAAAAACAGATAGTAAGACCCTATTGCCGAAGACATCTCTTGCCTGAGAGGCAAGGTTACTGAGAAAGCAAGCTGGTGAGGAGTAGAAACCCTTCTCCCTGTAGACCAGCCAACTGAAAGCTGGAAAAAGCTGCACTGCATGCAGCCCTATGGGAGACAGAAGTCATCAGTAGCAAAAACAGTGGGCACTGAATATTCAAGTTTGGCCATACAGGCCCAATGACTGAACGGGTGCAATAGTGGCATGTCTACTCGTGGGGTAAACAACTGCTTCATAATTGGACTGAAGGCCCTCTCTACGGGAGGGAATACATACCTGGTACTGAAAAAACCTAAGCAAAAGTCTATGGCAGGGGAGGTCATGAGCCTTAGGGGTATACAGCCTGCTCTTGTCTGACTAAATGTATATTTTATTCCCACCAAGCTGCCCTGTAAGCACTACACTTAATGTTCATATTCACATATTAATGCTACTCTCACTTCTGGTTAGAGAAGCTTCTCTTTTCAGATGGCGATGACCACTGGGATGACCCAAAAGGCAACATATTGCTGAGAACAAGGGATGGAGGAGTGCCCAGCACTGAAACATCTGTCACACTGTCCAAGGCTCAGGGACCATTGTGGAAGAGGGGGCGGATAGAATGGAAAAGCCAAAGGAAGGGTATGACTTCTTAACAATGCAACTGCCCAGACAGAAATTGGCCTCAATATCCATGACCTTGCAGTGCCTAGCAATACCTTCGCAAGACCCTCATAATAGAAGTAAAAGATGATGACATCAAATTAAAAGAGAGACTAATGGAGAGAGAGGGAGGGGATATGATGGAGATTGGAGTTCTAAAGGGGAATGGGGGGAGGGGAGGGAAATATCATGCACTTTTTGTATGTAAGTATAGAAGTTCTCAATAAAAAAATAATTATTATTAAAAAATGAAAGAAAAGAAAAAAAGGGGGGGTGCTGGACACTTCCAATCATTGGTTTAGAGATTGTAGCATGCTTGTGCAAGATTAAGAGATAAAGTATCTTTTCCTGTCTTCCTTAAAAAAAAAATATCAAGCTGGGCTTCAGTGGTTGCATAGCGATTAAGGTGCTTGCCTACAAAGCCTAAGGACCCAGGTTCGATTTCCCAGTACCCACATAAGCCAGATGCGCATAGTGGTGCATGCGTCCTGAGTCAGTTTGCAGTGGCTGGAGGCCCTGGTGTGCTCTTTCTGATTTTGCTATTCAAAGGCTGAATAAAATGATGATGTCTACATTGTGCCCCATACAGGGCCCAATCTACACAGGCATCTCACAAAACATGTTGGCAGTGCTCTGAATTTACCAGCCAGCATCTTCACTTGGACAGTGAACAATTGCTATTTTACTCAACCAATCATCCATGAACTGGAAAGCAGATCACCAGCAACCTGGGGCAGCCTGTCCTGCAAAGAATGATCACGATCAGTAACAGACACCTACTGCTACACCTGAGAATGTTCAAGAGCTCCATGCAGTCAGCAAGACACAGAATGACCAATTCCTAATCCAACAACTTCCAGGCACAAAGAAGAACCCATAAGGGCCTCCTGAAAATGAGAGGAAAAAGGCAGCAGTTTGGAGGGGAACAGTGTGAACAGACATTCATGAGCACCACACACTGGCATCTTGCACGGTCACATGGTCACCACACTCGGCACCTTGCTGGGGTACATTTTCAGCTCAAGAGTAATGACCGCAGGGGATGTAAGCTCCCAATGTCTGGTCTAAATGACAAACACAGTACAGCCAGCCCTCCAAATCTGTGGGTTTAGGTGATAAACACAGGCCAGCCTACTTTGTCTGTGGGTCTTTGTGACAAACACAGGATGGTCAACCCTCAGTATCTGGTTTCCACACCTTCAGTTTGGAAAGGTTGTGGATGAGGAGGAAATGACTTGCAGGTGAAAGACCCTAAGTTCCATCTCAGAACCACAACCAAAACATAAAAGAAAAAGAAAAAAAACTGTTCCATACTGAACATGTACAGGTTTTGTTTTCTTGTCTTTACCCCCAAACAAAGCAGTGAAACCACGATTTTTAATGCAGCACCTAAATCATATTAGATGTAAGTAATCTGGAGACAATTAAACTGAAGTATATGGGAGGGTGTGGGGAGGTTATATGCAAACACGATGCCTGGGACTTTGGTCTTGGAGCCAATCCACTACAGACTCTGAGAAACAAATATAGGAGAATCCAAAGATAACAGAAAAATTTCTGCCTCAGCACCTTCTGTATGCCTGCTGATCAGCACTCTGATGGTGAGGCAGAATCAAGCCTGGGATAAATGTGGGAAGGGAAGGGGAGCTTTAAACATCTAACTTAAAGGGCTGGAGAAGATGGTTTAGCGGTTAGGGTGTTTGCCTGCAAAGCTAAAGGACCCCGGTTCAATTCCCCAGGACCCACATAAGCCAGATGCACAAGGAGGCACATGCATCTGGAGTTTGTTTGCAGTGTTTAGAGGCCCTAGCACACCCATTCTCTCTCTTCTTCTCTCTCTCTCAAATAAATAAATAAATAAATAAAATACATTTTTAAAAATCTGGGGCTAGAGAGATGGTTTAGCAGTTAAGGCGCTTGCAAAGGCTCCTGGTTCGACTTTCCAGGACCCACATAAGCTATATGCACAACGGGGCAAAAGCATCTAGAGTTTGTTTGCAGTGGTTGGAGGCCCTGGCGTGCCCATTCTCTCTATCTCTCTGCCTCTTTGTCTTTCTCAAATAAAGTAATAAATAAAAATTTTTTTTTTTTAAATCTAACTTAAAGTTAAACCTCAGGGGAACATGCTTCTGCCATGTGCTTCAGAATGAAAGGCCAAAGGTCAGTGCTGACGAGACCAGGAGCCCCACATAAAGACAGAGAAGGCGCTACAAGAGGTGGCATGGCCTTGTGACCCGATCACATTTAGAAAGTGATTGATGCAATGGCATCAAGGGCTGGCTTGCAAACTTCTCCCCTGGGGCGTATGAACTGCCTTTTCTAGAATGGATGGGTGCTCCTGGAGACACAGGGCCAGACTAAACCCTGTGGAACAAATTACTAATGTGGAAAAGGATATCTAGATGACAGAACTTTTCAAGCCCATAAGAGACGGAAAACTGAAAAAATACATGCCTCCAAGCAGACAGTTTTCTTTTCACCTGAAGATTTCAGAAGAAGGGCAAATGTTCTATTAGTGTGTTAATTTGGGTTTGGAAGAAATTAGAGGATGCAGCAAGAAAGATGGAATTATGCTGAGAAATGGTACCCTCCTAAGCAGAGAGACTTTATCCAAAGGAAATGCATGCAAAGGAGTCAAGGCAGAGACAGGTGGAAGGAGCAGAGCAAGGAGGCATCAGCCAACACGCGGGTTACATTACCTTGATGGGCTCGCATTTCGGGAAGGGCCTTTTCTAAGACTGCTAATGCTTTTCTATGGTAAT
Organism: Orientallactaga sibirica; assembly: GCA_036365145.1. Lineage (NCBI taxonomy): Eukaryota > Metazoa > Chordata > Mammalia > Rodentia > Dipodidae > Orientallactaga > Orientallactaga sibirica. The sequence goes on along the minus strand of JAEOAD010001749.1, from coordinate 3,459,933 downwards.
CTGCTTGGGCTTCTAATAACTGAGAACAGACCCACATTCAAAAACAAAAGTAATGTTAGCATTGAATGGACACACACACAATGGCTGAGCAAAACTGAAAATGAACTCTTTTAAAAAAAAAAAAAAAACCAAAGCCAAAATGACTCAATTTTTACAATGCATTGACACTGTCAAGGGAAGGTGCTTACCGTTACAAAGAATCTGCCATACTCTCCTTCTTTGGCCATGAAGCTATACATGTCTGCTGCAAGTTGGTCCTGGATCAGTGGAAGAGAAGATAAGTTACTAAAAAGCAGTGGAAGAAAATGGGAATAACCTCCATGAGTACTTAGATAAGCAATCAAGGGTCCTGGGAAATGGCCCAGCAATTAAAGATTCTGTCTTATAAAGCCTGCTGGCTCAGGTTCAATTTCCCAGTACCGATATAAAGCCAGATGCAAAATTCACATGTGTCTGGAGTGTGTTTGCAATGGCAAGAGGCCCTTATGTACATCTGTACATACATACATACATACATTTTTCAAAGTGAAGAAGGGCCAGGCGTAGAAGCTGCATCCATAATCCAAAGCCTGGATATGAACATGGAATTTCATAAAGAGCTAGAACTCCCAAAGTAAAACCAAAGTGAAATGAAGCTGGAAATGAAAAGTACAGCCAGCCAAACAAAAAGCTCCATGGTGAGCCTCATCGACAGAACAGATCAAGTGGAGGAATGCCAGACCCTGAAGACAAAACCAATGAGAAGTTTAAAAAAAAAAAAAATGAACAGAACATGAGAGTTATTTGGGGCAATATGAAAAGTGAAATGTTCGAATAATGGGCATAGAAGGAGGAAAAGCACCTCACATCAATGGTACAGAAAATACTTTTGAGCTGGGTGTGGTGGTGCATGCCTTTAATCCCAGCACTCTGGAGGCAGAGGTAGGAGGATTGCCATGAGTTCAAGGCCACCCTGAGAATACATTGTGAATTCCAGGTCAGCCTGGGCTACAGTGAAACCCTACCTCAAAAAAAAAAAAAAAAAAAAAAAAAAAAAAAAATGTTTTCCAATAAAATTATAAAATAAAATCTAAGGAAAAGCCGGGTTTTCCAGAGGTAGGAGATCACTGAGAGTTTTCCACCCTGAGACTATTAGTGAAAGGTCAGCCTAAAAGACCCTCCTCAAAAAAAAAAAAAAAAAAAAAAAAAAAAAAAAATTCTAAGGAAAGAGATGTACATCTAGTTCCAATAGAGAAACACAACAACTAATAGACAGGATCAAAAAAGAAACTCCCATATCATATTATAGTCAAAAACTAAGTACCCAGAACACAGAAAGGGTACTGAAAGCTGCAAGAGATAAGTATCTAGTAACATGCAAAGTCAGGCCCACATTGCTGGTAAAAATCACCCAACTAAGAGCAGCTGTAGGAAAAAAGAAGTTTATTTTGGGGGCTGGAGAGATTGCTTAGCAGTTAAGGTGCTTGCCTGCAAAGCCAAAGGACCCAGGTTCGACTCCCCAGGACTCATGTAAGCCAGATGCACAAGGGGGCGCATGCATCTGGGGTTCGTTTGCAGTGGCTGGAGGTCCTGGCATGCCCATTCTCTCTCTCTCTACCTGTCTATTTCTGTATCTCTCTCTCTCAAATAAATAAAAATAAAATATTTTTAAAAAAAGAAGTTTATTTTGGCTTACAGGCTCGAGGGGGAAGCCCCATGATGGCAAGGGAAAACAATGGCATAAGCAGAGGGTGGACATCACCCCCTGGCCAACATAAGGTGGACAATAGCAACAAGGGAGTGTGCCAAACACTAGGAAGGGGAAACTAGCTAAAATACCCATAAGCCTGTCCCTAACAATACACTGCCTGTAGGAGGCTTTAATTTCCAGTTGCCATCAGCTGGGGAACCTAGTTTTCAGAACACCTAAGTTTATGGGGGACACCTGAATCAAACCCCCCATACCTGTGAAGTCAAAGAACCCAGGTTCAATTCCCCAGGACCCATGTAAGCCACATGCATAAGGTTGCACATGCATCTGGAGTTTGTTTGCAGTGGCTAAAGGCCCTGGCACACCCATTTCTCTATCTGCCCGCCCTCTCTCTCAAATAAAATAAAATAAAATTTAAATTAAAAAATTCCTACAACTGAAAAAACCTGAAGACACAACACAACAAAATCTATAGAACATGATGAAGGCAATTCTAACCGAGGAGTTTATGGCTCAAAGTACCACCTACATTATGAAAAAAAATCTCAAGTAAACAGTTAATGATGCATCTGAAGGCCTTGGAAAAACAAGACAAACCAAACCAAAAAGTATCAGAAAACAGATATCATTAAGATTAGCCATAACCCACAAGCTCTTAATCCCAGCACTCAGGAGGCAGAAGTAGGAGGATCTCCGTGAGTTTGAGGCCACCCTGAGACTACATAGTGAATTCCAGGTCAGCCTGGGCTAGAACAAGACCCTACCTTGAAAAACCAAAAGAAGAAGAAGAAAAAAAAAAAAACCTAAGGAGGGGCTGGAGAGATGGCAACGTGGTTAAGGCATTTGCCTGCAAAGCCAAAGGACTCTGGTTCAATTCCCCAGGACCCATATAAGCCAGATGCACAAGGTGGTGCATGTGTCTGGAATTTGTTTACAGCGGCTGAAGGTCCTGGAGCACCCATTCTCTCTATATATATATCTGCCTCTTTCTCTCTCTCTCTCTCTCTCTTCTTTCTCTCTCTCTCTATTAAATATATAAATAAATAAAACTTTAAAAAAGAAAAAAAAAAAAAGATTAGCCATAACCGGGCATGGTGGCACATGCCTTTAATCCCAGCACTTGGGAGGCAGAGGTAGGAGGATCGCTGTAAATTCAAGGCCACCGTAAGAATACATAGTAAATTCCAGGTCAGCCTGAGCTAGAGTGAAACTCTACCTTGAAAAACTTAAAAAAAAAAAAAAAAGATTAGCCATGGGTTATTGTCTACAATTTTGGAGGTTGTCAATAAAAAATTTAAAAAAGAAAATTATTTTTAAAAAAGATTAGGTTAAAAAATCAATGAAGTCAGGCTGGAGAGATGACTTACCAGTTAAGGCGCTTGTCTGCAAAGCCAAAGACCCAGGTTCAATTCCCCAGAACCCATGAAAGCCAGATGCACAATTTTCTCTCTCCCCCCTCCTTCCCTTCCTCAAATAAATAAATAAATAATCAATGAAGTCAGGTGTGGCGGTGCACACCTTTGATCCCAGCACTCAAGAGGCTGAGGCAGGAGGATCACTATGAGTTTGAGGCCACCCTGAGACCACATAGTGAATCCCAGGTCAGCCTGGGCTAGAGTGAGACCTTACCACAGAAAAACAAATAAGTAAATAATAAATCAATGAAATATAAATTAAAAAAAAAAACACTAAAAGAATCAATGAGGGCTGCATGGATGGTTTAGCAGTTAAGGCACTTGCCTGCAAGGCCAAAGGACCCAGGTTCAATTCCCCAGGTCCACCTAAACCAGATGTACAAGGTAGCTCATGCATCTGGAGTTCATTTGCAGTGGCTGGAGGCCCTGCTGGAGTGCCTATTCTGTCTCTATCTCTAACACATAAAATAAAAATAAAAGAATCAATGAAAGAAAGAGGCAGTTCTTTGAAAAGATAAACAAGATGGATAAACCATTAGCAAAATTAATCAAAAGAAAGAGAAGGTCCTGATTAATAAGATTAGAGATGAAAAAGGAGACATTACAACAGATAACAACGAAGTTGACAGAATCACAAAGACATACTTCAAAAACCTGTATTCTAACAAACTGGAAAATCTAAGAAATAACCTATCAAAGTTAAACCAAAACGAAAAAAGTAAGTTAAATATACTTATTGATTTATTATTTAAAGGGGAGGAGAGAATGCGCACTCCAGAGTCTCTAGTCACTCGAAACTCCAGATGCATGAGCCACCTTGTGCATCTGGCTTTATATTGGTACTGGGAAATCAAAAGGGCACACACCTTTAACCCCTGCGCTGGGTAGGCAGAGGTAGGAAGACTGCCCTGAGTTCGAGGCCATACTGAGACTACATAGTGAATTCCAGGTCAGCCTCGACTAAAGTGAGACTTTACCTCAAATAAATAAATAAATAAAAATAAAATACATGAGCCGGGCGTGGTGGCACACACCTTTAATACCAGCACTCGGGAGGCAGAGGTAGGAGGATTGCTGTGAGTTCGAGGCCACCCTGAGACTACATAGTGAATTCTAGGTCAGCCTAAGTTAGAGTGAGACCCTACCTCGAAAAACCAAAAATAAAATAAAATAATAAAATACATAAGTATATTTGAAATGATCAAGTGATCAATACCTGAACACAATCCAAAACATTGTTAATCAGATCAGATATAACTTAAGAGAGACTAAATGAAAGAGGACCCAGATCTGAGGATATTATCCAGAAGGCTAAGTCAAGAGAGACAGAAATAGGGCTGGAGAGATGGCTCAGCAGGTAAGGCATTTGCCTACAAAACCTAAGAACCTAGGTTCAATTTCCTAGTACCCATATAAAGCCAGATGCACAAGATGGTGTATGTGCCTGGATTCATCTGCAGTGGCTAGAGGTCCTGGTGTGCCCATTCTCTCTAATAAACAAAATGTTTAAAAGACAAAGAGAGAAACAGAAATCATACTCTTACACTTCCACCATTCAAAATATTGAGAAGCCATGGTATGGAAAGAGATATCACCACATGGTGGACCAGGCTCCCCATACCCAGCCAGATTTATATGTCGAGTATCTAATAGACAAGACACGGTTCTACTAGGTGTGAAGACTCTAGGAAAATGATTCTGGCAAAGCTACTGAGCATATGAACACAAAGAGCTAACATAATACTGTTTTATTAGAAAATCATATTTTCTCTTTAAATTTTTAATATATTTTATTTCAGTGGGGTGGCAGAGAGAATAGGCATGCAAATGAACTGCAAATGAACTCCAGATGTATTAGCCATCTTGTGCATCTGGCTTATGTGGGTACTGGGGAATTGAACCTGGGTCTTTAGGCTTTGCAGGCAAGCATTTTAACTGCTAAGCCATCTCTCCAGCCCAGAACATCATTTTTCAAAATATATTTTTAATTACTTATGTGAGAAGTGACAGGACTAACAGGAGCACCTGGGCCTCCTGTCACTGCAAACAACCTCCATATACATGCACTACTTTGGGTATCTGGCTTTATGTGGGTACCAGAAAATTGAACCCAGGCCAACAGGCTTTGCTAGCAAGTTTCTTAAAATGCTGAATCAGGGCATGGGGGCACATGCCTTTAATCCCAGCACTAGGGAGGCTGAGGTAGGAGGATCACCATGAGTTCGAGGCCACCCTGAGAATACATAAATGAATTCCAGGTCAGCCTGGACTAGAGTGAGACCCTACCTTGAAAACCCAAAAAGGAAAAAAAAAAAAAAAAAGAAATGAAAACTCTTGGGCTGGAGAGATGGCTTAGCAGTTAAGGCGCTTGCCTGTGAAGCCAAAGGAACCAGGTTCGATTCCCCAGGACCCAAGTAAGCCAGATGCACAAAGGGGCGCATGCGTCTGGAGTTCATTTGCAGTGGCTAGAGGCCCTGGTGCGCCCATTCTCTTTGCCTGTCTCCGCTCTCTATCTCTGTCTCTCTCTGCTTACAAATACATAAATAATAAACAAAAAACAAACAAAAAAAAGTATTTAAAAATGCTGAATCATCTCCCCAGACCAGAATATGACCTTTTTAAGCACAAAAGCTATGGTGTGACATTGTGAGTTTGTTTTTAATTTTTACCTACTATACTATCTTAAATAGTTAACCAGAGTTAATTAGATCAATGTTGCTAACTTTCTGGGGGTGGGGGAGGGCAGGGTTTCAAAGCAGGATCCCGTTCTAGGGCAGGCTGACCTGGAATTCATTATGTAATCTCAGGCTGGCCTGTGAGTTCAAGACCCAAGGGTTGGGATTAAAGGTATGCACTACCATACCCAGCAATATTTATAAAGGAGGAATTATAGCATGGCATGAATAAACTAAAACATAACAGTTCTCATACCATCTAGCAGAACAAACAGGCCATTTGTGGAAAAGATGAATAAGAAGAGAACCGCCTAAAGTGAAGACTCAGAGACTCACCAAAGTACCATTTCTTTACCACTTTGAGTAATATCTGGAACACCTATTTATATAGTTTGATGCACAAAGAATAATACCACTTATCATCTCATCAATCTGAAACTAGCATTTCTAAGACAAAAACTTAAATTTTTCCCAACTTAAAAATAACTGTTCTAGCCAATCAAGTCCAAGAGGATTAGGGACCTTAACATCAGACCTGAAACTCTGAAATTGCTAGAGTTTTGAAAAGTAAGCCAGGTGTGGTGGTGCATGCCTTTAATCCCAGCACTCAGGAGGCAGAAGTAGGAGGACTGCTATGAGTTTGGGCCACCCTGAGACTACATAATTTCAGGTCAGCCTGGGCCAGAGTGAGACCCTACCTCAAAAAACCAAAAAAAAAAAAAGTTCTAGCAGCATTTTATTTTTTTGTTTATTATTTATTTGAGAGCAACAGAGAAAGAGGCAGATAGATAGAGAATGGACATACCAGGGATTCCAGCCACTGCAAACAAACTCCAGATGCATGTGCCACCTTGTGCATCTGGCTTACATGGGTCCTGGGGAATCGAGCCTTGAACCGGGGTCCTTAGGCTTCACAGGCAAGCACTTAACCACTAAGCCATCTCTCCAGGCCTGCAGCATTTTAAAAGTGATTCTTCCCTTCTCAATTTGCTTTTTTTTTTTTTCTGAGGTAGGGTCTCACTGTAGCACAGGCTGACCAAAAATTTACTCTGTAGCCTCAGGGTGGCCTCGAACTCATGGTGATCCTCCTACCTCTGCCTGCCAAGTGCTGTGATTAAATGCATGTGCCACCATGCCCAGACCCTTCCCAATTTGCATATGACCAATTTATTCTAGATTAAATATTATAATATTTGTATTAAGAAAACATATTATACAGATCTGTTTTTATACCTATTGTCTACCACTTTAATTCTAATTTTTGGATAAGTCTTACTGTGATCCCCCCACCACCATGTCTCATGTGTGTGGTGTGTACATGTATGTGTGCAGATGTGCACCCCCATGTGAACATATGCAGAGGCTAGAGGAAGTCATGGGGTGTCCTCATCTATTACTCATTTGCCTGAGACAGCTTCTCATTGGATCTGGTGCTTCCCATTTTTTAGTTAGACTGGCTGCCCAAAGAGCCCCAGCAATCTTCTTGTTGTGCTCCACCGCTCTGCCCTGCCCCCTGCCAAAGCTGGGGTTACAGACATGAGCGGCCATGCCCAGCTTTGTTTTTTATTTTTATTTGAGAGAGAGACAAAGGTAGACAGAGAGAGAGAGAATGGGCGTGCCAGGGCCTCTCAGCCACTGTGAACGAACTCCAGACACGTGCACCCCCTGGTGTACATGTGTGACATTGTATGCTTGCATCACTTTTGCATCTGGCTAAACGCGGGACTTGGTGATTTGAAGGGGCGTTCTTAGGCTTTGTACACAGGTGCCTTAACCGCTAAGCCATCTCTCCAGCCCCCATGCCCAGCTTTTTACATAGATGTTAGGAATCAAACTTAGGTCCTCCTGCTTGCAAAGCAAGCAGTCTTACCCACTGAGCTATTGCTTCAGTCCCATCCTCTCTTTCATTAATCTTCTCTGTATTTTACATAAGCCTAGTTATATTTTTCTTAAATATCCCTCTTGGACTTTTTATTTTTAAAGATTTTATTTTTATTTATTTATTAGAGTCAGGGAGAAAGAGAAAGTGTGTGTGAGAATGAGCATGCCAGGGCTTTCTGCCAATGCAGATGAACTCAAGACACATGCGCCACCATGTGCATCTGGCTTACGTGGAACCTGGAGAACAGAACCTGGATCCTTAGGCTTTGTAGGCAAGCACCTTAACCGCTAAGCCATCTCTCCAGTCCACTTGAACTGTTTTAAATTTATTTGAGAGAGAGAAAGAGAGACAGAATGGGCGTGCCAGGGCCTCCACCACTGCAAACAAACTTTAGACGCATGCACCACCTTGTGCATCTGGCTTACATGCCTTAACTGCTAAGCCATTTCTCTAGCCCCCCATCCCCCACTTGAATTTTTTTTTTTTTTTTTTTTTTTTTTTGATTTTTCAAGGTAGGGTCTCACTCTAGCTCAGGCCGACCTGGAATTCACTACATCATCTCAGGGTGGCCTCGAACTCATGGCGATCCTCCTACCTCTACCTCCTGAGTGCTGGGATTAAAGTCATGCACCACCACACCCGGCTCCACTTGAATTTTTAAAAATAATATTTTAATTACAAAATAATGTATAGTGCTGGATAAGAAAGAAGAAAATAAAAACCATTTTAATATCCAAAGTATTCTGATAGGAATTATACAACATTTTAAATAGTTTACATCATCAGTCCTTTTATCATTTTGCAAAAACAATAAACTGCTATTATTGTCCACACTGATAGGGACTCCTCATACCTTGCACTGTTCTACTTTATTTCCAGCTTCATCCATCTCTTCCTTTAGAGTATCTATTTTGGATGGAAGCCCCTGAAAGTTGGTTCCTGAAGACTTGTGTGCTTGGTTCCATCTGCAAAACAGAGTGGAAGTGAGTGAGAACCTCTGGAGACAGAACCATCCCCAAAAGTGATTCTACTGGGAATGAGTATCAATACCCAGGATGCCTGCTTCTCTCTAGTAAGCTCATCTAGAACTGAAGAAGCAGGCTAACACCTTCACTAGTATCTCTCCAACAAGACTCACTCAATGCTGGGGTGGCTGACTGCTCTGAGCACAAGTAAGCATCCCTTGTCTTACAAAAACACCACCACTTGAAGCAGCCAGTAGAGACATTTCTGCAGTGCACAGTCACTGAATCCTTGTCATGAAGCATCCCGTTGCCCTCCTGCTTTGATCTAGAATGTTCCCTGTTCCCCTGACAACAATGCCTGATCTTGAGGACTCCTTATGTTGCATCTTCCTATTCTATTTGTGACCTGTAGTTACTTTTAGCAGGTAAAAGCCAGAATTTCAATAATGTGGCTATGAAAGTATTCTAAAATATATAGTACAAAATGATAGTACAGTGAAAGTTGGGGAATAATGACCCTCAACATTTTTTGCTGTTTCCAAGTGTGCTTGGACTGTCTGAGTATGAATATGTCTGCTTTCATAGAAGTTTGTTACACGTCCAATTTAAATACAGATATTACCAATATGATGCACAGAAAGGCTTCAGCAAGTTCGCAGAAGCAAAACTGTAGTGCTTGTGTTTGAGAAGAGCACAGATCTCAGAGAATGACGTTGAAGTTGGAAGATCAGCTCCAACTGTGTGTCCCTGTTAGTTACTACGTACTATCTCTGGGTCTCAGTTGCCTTATGTATAAGCAAAGATGATGAACACTGTCTGCTACATAGAACCGAAATAAGACACAACAGAGAGGACAAGTACACATGTACGCATGTGTCCACATCATAAATTCCCACCTAACATTACTACTGTTTTCCTCCACAGAAAATCCGTAGAAGTAAAGAAATGTTCAACTGCTTCTGCTTCTCCAGGACCTACTAAGTGAATAAGACCAAGAATACAGTGTTGGGTCAGGCATGGTGGCACACACCTGTAATCCCAGCACTCAGGAGGCAGAAGCAGAAGGATTACTGTGAGTTCAAGGTCAGCCTGGAACTACAGCATGAGTTCCAGGTCAGCCTGAGCTACAGTGAGACCCTTCCTCAAAACAAAAAGAAAGAAACAAACAAACAACAGCAACAAAACAAAACAAAAAAAACAAGAGTCAGTAATGGCTGGAGAAATGGCTAAGCAATTAAAGGCACTTTTCTTTTCTTTCTTTTTTTTTTTTTTTTTTTTTTTTTTTTTTTTCGAGGTAGAGTTTCACACTAGCCCAGGCTGACCTGGAATTCACTCTGTAGTCTCAGGGTGGCCTTGAACTTACGGTGATCCTCCTACCTCTGCCTCCCGAGTGCTGGGATTAAAGGCGTGCACCACCACGCCCAGCTAAAGGCACTTTTCTGCAAAGCCTGCTGACCCAGTTTAAATTCCTCAGCCACCCACATAGAGCCAGATAGGCATTCATTTGCAGCAGCCATAGACTCTGGCATGCACACACATGTAAACAAAAACAGCTTTTTTTTTTTTTTTAAGAGAGAGAGAGACGGAGAATTGGTGCACTGTGGCTTTAGCAACTGAAATTGAACCCCAGATGCTTGTGCCACCTAGTGGGCATGTGTGACCTTGAGCTTGCTTCACCTTTGTGTGGATGGGCTAATGTGGAATCTAGAGAGTAGAACATGAGTCCTTAGTCTTTGCAGGCAAGCACCTTAACAGCTAAGCCATCTCTCCAGCCCACAAATGAACTTTTTTGTTTTGTTTTGTTTTTTTGAGGTAGGGTCTCACTTTCTAGCTCAGGCTGACCTGGAATTCACTCTGGAGTCTCAGGGTGGCCTCGAACTCACAGCGATCCTCCTGCCTCTGCCTCCCGAGTGCTGGGATTAAAGGCATGAGCCACCACGCCCGGTCCACAAAAGAACTTTTTTTTTTTCTATTTATTTATTTATTTATTTATTTATTTATTTATTTATTTAACAGTGAGAGAGAGATGAGAGGAAGAGGCAGATAGGAGGAAAGAATGGGCATGCCAGGGCCTCCAGCCACTGCAAACGAACTCCAGACACACGTGCCCCTTGTGCATCTGGCTTATGTGGGTCCTGGAGAATCGAACCAGGGTCCTTAGGCTTCGCAGGCAAACGCCTTAACCACTAAGCCATTTCCCCAGCCCTCACAAAAGAACTTTTTAATGATCAGTGTTGAAGGACTCAGGATGTGTGCTTGCCTAGCATGTACCATGCCCTGGGTTTGAACCCCAGCACTGCATAAACTGGAATATGGTGGCCTATGCCTGTAATCCCAGCTTTCAGGAAGTAGAGACAGGAGGATCAGATGTTCATCCTCAGCTATAGGGAGAAGTCAAAGCCAGCTTGGAATGCATGAGACCCACATACATGAGTCCTAGTAAGTAAAAATCTGTAATATTGCTCAGTTATGTCCAATAAGAGGCATGTACAACCTTGCATGTTTAACCATTAAAACATTGTTCCACTGGGTGCACACCTTTAATCCCAGCACTTAGAAGGCAGAGGTAGGAGGATCACTCAGAGTTTGAGGCCAGCCTAAGACTACATAGTGAATTCCAGGTCAGCCTGGTCTAGAGCAAGACCCTACCTCAAAAAATTCTTTAAAATTCTTCCTTCTCTTGAGCAAAACTGCACTGGGCAGAGGCTGACACTCCCTGGTCTTCTCTGTTGCATACATATACATAAGGACAAGACAGACGTTGCCATCAGAATCCTAGCTCTTTGTTATCTCTAAAGCATGCAGCAAGGTATAAAGAGAAGATATGCAGGCCCCTCCTTGGCCTGTTAAACAAGCCTCCTCTCAGAAGCAACCCTAATCCTGGCTCCCTCCAACTGGCAGTGAGCGGCCTGTGAGTTCAGTGTCTAGCACAAAGTTTGAAGCAAACAATAACCACGGAAAATAGAGGAGAAAATGGGCAGGGTTGGTGGGGAGTCAAATGAGCTGACATGTAATGTATGGAGATTCATATTGGCATGTACTAAATGTCCAATAAGTGATACTCTGACTTGATAACCACACTATTATTTTTTCTCATTTCTGTATGCCTTGATGGACCTCTTATCACCCCAACATTTTTTTAAATTTGAGAGAGACAGAGAGATGATGAAGAGGCAGAGAGAGAATGGGCACACCAGGGCCTTTTCAGATGCTGTGAATGAACTCCAGACGCATGCGCCCCCTTGTGCACATGTGTGACATTGTGCACATGTGTGACTTTTGTGTCTGGCTATATGTGGGACCTGGAGATTTGAATAAGCATTCTTAGGCTTGACAAGCAGGCTCCTTAACCGCTAAGCCATATCTCCAGCCCAACCCCAACATTTCTTAAACTGGGACATATCACAGCTACTGACTTGTGCATCTACTGAGCTGGAGCTTATTTCCACAGAAGTAAGTAAGTATTAAGTCAGCAATGCAAATAGTGTCATCTGAGAAATCTGAGAAATGGAGATGCAGCACTGTCACAGCCGTGTTCTACACCTGTGATCAAAGCATCTTACAGAACTCTAAAAGGGCAGCTGCACCGGAGTGAGCTTGCTGAATTGAGATCCACCTGTCTTCTTCATAGAACCAGTGAAGACTGGAAGCACTGGGAAAAAGGGGCAGCAAAGCCACTCTGTTGCACATAAAGTTTTATTGGCACACATCCATGAATATTCACTTATGGATGATCCATACTTCTTTTGATCTTATTTTTGCAATACTAGGGATGGAATATAGGGTTATTTGTGATAGGGAAGCACCCACCTTTGAGCCACCCCCTCGGCTCCAAGGCTGCTTTTGTCCTATGACAGAGTGAAGGGAGTGACAACAGTCAAATCTGGCTTGTAAAGCTGAACATATTCCCTATGTTGTCCTTTACAGAAGTTTGTGAGCCACTATGATGCAGTTTGAGAAAGGCCTGGTCTGTGGGTGATGCTTCTCTATTTCTATTTCTCACAGCTTGAGAACAAAGTATGCAAATCATGGGCAAACCCTGTACTAAGGACAGAGCTGAGGTGGCAGTTCTGCCCCATGCCACTCCAGGCTCCACTGCAGATGTCAACCAACAGGGCAGCTCTGTGGACCTAGTTATTAAAAGTTGCTTATGATAGCCAGGCGTGGTGGCACACACCTTTAATCCTAGCACTCGGGAGGCAGAGGTAGGAGAATCACTGAGTTCGAGGCCACCCTGAGACTACACAGTGAATTCCAGATCAGCCTGGGATAGAGTGAAACCCTACCTTGGAAAACCAAAAAAAAAAAAGTTTTTTACAAGAGTCACCTTCCTTGTAAACATAGCATTTCTTGTTGGTGGAAAGTGATTATGGGTGTCAGGGTTGAGACCTGGTGGGACCCTCAGAAGCTATTAGGGTAGCAGACCTGCTCTCTCAGAACTGTCAGTGCCCAGCCCCTCTCCCATTAAACACATTTACTTAGTTTTTCTTGTGTCTTTATGTTTCCTTTCTCTGCTGGCTTACTCAGGACAGGATGTCTTAATAACATACTTACTTCCACTTTTGGAAGAGAGAGGTCAAAGGCTGTAACCTGGCTTAAGTGCATGACTTTCATTCTGTTTTCTCAGCAGTCCTGTCCATAGTGAGGGTGGTGATGCGTACTCAGGATGCGATGTAATCATCCCACTACAAATTGCTACTTTTCTTTAATTTATTTACCTAGCTCGGACAGAATCCCAGTCCAACACCAACTTGGCAAGCTGTTTCCTCTGTTTTTGGATGTTAGGAATCTCCACCTGGAAAAAGAGGCATACCCAATGGACGCACAAGAGAATTTTAGTTTAATACTTCGAGGAACAATCTCCATCTGCAAAAGTTTTTTGCTTTGGCAAAAACTTCTGTATTTTCAATTTATTCCCCTTATTTCCCAAAAGAAGACTATATTAAAGTTGCTAGTTAGTTAAAATTTTAAGACTTGTGAACCATTCACCATCCAGCCTGCTTCCATGCTGAGCAGCATGAGTACCCACCTCTGCTATGCCATAGAGAGGATCCACAATCTCCTTCTCAACAAAGACTTCATGTTGAGACAGCTCCAGAGCCAGCTGATTCTCAGCATCCCCACACGTCTCCAGCATCTTCCTTTAGAACAAGATACCAACAACCATGTGATAGTTAACACAGGCACGAAGCCATCATGTGGCTGCATCTCTTCCTACTTTCTGGCAGAAACACAGTAGAGCACTACCTAATACAGCTTTTAAAATGCTATGCATAAAAGGGCTGGAGAGATGGCTTAGTGGTTAAGGCACTTGCCTGCAAAGCCTAAGGATCCATGTTCCACCCTCCAGGTCCCATGTAAGCTAGACACACAGGTGATGCATGTGTGCAAAGTCACGTGTGCATACAAGGTGGCACTCATGTCCGGAGTTCAAATGCAGTAGCTGGCATGCCAATCCATCCTCCCTCTCTCCCGCCCTCTCATTTAAAAAAAAAAAAAAAAAGGCTGGAGTGATGGCTTAGCAGTTAAGGTGCTGGCCTGCTAAGCCGAAGAACGCCAGTTCCAATCTCCAGGTCCCACGTTTAGCCAGATGCAGTGACACAAGGGCGCAATACTGTACTTGCCCACAAGGGGTGCACGCATCTGGAGTTCATTCGCAGCGGCTGCTGGCGTGCCCATTCTCTATCTGTCTTCCTCTCCCTCTCTCTCTCTCTCCAAAAGAAAAAAAAAGGGGGGGTGGAGAGGTGGCTCAGTGGTAGATTGTTTACCTAGAATACATGCAAAGGGAGAAAATGTCCCTCTTGGGTACATACTTTGAATGGGTAGGGATGCGATGTGAACACTGAGGTCACAACTTACAGAAGAATAGGTTCTCAAGCCCCATGAAACCAAGTATTCTTTTTTTGTTTTTAGGTAGGCAGAGTCTCACTCTAGCCCAGGCTGACCTGGAATTCACTCTGTAGTCCCAGACTGGCCTCCAACTCATAGTGATCCTCCTATCTCTGCCTCCTGAGTGTTGGAATCAAAGGCATGTGTCACCATGCCCAGCTGAAACTAAGTATTCTCAAGAATCCTGAAAAATCTTTGTGCAAAAGGTTATACGTTACATTTGAGGGCCATGAACACTGTCTATATGAAAATCATACTTCTTTTTGGTTTTCCTGTGAACACACAACTGATGTCACACACACAGTATCCATGCAAATGTGTAACCCCATGTCTATGTTCTACCTCTCTCCTTTCCTCTGCACTCTATCCCTCCAGCTAGCTGTGTGACATGTCATGAAGTAGTCATGGAACCACAGTGAAGTTGCCTGAATTTGAAGACAGGTTTTCTATTTTGCAACATGTGTGCTCTCGGGCAAGTTCCTTACCCTCTCTTGTCATGTCCTAATCTATAAAATGGAAGCACTAACACTGTCTCCCTCCTGGGCTGCCATGAGCTATAAGCCAATACATGGACAGCACTCAGCACAGGATTGGCACAGTGTCATTGTCACTAGTGTAAGGATAATGGCAACAATACACAAAAATGAAAACATGGAAACCTGCACATGCTGGAGAGAATAGGAGTATCCAATGTGACACATGCTGCCCTCTTAATGGGGCTAATGCTCCCAATATGGGCACAGGACAGAGGAAGTGGGTGAACAATGGGAGAAAACCATTCTCTTAAAAGAATGGGCAGGAAAAGAAGAGCCAGGCGTGGTGGCACACACCTTTAATCCCAGCACTCAGGAGACAGAGGTAGGAGGAATGCCATGAGTTCAAGGCCATCCTGAGACTACATAGTGAATTCTAAGTCAGCCTGAGCTAGAGCAAGACCCAACCTTGAAGAAAAAAAAAAAAGAGAGAATGGGCAGGTACATTGTGTGTGTGTGTGTGTGTGTGTGTGTGTGTGTGTGCGCAAAATATTCTTTTGTGAAACTGTATGGGTATAATACATGCTTATGTGAAAATGTCCTTATGTAACATAGTAATGTACAATAAATAAATACAATGAAACATTAATTTTTTATTTTATATGTTTTTATTTTTATTTATTTATTTATTTATTTGACAGAGAAGGGGGGAAGAGAGAGAATGGGCGCACCAGGGCCTCCAGCCACTGCAAACGAACTCCAGATGCATGTGCCCCCTTGTGCATCTGGCCTACGTGGGACCTGGGGAATTGAACCTGGGTCCTTTGGCTTTGCAGGCAAACACCTTAACCACTAAGCCATCCCTCCAGCCCCATTTTTTTTTTTTTATTTTAAGTTAAAGCCAACTGTAAAAGTCCAAATAATGGGCTAGAAAGATGGTTCAGCCATTAAGACACTTGCCTGCAAAGCCTAACAACCCAAATTTGATTCCCCAGTGCCCATGTAATGCCAGATGCACAAGGTAGCACATGTGTCCTGAGTTTGTTTGCAGTGGCTGAACTCTGGCGCACCCTCACTCTCTTTCTCACACTCGGGAAGCAGACGTAGGAGGATTGGTGTGAGTGCAAGCCTGAAACAACATAGTGAATTCCAGGTCAGCCTGGGCTAGAGTGAGATCCTACCTCAAGAAAACATTCAAATAACTCAGAAAATACATTCTTTTGAGTCAGTCACCACTAACACTTTATTGGTCACACTTAACAGAAGTGATCTGAGACTGATCAGGGTTGTAATCCTGTGTCAAGTTCATGTACCAGCTTGGAGGAGAACATACTGACTCTAGTCATCTGTGTGGCTCCTTCTCCACCAGACTCCAGCCAGGCTCCCACTAAAGAAAGTCCTCCCAGTGGCCCAGCACCTTGGGTGTTTTCTCCCCAGGGTCTAAGCCTCCCCTGATGGATAAGCCCCACCGTCACACTCCAGGTCCCTCTTTGCATGGGCTCTTACCCCAGCAGACAGTCTTCCAGCTGGGCAGATGCCTCCTGAAGATTCTGAGCGAGAGCTGTCACAGGAAGTTTCTTCTGGAAGACAAAGACAATGCAGGTTCTTAAAGCTTGTTGCTATTTGACATCCATTCTCAACGGTCAGCTGCAGATCCCTACTAGTGACCTTTCCCTGATGCAAACTGAATAAGTCAGAAAGAAACAGAGGATTCTGGTTCTCGTTCTAGTCTCATAGGTTTGAGCTGTGGAACTTCATCCTGTAAATGCTTAAGGCTATTGACCAAATTGATGTTAGGTGCCCCAGATGCTGTTACTGTTACTAATCAGCATATACAAGTTGAATAGGGACCTTCTGGTTTTTCAGTGTTTCAGATTTTGGTGTTTTGGGGCTTTAAAACATTTGCACAGTCTTCACTGCTTGAACATTCTTAATATAAAAATCTGAAATGCGGGCCTGGAGAGATGGCTTAGCGGTTAAGCACTTGCCTGTGAAGCCCAAGGACCCCAGTTCAGGGCTCGACTCCTCAAGACCCACATAAGCCAAATGCACAAGGTGGCACATGCATCTGGAGTTCGTTTGCAGTGGCTGGAGGCACTGGCGTGCCCATTCTTTCTCTCTCCTTCCCCCTCTTTCTTTGCCTGTCACTCTCAAATAAAATAAATAAAAATAAACAAAAAAGTCTGAAATGCTTCCAAGTCTGAAATGGTTTGAGTGTCAAGTCTGCACTCAGAAAGATCCACACTTCAGAGCAAGTAAGATTTCAGATTTCTGGGTTATGTTCTATGCAGAGATCATCCATCAGAGATCTTACTCTCCAAGTGATTATCACAAGCTAATGCAATCAAGAGCTCAATGTTAAATTCTTTCTAGACTATCTTAGACTGAGTATAAATTTGGCTATAATCCTAAAATCTAGCTTTAAATATCTAAAAATATCTAGCCCAATATCAATATGTGTTCTTTAATCATTTATTTTTGTGTATAAGAGTGTGTGTGTGCATGTGTCTGTCTGAGTGTGGGCACATGTATACCATGATATGTGTGTGGATCCATCTTCACTATCCCACCTAACTTGAGGCAGGGTTTCTCTTGATCTTGTTCTGCTATTGTTCTTTTTTTCTGTGCTCACAGAGTTCTTCTGGGAAAGCCTCTTGTCTCTGCCTTCCATCTCGCCATCAGTGCTGGGATTATAGAAGCCTGTGACAGTTTCCAGCTCCCTGCACCCAGGCAGGGTCTCACTCTATCCCAGGCTTACCTGGAACTCACTCTGTAGTCTCAAGCTGGCCTCGAACTCACAGCGATCTTCCTACCTCTGCTTCCCAAGTGTTAAAGGTTTGTGCTACCACACCCAGCTAGCTTCCAGCTTTTTACATGGGGGTCTAATGATCGAACTTAAGTACTCAGGCTTGAGTGGTGAGGGCTTTATCCAATAAGCTACCTCTCAAGACAACTTTTTGTGCTGTTTTTAAGCACAAATCTTAAAACTTTTTCTATCAAATTTTCACCAGCAACAACCCTGTACCACCTGACTAGAGAACTCAGAACTAAAAGTGAAGTGGCCAGCCAGGCATCCCGGACAGGGAAGGAATGCAGACCTCTGCATCGAAGGCCAATAGTGCAAGCTAGTTTTACACCTTTATACTACTGATGGATATACAGAAGAGGGCTGAAAAGCAACACATGATTTGCCTCAACACTATGTGTTAAGAACAAACTACTTTTGATTCTGTAACATCAAGCATTATTTCCCCTTTCCAATAGAAAGGACACTAAGATCAAAGACACATTCTGTATGTCACTGGACTTTTCTGCCTACAAAGGGCTCCATCTGATAGACTTATGCATGAACTGGCTTGTGCCATTGAGATATTTCTGGAAGACTAGTCAAGAAACTGCTGATACTGATGGCTCTGAAGGAGGGAGCACGGTCTAGAAACAGCTAAAGAGATTTCATGTATGTGCTTTCATATACTCTGAATGACTAGGTCATTGTAAAACCTATTCAAAACAGGAAAATTAGCTGGGCATAGTGGCACACACCTTTAATCCCAGCACACAGGAGACAGAGGTAGAAGGATTGCCATGAGTTTGAGACTACAGAGTTTCAGGTCAATCTGGGCTACAGTGAGACCCTACTTCAAAAAAAAAAAAATAAGTCACTCTAGATCTAATAAAGGCCACTCTGGAGCTCTGCTGCTTCTGGTGGGCCTTCAGGAGCTCCACTTGTGTTTCCTGGAGCCCTAAGGACTTTGTCCACATTAAATGATCTCTTATTGGCTCCCATCTTCTCCCAGCCTTGTCATGATAACCCTTCTTCCTTCTCCTCAGCACTTGTATTTCACACTTCTGCTTGAACTTGAAAAGGAAAGGTAAGGCACTAGGTTTCAGAAAGCATCTCTGCTCCTGCTACAGGCAGCACTTCCACCACAATACATAGTTTCCATCTTTACAGTCCAAGCACTTCTTTCTTTGCTATTTCTGATCCTCCTATAAAGCTCTAAGCTCATTTTATTTAGCAACTGTTTTATAATTACCCATCAGCATGCACCACCCCACCGGGCCATGAGCAATGATGTTATATCCATTTTACATCTCTAGCACTCATACACCGTAGGTGTTTGATAAATATTGTTTGCTTTTCATGAACAAGTATGGTAGATGGGCAGCATCTCAAAGGAGATAACAGGAAAGGACACAGTTGTATGAAGGACAGTGACATATTTAGAGTATTGTGTGGCTGGACTACTGTGGAATAAGAGGAAATGGAAACAAAGCTGGTAAGACAAAATGGAATAGAGTGCAAAGGGTTTAAATCATGTTAAGGGGCTGGGACTGTATCCCGGGCAATGGCAACTAGAAGTGCCCCTCAAAAGAGGTCCCCCTAGGATTACAAGGACTTCCTTGTGTCCAGCGATTTCACCAGGCACCACAGAACATTCAGCATTCATATTCTCACAACCAGCAACTGACTTTGGTGATCAAACTGATGTGACTAGAGAGGAAAGAAAGTACACAAGGAAATGCAGTTTGGAAGGTGACCATCAGGACAGACTAGACAGTCCAGGTGGACAAGGTAATTAGGTGTTGTCTTGAGGAAAAGATGGTGATGAGTCAGAGGTGAGGAATTTACAGGACACTCACAGAAAGAATCCCAGGGCTTGCTTACTAGCCTTATTAGGCAGAGGGTGGGGACAAATGAAAAGAACTGTGAGATAACCCACTGTTTCCTGTGCAAAAGGATAAACAGATTCAAGTGTCAACACAAAAGGAGGCGGGCTGGCTGTGCTAAGATGGACTGCTTGGGTCAGAGCTTTTTGCATGGTGGAAATGGTTTTGAAATCACTGGCATAAGCATATCTAGAAGACATGAAAACAGAGCAGTAGCTTAGACAGTATGACTCCAGGAGAAACACAGGACATCTGGATACAAGAGTAAGGGGTGCCAGGCGTGGTGGCGCATGCCTTTAATCCCAGCACTTGAGAGGCAGAGGTAGGAGGATTGCCATGAGTTCAAGGCCACCCTGAGACTACATAGTGAATTCCAGGTCAGCCTGGGCTAGAGTGAGACCCTACCTCGAAAAACCAAAACAAAAATAATTAATTCTTTTTTTAAAAAAGAGTAAGGGGTAAGCAGAACAGATGCCAAGGATAGAGTAAGTAGAGTGGTGGAGGCAGAACTAGTGGCTGGGTCTGGTTCTGAGAGGTGGACCAGCACAAGCATTCTTGTATACATAGGCATATGCAAGCAAATGCTCACTCCTGATTTACACAACAGCAGAATCCTAACTATTGTGCAAGGTTGGGGGAAAACCTTGTTGTCAAGGTAGCCTATGAATGTCCATGGGAAATTCACAAGAAGTGACACAGGTATTTGCATATGAGGTCTTCCTTTTAAGATGTGTGGTAACACATGAAACAGTGAACCCTGTCTTCTCAGTGTGCCACTGAACTGCCACTTTTAATGTGGCACAGGATCTAAAGGTGATTGCATGTATGCAAGGAGGGAGGTTGTTAAAAGCAAAAACAGACTATCTGCTGAGTGGGCAAAGCTGTGTTCTACTAGTGGCACCTGAGTACTCACATGCTCTGAACAACCACATACTGAGGTAGACACTGCACAGTCCGCCAGAGTACATCATTCCTCTCTGCAACGGAATCTAGCTTTCTCTTAGGGATCTAAGCCTGAGGCAGGTCACAACCCAGGCTCTCAAGCTAGGGCAATCAGTGCATCCTATCTTCCCATCCAGACTCATCTGTAGCCCATGGTGACCAGAGTAGATGAACTGTTCTTGAACGAGGAATGTGACTTGATACAAATCAATGAGATGGGAAGGAATTTCCCTTACCAAAGGCTTATAAAGACAACCACTGGAGGAGTGTTCAGCACTAAGTAAGACATGTCTATCACACCTTCCAAGGCTCAGGGGCCATTGCAAAAGAGGTGGAGAGAAGAATGTAAGAGCCAAAAGACAGAGAAGACTATTTACAATGCTGTCACTCAAACACAAAGTGGCCTTGATATTTAAGATCTTATAGTGGTTGACATTATAAGACCTGAATAATAGCAGAGAAAAAATGATGGCATCAAAATAGAAGAGAGACTAATTGGAAAGAAGGAATTCAGTGGCTGGGAGATGTGAGAAGGGGAAAAAGCAGTATTGGGAGGGGATTAGGATCATGGCTTATTGTCTACATTTATGGAAGTTGTCAATAAGTAGTTAAATAAAAATAAGTCATTCAGACTAAAAGGGAAAAAGTTTTTAAAAAGAAAATACTGGAAGAGCCAGGTGTGGTAGTACATACCTTTAATCTCAGCACTAGGGAGGCAGAGGTAGGAAGATCACTGTAAGTTCCAGGCCACCCTGAGACTACCTAGTGAATTGCAAGTCAGCCTGGACTAGAGCAAGACACTATCTTGGAAAACTAAATCCATAAAAACAAGTAGTCATTTATTAACTATCTATGAACACATCAGGCAAGTACCTAGTACAGCCCTGTGCAAGGAGTAAGAAAATCAACAGTGAATAAATTCCATTTTTGGCTTGGTAGGATTCATAGCCTCCTGGGACAACTCCACAACACTAAATAAAAGCATCCCTGGGTAGTTCAAACAGACAGGCGTGTGGGGAGAGCATTGCCACCTCAGAATCAGACCAGCAACACATACTATAGTGGCTTATAGTGGCAGAAAGAACAAAAAAATCCTGCCCTCTGGCTCCATTGTCAGGACTAAGAGGATCACTGTGAGTTCGAGGCCAGCCTGGGACTACAGAGTGAGGTCCAGATCAGCCTGGGCTAGAGTAAGACCCTACCTTGAAAGAAGAAAACACCACTGGAAAAGGAACCATCTTCTGCTGCATATACACTAGGAAGCAAAAGAGGGCTGGGGATATAGCACAGTTGGTAAAGTGCTTGCCTCCCATGCGCAAAATTCTAGACTAAATCCCCAATACCACATAAGTTGAGTATGGTGGTACATGCCTATAATCCCAGCACTTAGGAGGTGGACAGTCTTAGGCAGACACAGGAATGGTGGCTCTGGAATGCATCTGATACTCACATGTCTCCTCTCAGCATCAGTGCCATGCTGGCCCTGGAAGCATGCCATCAAACGCTTATGAGACTGGTGGCACATTGATCTCACCATGTCCAGTCGCCGCTCAATCTGTCAAGGCAGAGACAAAAAAAAAAGCCATTTGAAGAACAACTTCTTCTGCATGTGGGGTCTGCATGGTGGTGGGGAGAGCATCTTGCAAGGTGAATTCACACCTCTTGGGTGCTAAATGCAATGGGTCCTATTTGCTTACAGCAGGGATTCTCAGTCCTAACATTGGTCCTAACATTGGACTGGATAATTCTGGGCTGCATGGGGCTGTCCTGCACACTATGAAATGTTCATCACTTCTGGCCTCTGCCCATAAGATGCCAGTAGCATCCCACTCTGCAATATTTGACAAACCAAAGCAACTCTCAGATGTCATAAATATCTCCAGGAGAGCAAGATCACCCCTGACTAGGAACCATTGACTTCCCCTATGCTAAAGGTTTTAGATCCTTCCAAAGCTGGCTATGTGCAGGCTAAGGGACAGTAGTAACTGAGCCTCACTAGTGGTGGCAATCATAGGTCTACGCTATAGCACCAGCAAAGACCTGGGTCCGACCAAGCAGAAGTGCAAAGGAATGATTCAGGCCCAGACCTACATGAGAAGTCAACAGGGATACTCCAAGAAGCACAATGTAACCTACCATATGCAACACACAGCAGACCAAAGATTCAAAACCAGTGGGCCACTGGAGTTCATGATCTGTGTTCCTTATTAGGTCTAGAGTGAGGTTTTTTTTTTTTTTTTTTTTGAGGTAGGATCTCACTCTGGCCCAGGCTGACCTGGAATTCACTCTGGAGTCTCAGGGTGGCCTTGAGCTCACAGCAATCCTCCTACCTCTGCCTCCCAAGTGCTGGGATTAAAGGCATGCACCACCATGCCTGGCTGAGGTTTTGTTTTAATGAAACCTCCAAAGCAGAATGGGCAACCAGCACTAAGAAGTACTGGCTTCGGAAACCATGCATCCTGAGTGTCTTCCCAAAATACTACTGCTGAGATATGGCTGTTTATGGCAAACAGAGCTGCTTGTTACAGGAAGGAATCCTAACAATGTGCATTCTGATGACTCATGAAGTATGAGAGCAAACCCTCAGGGATGCTTTCTATTTTGACAAAAAAAAAAAAAAAAAAAAAATCAACAAGTTCACAGTAGAATACATTTTGACTCCTAGACATTTCACCCATGAGCTGCTTAGTGCCTGTTCATCAAAGGTCCCCAGATACCAACAGCTTCTCTTCAGATCCAAGCCCCAGGCATCGGTACTGGGATCCACAGGACGCTCCCATCTTAGGAGGACGTGCTGCAGCACCTCCCTCCATCAGTGGTGGTAGATTTTAGATTTGAAAATGAATACATGGGTTCCACTAGCCACACTAGGAAAGAAAGAAAAAGAAAGAGAGAGGGGGAGGGAGGGAGGGATGAAAGGAAGGGAACAATCTCTTGATTTTTGTATCATTTTCCATTGGGATATCAACTCTACAAGGAAGGAGCCATGTCTGTTCTGCTCACCAGACTTTCCCAAGTGCCTGAATCAGAAAGTGCAATATGATCAGCAAGTATTAATTCAAGCCGGGCGTGGTGGCGCACACCTTTAATCCCAGCAGTCAGGAGACAGAGGCGGGAGGATCACTGTGAGTTCTAGGCCACCCAGAGAATACATAGTGAATTCCAAGTCAGCCTGGACTAGAGCGAGACACTACCTCGAAAAACCAAAAACAAAAACAAGTATTCATTCATTAACTATCTATGAGCACATAAGGCAAGTACCTAGTACACCCCTGTGCAAGGAGTAAGAAAATCAACATTGAATAAATTCCATTTTCTGCTGGCTAGGATTTATAGTCTCCTGGGACAACTCTATAACACTGAATAAAAGCATCCCTGAGTAGTTCAAACAGATAGGGGTGTGGGGAGAGCAGTGCCACCTCAGAATCAGACCAGCAACACACACTACAGTGGCTTATACTGGCAGAAAGAACAAAAAAATCTGCCCTCTGGCTCCATTGCCAGGACTCCCCATGGTTCACTCACTAACCCTCTAAAACAAGCTATGGTACAGATGCTGCCAATATGCTCAGTGAGGAACTGTGGAAACTGAGGCACCAGAAGGCCAAGCCAATCCCAGAGCAAACAAAGCCAGTCAGAGACAGACATGGGACTCACCCAGGGAGTTGCGTACCAGAGTTCTTTTAACAATTGCTCTTTTTCCTTAAAGTTAGAAACAGTAGAAGAAAACGTGGGAAAAACTCTACAACAGGTATGGCAGACAGGGATTGAGAGTCTGTTTATCACAGGGGGGTTTCCAAGAACTGGCAAAACTTTCAGACACCAGTGGATGTGCAAAGGGGCAACAAGGATTTGGCAAGACTCTGTGGTCTCAGCTCAGAACTTGAAGGATGACATGAGATGATGTGTATTACCAGGGTAGAGAGGGGTGGGGAGATCAAACACCGACATAGGGCTGAAGAGATGGCTTTGCAGTTAAGGTGCTTGCCTGCAAAGCCTAAGAACCTAGGTTTGATTCCCCAGAACCCATGTAAGCCAGGTGCATATGGTGGGACATGAGTTCGGAGTTCGTTTGCAGTGGCTGGAGGCCCTGGAATGCCCACATTCTCTCTTTTATAAATAAATAAAATTTTTAAAAACACTGACATGCAAACCTAGTGTACTGACTGGTTCACAAGTATTCTACAGTCTGAAAACAAATTTATAATGTATGAGAAAAGTTAATATATATTGGCCGGGCGTGGTGGCGCACGCTTTTAATCCCAGCACTAGGTAGGCAGAGGTAGGAGGATCGCCATGGGTTCGAGGTCACCCTGAGACTACATAGTGAATTCCAGGTCAGCCTGAGCTAGAGTGAGACCTTACCTCAGAAAACCAAAAAAAAATAATAATAATATTAATAATATATATTAAGAATATGATTCTTTAGGCCAGGCGTGGTGGCGCACGCCTTTAATCCCAGCACTCGGGAGGCAGAGGTAGGAGGATCGCCGAGAGTTCGAGGCCACCCTGAGACTACATAGTGAATTCCAGGTCAGCCTGGACCAGAGTGAGACCCTACCTCGAAAAACCAAAAAAAAAAAAAAAAAAAAAATATGATTCTTTAAAAAATATTTTTGTTTGTTTTGTTCTCTGAGACTGGCCTGAAGTTTGAATCTTCTGGTCTGGCCTCCCTGAGTGCTGGGATTTACAGGTCTGCATTCTCAATCCAGCTTAATGAATCTTTTATAACTCCTATTCTTTAACATAGTAAGGGAGGGGGGAGGGAAGGAGGGGAGAGAAGGAAGGGAAGAAAGCCTCTTAAAAATAGTTTAGGCATGGGCTGGAGAGATGGCTTAGCAGGCATTTGACTTTCCAGGACCCACCTAAGGCAGATGCACAAGGGGCACATGTGTCTGTAGTTCGTTTGCAGTGGTTGAAGGCCCTGGTGTGCCCATTCTCTCTCTCTTTCTGCCACTTTCTTTCTCTCAAATAAAGAAATAAATAAAATAAAAAATAAATAGTTTAGGCAGAAGGTATACGACTCAAGGGGAGAGCATAGGCTAAGCATGCACACACACAGCCCTGGATCTAATCACCAGAACCAAAGACAAACAAACACAAAACTACTGGGTGCTCCCTCTGTATTACATAGGCTCCATCCAACCATACATTTAACCAATTGTGAACCAAAAATATTTCAAGAAAAAAAAGGTGTACTGAACACATTCACACTTTTTTCATCATCTTTCCCTCAACAGTGAACTATTTGCATAGCACTTACATGACACTGGTTGTTACAAGTAATCTAGAGGTAATTTAAGAATACAGAGGAGGCTGGGAATGTGAATCAGTGTTGAGCACATGCTTACCCATGTTCAAGGACTTAGGTTTCAATCTCTAGTGCCACAAAATAAGTAAATAAACAATAAATAAGTTGGACAGAAGGATGTGCACAGGTTAGATTAAAATACCACAAAACCACACTGTTTTATATAAGGGAAGAACATCCACATATTTTGGTATCTAAAAGTCAATCTGTCCATGGATATCAAAAATATATTGAAAAAAAAATACATTGAGCCAGGCATGGTGGTGCATGCCTTTAATCCCAGCACTCAGGAGACAGAGGTCGGAGGATCACAGTGAGTCCCAGGCCACCTGAGACTACAGAGTGAATTACAGGTCAGCCTGGGCTAGATACCCGACCTTGATAAACCTTAAAAAAAAAAATACCCACATTAGGCCAGGCATGGTGGTACATGCATTTAATCCCAGCACTCAGGAGGCAGAGGTAGGAGGATCACTGTGAGTTTGAGGCCACCCTGAGACTACATAATGAATTCCAGGTCAGTCTGGGCTACAGTGAAACCTTGCCTTAAAAAAAAAAAAAAAAAAAGCCAGGTGTGGTGGCCCATGTCTTTAATCTCAGCACTTGGGAGGCAGAGGTAGGAGGATCTCCATGAGTTGGAGGCTACCCTGCCCTGAGACTACATAGTGAATTCCAGGTCAACTGAAGAAAGAAAGAAAAACACACCAGCCAAGCATGGTGGCACACGCCTTTAGTCCCAACACTCAGGAGGCAGAGGTAGGAGGATCACCAGAAATTTGAGGCCACCCTGAGACTACATAGTGAATTCCAAGTCAGCCTGGACTAGAGTGAAACCCTACCTCAAAAAAAAAAAAAAAAAGACACTGGAGCTGGAGAGATGGCTTAGTGATTAAAGTGCTTGCCTGCAAAGCCCAAAGAACTTGTGGTTGAATCCCCAGTTCCTACATAAGCCAGAAACACAGTGACACAAGTGTGCAATGCTGCATATGCGCACAAGGGGCACACACATCTGGAGTTCATTTGCAGCAACTAAAGACCCTGGCACAACCATATTCTCTCCCCCCTCTCTCAAACTAAAACAATGACATTGTACTTGCAGGTGGATGACATAATTCAGAAAAATGTTTTGTCAGGCTGTCATGGAAACAGCATTTTAAAAAATTCTGCTAGCTCCTTTCCT
The DNA here is from genome assembly GCA_036365145.1 of Orientallactaga sibirica. Taxonomy (NCBI): domain Eukaryota; kingdom Metazoa; phylum Chordata; class Mammalia; order Rodentia; family Dipodidae; genus Orientallactaga; species Orientallactaga sibirica. The sequence goes on along the minus strand of JAEOAD010001749.1, from coordinate 3,432,840 downwards.
ACACAGGAATGATGGTAGTCACCTGGGGGAAGACCTTTGGACTTCAAAGACTCTGTGGGTAGCTAGACCTACTATAAATTAAGGAACAAAAAGGCAAGCAGGCAGGAGAAAGGTAGGTGCGAGAAAAAACTCCACGCAGAAGAGGTTCACACTCCCTTAACGTTCTTCTGTGGGTGGATGTGGGCAGAGAAGTAAAGTGCATGAAGCTCCTGTCTTCTATGAGAAACTCCCAGCCCAAAGTTGAGGATGGAGCAAAGTGGTCCTGACCCAAGTCACCTGGCAGAAAAAGGTCTGAACTGATGACAGAAAGCACCCTTGGGCCTTAGGGTGGTTTGATCAGATCTGTCACTGAAAGCCTAAGACCCTCAGGACCCATCTAAGGCTGGGGAGTGACAGAGTACATGAGAGCTCTAGGTGGAAGCAAGTGGGAGGCCTGAACAGTGACAAGGCCTGTCCCAGCCTGCCCATGACCATGCCACACTGGCAGGGGACTGACCAGGTCCTATCTCACACCAACACTTGGCATGTGAAAGCAGGACTGGCCCCAGCTGAATTCCGTAACATGACACCAGGGTTTTGGATCCCCTTTCTATCACCTTGCCACTCCATGCTTCCCCTGCCAGCTCAAAACCGTACTAATTTGGTTTATTCCAGAATTCTACCTTTAAGAAAGAGGAGGAAGGGGCTGGAGAGATGGCTTAGCAGTTAAGGCGCTTGCCTGCAAAGCCAAAGGACCCCGGTTCAATTCCCCAGGACCCATGTAAGCCAGATGCACAAGGTGGCGCACACGTCTGGAGTTTGTTTGCAGTGGCTGGAAGCTCTGGCACACCCTTTCTCTCTCTCCCTCTTTCTCTCTGTCAAATAAATAAGTAAATAAGTAAAAAGAAGCCAGGTGTGGTAGCACACACCTTTAATCCTAGCGCTCAGGAAGCAGAAGTAGAAGGATCACCATGAGTTTGAGGCTGCCCTGAGAATACATAGCGAATTCCAGGTGAGCGTGGGCTAGAGTGAGACCCTATCTTGAAAAACCAAAAAACAAACAAACATATAAACAATAAATAAAGGAAAAAGAGGACTAGGGACACAGCTCAGTGGACGAGCACTTGCCTACCAAGTGTGAAGCCCTGGGTTCAATCACCAGTACTAAGTGGGGAAAAGATAATTTGATTTTGGTACCTGGAGGAGATCTTCATTGAGTACTTCTGTTTTTTCAGCTCTGTAGGAAAAAAATTAAGTCCAGAATTAGAGATCCAAGAATGAGAAAATTACATGAATCTTTAAAAATTATTAGCCTATGGTTTAAAAAAAAACAGGCAGAGGGCTGGAGAGATGGCTTAGTGGTTAAGGCATTTGCCTGCAAAGTCAAAGGACCCTGGTTCGATTCTCCAGGACCCACATAAGCCAGATGCACAAGGGGGGCAGGCATCTGGAGTTCGTTTGCAGTGGCTGGAGGCCCTGGCATGCCCATTCTCTCTGTCTCTCTCTGCTTCTCTCTCTCAAATAAATAAATTAATAAAATATATTTTTTTAAAAAACAGGCAGGCCAGGCATGGTGGTGTACACCTTTAATCCCAGCACTCAGGAGGCAGAAGTAGGAGGATCACCGTGAGTTTTAGGCCACCCTGAGACTATAGAATAAATTCCAGGTCAGCCTGGGCTAGAGTAAGACCCTACCTCGAAAAACGAAGAAGAAAGAAGGAGGAGGAGGAGGAGGAGGAGGAGAAGAAGAAGAAAGAAGAAGAGAAAGAAATGGAGGAGGAGGGAGAAGAAAGAAAGAAAGAAAGAAAGAAAGAAAGAAAGAAAGAAGAAAAGAAAGAGAGAGAGAGAGAAATTTCGAAGGAAGGAAGGAAAAAGAAAGAGAGAGAGCGAGAAAGAGCAATCCAACAATGCCATGAGTCCTGAGTGTGCTGTAGGAGGGTGGGACAGCCTTGTAGGTCTGGCCACAGAGTTTTAAATTCTAATTCCAGGTATGTCCAGAGTTAAGACCTTGCCTTTTTTTTGGGGGGGGGGTGGGAAAGGGGGTGTTCAAGGTAGGGTCTTGCTCTAGCCCAGGCTGGCCTGGAGTTCACTATGTAGTTTCAGGGTGGCCTTGATCTCATGGCTAATCTCCTACCTGTGCCTCCCAAGTGCTGGGGTCTTGCATTTTTTTTTTTTTTTTTTTTTTTTTGGAGAGAGACACAGAGAGAGACAGAGAGAGAGGGAGAGGAAGACAGATAGAGATGGGCATGCCAGCCTCTCAGCTGCTGCGAACAAAATCCAGATGTGTGCGCCCCCTTGTGGTCAAGTGCAGAATTACGCCCTTGCGTCACTGCATCTGGCTAAACATGGGACCTGGAGATTGGAACTGGCATTCTTAGGCTTAGGAGGCAGGCGCCTTAACTGCCCTTAATAAGCCCTTCTGCTCCAAACTCTAAGAGTGCTGTCTGAAAACTTAGCATCAGGGCTAAAGAGACAGATGGCTTAGTGGTTAAAGGTGCTTGCTTAAAAGCCAAAATTGAGTTATAGCTGTTTTATAGCCCTATTAAAACAAGTTGTTAAAAATTTCCAAATATTACATACAAACATAAAAGCCTAGGCCATCACACAATAGTAATATCCCTTCATTCTTTTTTTAAGATATATTTTTTAATTTTTGTTTATTTTTATTTATTTATTTATCCCTTCATTCTTTAGAAGTAGAAAACAGTACTTTCACCTGTCTCTCTGCAGTTCTCTACCTACCACCAGCTTCAACCTGGGCAGCAAACAAGACCATAGCCCACCATCAAGAGGGGATTCTAGGCCTGGAGAGATGGCTTAATGGTTACAGGGCTTGCCCGCAAAGCCAAGGGACCCAGGTTTGATTCCCCAGGACCCACATAAGCCAGATGCACAAGGTGGTGCATACACTTGGAGTTTATTTGCAGCAGCTGGAAGTCTTGGTGTGCCCATTCTCTTCTCTTTCTCTCTAATAAATAAATAAATAATTTTTTTTTTTAAGAAGAGAGGGTATTCTACAGTTCTGGAGCTAAAGAGTTTGCTAGAGTTTGGACTCCCTTGTGCTAATGGCTTGGTTGCCAACCTGTAGCACTATTAGAAAGTGATGGAACCTTTAGCAGCTAGGATCTAGTTGGAGAAAACTTGGTTACTGGGGCATGCCCTTTAAAGGGATTTGGGAGCCCCTGCCCCTCTTTGCTTTTTAGCAAGCACAAGGTGTACATGCTTTGTATGTGCTCCCATCATTATGTACTAACGAGCCATCAGAGTCTCAAAGCTACAGGGCCAAGCAACCATGGACTGAAACTTCTAGAACCTTGAGCCAAAATAAACTTTTAGACCTTGAAATTTGATTTTCTTGGGTACTTTTTCCTAACTGCAGAAAGCTGAACAGTACAATAGACTTTTCTCTGTAATTCAGAAGGCTACATCAATGTCACACAGAAACCCAAAATTTCTACATTTAAGGTATCATTTGGACTTCTAGATAAATTAGTGATTTAAGTTTTTAACTGTATCTACCAAATTCATATTAAAATAAACAAGGGGGAATTAAGGAGAAAGAGAAGTCTGAACAGTTAAGAGTTGAAGCAAGACCAGAATGAACAGAAAATTTTACCTTTTTAGAAAGGTTATGGCAGAGTACAGGGTTGCATGACCTTGGCCAAGGAACAATACAAGAGAGAAGGAAAAATTGGCCAAAAAGTGAATGTGACCCTTAGAATGACCTCAAAGCTTGGAGCAGCTCCAGCTGCAGGCAAGGGAAAGAAGTCTCTCAGTGCCTCCTCCAACCTACACTTAGGATCAAACTGGGCCCTGCCACAGAGGATTTCCACTATCAGATATCCCAGGAGTATATATCCCTGCTATTATGGAGAGGCCCAGAGAGTGGCTCCCTACCAGATTCTCCTCCCAAGACCAAATAATAACCACCTGGAAGGTGAAGGTCCCAAACACCAGAGGTGGTCATCTCGTAACTCCATGAGCAAGACCTGCCAGTAGCAGTCCAAACAGGCCATTCTCACTTGGGCTTGGCAGATGTGGTCCCGGACATTGTTGAAGCATCAGACATCATAATCACAACAACTCCAGAGTTGGGGCCAGGCCCTAGCAAGCACTTCAAAGAACCCTGGCCCTTCAGCCTCACAAGAGCACACCTCACCATCACCATGCCCCAACTTCAGATCCTGCCACAATTCTAATGGTGTCATCCCTCCTCTAGCAAAAGGCCCCAAACCTGCACAGATCCCAATAATCCTGTCAGACTCACTCCAACTCCAAAATCTCTTGTAAACAGTCCAAAGGCCTCTTATCACGTTCACACATTACAAAGGAATGAGTCAACCTGAGAATCAAAGCAAATCTGTCCTCTTACAAAACAAGTCATTAAAAAGCAATAATCAGGGGCTGAAAAAATGGCTTAGCGGTTAAGGAACTTGCCTGTGAAGCCTAAGGACCCCGGTTTGATTCCCCAGGACCCGCGTAAGCCAGATGCACAAGGGGCCACATGCGTCTGGAATTCGTTTACAGTGGCTGGAGGCCCTGGCGTGCCCATTCTCTCTTTCTCTCTATCTGCCTCTTCCTCTCTCTCAAATAAATAAATAAAGCAATTTTTTTTAAAAAGCAATAATCAGAGGAAGCCTTGCTAGGCAATCCCACTGTGGGTTATTAGCAGGTATGTGAGAGTGAGAAACAGCTCGTAGGTGTACTGCAGCTAGCTATTTGTTGTTGAGTGGCCTCACAGTGGTAACTTGAAATCAAAAGTCAAATACAGTGGGTATGATGGTGCATGAGTTTAATCCCAGCACTGGGGAGGCAGACTAGCTTGAGGCTACATAGTGAATTCCAGGTCAGTCTGGGCTAGAGTGTACCCTACCTTGGGAAAAAAAAAAAATCAAGCAGGGCGTGGTCACACATGCCTTTAATCCCAGCACTTGGGAGGTAGGAGGCTCACCATAAATTCAAGGCCACCCTGAGACTACATAGTGAGTTCCACGTCAACCCTGGGCTACAGAGAGACCCTACTTCAAAAAAAAAAAAAAATCAAATGTAAGGAATGAAGATATAATTCCATGGTATAGTGCTTGCCTTCCATGTGCAAGGGCCAGGGTTCGCTACCAAATAAAGCAAAAAAAAAAAAGAGAGAGAAAGAATAATAATGATAAAAATAATGCCATACACAAAAAAAACTAAAATTTTAGTTGCTTGAAGTTTGTTTTGGGTTTTGCTTTTGTTTATTTATTTATTTATTTGAGAGTGACAAAGAGAGAAAGAGGCAGATAGAGGATGAGCACACCAGGGCCTCCAGCCACTACTGAAAACGAACTCCAGATGCATGTACCACTTTGTGCATCTGGCTTACGTGGGTCCTGGGGAATCGAGCCTTGAACCAGGGTACTTAGGCTTCAAAGGCAAGTGCTTAACCGCTAAGCCATCTCTCCAGGCCCTGGGTTTTGCTTTTTATGACAAGGTCTCATATAGTCCAGACTGGCCTTGAAATCGCTAAGTAGCTAAGGATGATCTTGAACTTCTGACCACCTGCGTGCTTGGCATTATAGGCATGTGCCATCATATTGTTGTTATTTTAATTTAGGAGAGCTAGGTTTTAAACTATTATGAATTTATAAGCATGGTGCTACAATGGTCACAAAGAAAACAAAGCAAATGTAAACACAAGGCCAGTTTTAGCTTGAAGGAAAAGAAGGCTGAGAGATGGGTCCATAGATAAAGCACTTGCAGTAGAAGCTTAGGACCTGAGTTCAGATCTCCAGAACCCACTTAAAGCCAGATGCTGCAGCCTGAACATCTGTAATATGTCTATCACAGGAGAATTCTCCAGAAGCTTGCAGGTCAGCTAGTCTGGTGAATGCAGTGGTGAATGAGACACTACCTCAAACAACAAAGTTCTAAGTTGACCTCCACATGCATGTTGTGCCATGCACACACTCAGGCATAAAAAACACACACACCAAAAAAAAAGCTCATCAGGAAGATAGTCTAGGTTTGCTACTATGTTCAGGTACAGATATTTAAATTATGAGGTCCAGTAAACTATCAAATCATAATGTAGAGCTGGGCATGGTGGTACATTTCTTTAATCCCACCACTCAGGAGGCAGAGGTAGGAGGATCACCATGCATGTGAGGCCACCCTGAAACTACACAGTGAATTCCAGGTCAGCCTGAGCTAGAGTGAGACCCTGCCTCAAAAAAAAAAAAAATCATAATGTAACCAAAGATTCTAGCATAACTGTGTTGGAAGGATATTGGGGCAGAAACAGAGAAGGCTACACAACAGACAGGCCATGAATAATGTCCTTGACAACCAAAAGGACAGCAGTTTACACACTGTTGTTTGTAAATGCTGGCATGAATAAATGTCAGAATAATCACCTAAAGTTTCATACTAGTTGCTTTGGAAGTTGGACAATTTCTGAAAGAATATGAAAAAAACCTATTGTATTTGGTGATATAAACCTGTTTCTTTTTCAACTACATGTGATCATAATTCAAATTGTTTTGGGCTATGCTGGGGATCCAACTTGGGGTTCTGCATACTAGGCAAGCACTTTATTACTGAGATACAACCTCAATCCAATATTTTTAAAAATATTATGTTGGGCCAGGCGTGGTGGCACACGCTTTTAATCCCAGCACTCGGAAGGCAGAGGTAGGAGGATCGCCGAGAGTTCGAGGCCACCCTGAGACTACATAGTTAATTCCAGGTCAGCCTGGACCAGAGTGAGACCCTACCTTGCAAAACCAAAAAAAAAAAAAAAATTATGTTGGGCTGGAGGGATGGCTTAGCAGTTAAGGCGCTTGCCTGCAAAGCCAAAGGACCTAGGTTCAATTCCCCAGGACCCACATTAGCCAGATACACAAGTAGGCGCACGTGTCTGGAGTTCATTTACAGTGGCTGGAGGCCCTGGCGTGCCCATTCTTTCTTCTCTCTCTCTCTTTCTCCCCCCTCTCTTTTTCTCTCTCCCTCTTTTTCTGTCAAATAAATAAATAAATAAAAATATTTTTAAAGATATGTTACATTTTTTGTAGAGTGCTTGATATGATTAGAAGGCTTAAGACAATGGGTGCAACTGTCAATAAGCACAACAGAACAGAGATACAGAGTATCTCAAATATAAAGAAAATCTGCATAGTGTCACTTTTTGACATTAATTATATCTTTTACTTTGAATTTAGCAGAACTTTTTTACATACAAAAGTATAGAAGGCTGAAAAATACACTGAGCATATTATAGAGACATAGTAATACATTGCTTGCCCTCTAATTTTGCCTTTGTGGGTACTCTGCTACCTCTACAAAATTAATTCTACAAAACAAGTTAACTAAGCATTAGGGATCATTGAAATTATTAAAAATGATTTAGAATCAGGCAAGACTACCTTTAACTGACAGATCATACTGTGGGATATAATAAGCACATAGGGATGTTTTTACAAAGACATATGTGTCTGCTGGCCTAGGCTAGCTCTACTGTAACAACAGGGAACAACTACTGCTCTCACTATCCCCAAATGTGGTCCAAATGATCTGCTCTCCTACTTCACTGGACTGGTCCAAGACTTTCTATGCTACATTATTTTTATTGCTGTGTATTTAATTTACAAAGTAAGATACTTAATTTGTTTACCTCTTATTACTCATTATCTCCTCTCATTGTTATGCCTGGTCCCTTTCCTGTTCCCTAACAGTCCTCCTCCTACTTTTAGCAACTATTTTTAGAGTATTCCTCTTTTACCATATATGTGGAATTCTTACCTGAGGAAAGCCAGGTAATTGTTCAGAATTCTGAGATGTTCATTCAATAGGCAATTAAAATAGGTATAAAGTTTGCTGGGTTGTCCCAAGATGTATTCTGTTTATTGATAGCGTTTTCCCTGCCAGTAAGTATGAAGTATGTTAACTGGAATTGGCTTTTGTTTCCTAAATTTATCAGTGCAAGGGTTGGGACAATAGATGAACTAATCAAGACACTTAGCCAAGTGTGGTGGTGCACACCTTTAATCCCAGCACTCAGGAGGCAGAGGTAGGAGGATTGCCATGAGTTTGAGGCCACCCTGAGACTACATAATGAATTCCAGATCAGTCTGGGATAGAGCAAGACTGTACCTAAAAAAAAAAAAAAAAAAAAAAAAAAAAAAAGGCACTTAAAGGTGGGAAGAAAGCAAAAATTGGATAACGTGTTCCAGGAATACAAATGCTTGCTAAACCAGATTGTCCTGAGCTGAATTCTGCTCACAAACCTCAGTCTGTGTTGTGTCAGAGCCTCTTTGTGCCCAGTGTTCCTTGCTTAAAAACACATGAGCAGGTTTCCTGTCTGTAACTGGGAAAACAATGGGAATCAGGAAGGAACTTCCCACTGGCCATGCTACTCTGGGGCTTGGTTTTTCCGATGCAAGCCACTCTGAAATTTCACCAGTCATTCAAAGAAGGCTCACACGAGGCAGGATTGTTAATGCTCTTTTGCTAAGACACAAGATTCTCCTTGTAACTGTCAAAGAACAACTGTTCTGTGTATGCAGCCCAGCTCATTCATTCTTCAGTGCCAACAGAAAAAAAACAGGCGTGGTGGCACATGCCTTCAATCCCAGTACTCACGAGGCAGAGGTAGGTAGAATAATGTGAGTTCAAGGCCAGACTGGGACTACAGTGAGTTCCTAGTACCTGGGCTAGAGTGAGACCCAACCTCAAAAAAAAAAAAAAAAAAGGTAGAAAAGAAAAAAAAAGAAAGCCAGGCATGGTGGTGCATGCCTTTAATCCCAACACTCGGAGGCAGAGGTAGGAGGATTGCTGTGAGTTCAAGGCCATCCTGAGACTACATAGTGAATTCCAGATCAACCTGTGCTAGAGACCCTACCTCGAGAAACCAAAAGGAAAGGAGAGGAGGGGAGGGAAAAGGAAGGGAATGATGATGGGCAGAGCACCTGGCAGCATGACACACATGAATTGCATGCTGTCTGCCAGGATGCTGACTACTGCTCATATACCTCCGTGGAACATGTAATAGGAGCCATGGGTTCCAAACCACTGAGCCCTGTTGACCAGACTGTAGCATTCCATGGGGTCTGAGGCCCGATCAGCACAGTTGTATATAACTCCTATCCTAGCACCTCTCTTGCCACCCGCCTGCCACATAGTAGGGGCTGAATAAATACACACTGAGGGGATGTATAGATGGGTCAATGACAGAGAAAGGTTTCAAAAAGAAGCTTTGTCAAAGGAGGCAATTTTTAAAAATTCAATGGGGAGGCGGGCATGGTAGCCTATGCCTTTAATTCCAGCACTCAAGAGGCAGAGGTAGGAGGATCACTATGAGTTCGAGGGCAGCCTGAGACTACATAGTGAATTCTAGGTCAGCCTGGGCTACAGTGAGACCCTACCTCGGAAAAAAAATTCAGTGGGGGCTGGAGAGATGGCTTAGTGGTTAAGGCACTTGCCTTTGAAGTCTGAGGACTCATGTTCAACTCTTCAGGTCCCATGTAAGCTAGATGCACAGTGACACAAGCATACAATGTTGCATATGTGCACAAGGGGGTGCACACATCTGGCATTCGAGTGCAGTGGCTGGAGGCCCTAGCATGCCAATTCTCTCTGTTTCTCTCGTCTCTGTCTCTGTCTCTCTCTCTCTCTCATAATTTTCATGGCCTTGGGTCAAGGCAGCACCCCCCAAGCTCTCCAACCTTCTGTTATGTCTCTGATGGGCTAAAGACAAGTCCAGACTGCCAAGCCTCATATCACAAACATTTCTACTAAGGAACCTTGGTGTACCCAGGCTCACAACTATATTTGCAGAGTGTTTCCTATGCTCCAGCACTGGGCTAGCACCCACCTCTAAGCTCTTACTTTCTTATACCAATCCTATAATGTTGGAGATATGATCATCTCCATTTTAGAGATGAGGACCAAGACTCTGAGAGGTAACCTGTCTAGGGCCACACATCAGAGAGAGGAGTCTAGGATTCAAATCTAGAGTGCCTCAATCTCAAGCCCAGGACAGGTAGTTTATTTACCTATCTGAACTATGGCAAAATATGCCAGCATGTCAAAGCCACTGTGTATGGTTAGGGGATCAGAAGAGTTTTACTATTACAAGATTGAAAAACATCAAAAGAGGAATGTTTTGTAGTACATGAGAATTACATAAAATGCCTAAGTCATTATGTACAAATACAGTTTTTAAAATTTTAAATATGTATTTATTTATATTATTTATTCATTTGTAAGCAGAAAGAGAATGTTTACCAGTTCCTCTTGCCACTGCAAACAAACTCCAGATGCATGCACCACTTTGTGGCTCTGGCTTTACATGAGTACTGAAGAATCAAACCCAGGCTGTCAGGCTTTGCAAGCGAGTGCCTTTAACTTCTGAGCCATCTCTCCAGCCCCAAAGAAAGTTTTATTAGAACAAATAGGGGCTCATTTGTTGATTTTTTAAAGATTTTTTTATATTTATTTATTTATCTGAGACAGACAGAGAGAATGGGCATGCCGGGGCCTCTAGCCACCGCAAACACACTCCAGATGCATGTGCTACCATGTGCATCTGGTTTACGTGGGACCTGGAGAATTGAACCTGGGTCCTTAGCAGACATGTGCCTTAAATGCTAAGCCATCTCTCCAGCCCCCCGTTGTTCTTTATCAGCCACTTTCTGGTTGTAGTGGCAGAGCGGAGTTAATATGTCAGTGGCCTATGATCTGTGGGGCTCCAAGTACTATAAGGCCATTTATAAAATGTTTGCCAATCAGCAATCTAAACCAATGATTCAGATAGGATGCCAAGATGTATCGCGAGCTGGCTTTTTAGTGTCACTGTGAAGCTCCTATGTGAGGCTGGTCTGGGATGTATTTTTTCTTCCTCGGTGATGTTCATCATATTCACTAAGCAGCTGCTACAGGTCAAAGTGCTAAGAATAAATGACTATTGACACCCAGCTCTAACCAGGACTGTATCACAGTGTGGAAGAGAGAGCAGAAAGAATGTAAGAGATGCAGGGTGGGAAGAGTCGTATGAAATGTTGTCTTCTGGACACAACAGAGCTGTTGCCCTCATAACTCATAGCAGCTTTGGTTACCTGCACAAGACTAGGTCTGCAAATATTTCATCATGGATAAGGGAAAGGCTCATGACACTCCAGCTCTTCTTGAACTGGCAGTTAGTGGTTACAGGGGACAAGAGGTCATTTTCTCAGTGATGTAGCCACAGATAAGCTGCCCATGCCACACACATGCTCATGTAAGCAACCCTAATTAAATTCAGTGAATCGCAAAAAAAGGCATGAATATAGGAGGGAAGCTAGTTGGGAAGAAGAGGGCTGGCAAGAGTGGAAGGAAGATAAGAGAGTAATGGGGGTAGCTGACTCCTGATGGTATTATCCTAAAGTGAAAATACAGCCTGGGACTGAAGCCAGAAAGAAATCAGAAAGGAGGGCTACAGAGATGGCTTAGTGGTTAAGGCGCTTGCCTGCAAAGCTTATGGACCCAAGTTCTACTCCTCAGAGCCCATGTAAGCCAGATGCACAAAGTGATGCATGTGCACAGGTGGTACATGCACACAAGGTGGCACACACATCTGGAGTTTGCCTGCAATGGCTAAGGCCCTTTTGCTCTAATTCTCTTTCCCTCCCTCTCTCACTTGCTCATTAAAAAAAAAAATGCCGGGCATGGCGGCACATGCCTTTAGTCCCAGCACTTGGGAGGCAGAGGTAGGAGGATCGCCATGAATTCAAGGCCACCCTGAGTCTACATAGTGAATTCCAGATCATCCTGAGCTAGAGTGAGACCCTACCTTGAAAAATAAAAAAATAATAAATAGGGCTGGAGAGATGGCTTAGCGGTTAAGGCACCTGCCCATTAAGGCCAAGAACGCCGGTTCTAATCTCCAGGTCCCACGTTTAGCCAGATGCAAAGTGGCACAATGCCGCACTTGCTCACAAGGGGGCGCAAGCATCTGGAGCTTGTTCACAGCAGCTGAGAGGTTGCTGGCGCGCCCATTCTCTCTCTCTCTCTCTCTCTCTCTGCCTCTCCCTATCTCTCCGTCTCTCTCCAAAAAAATAATAATAATAAATAAAAAGAAAAAAATTGAAAAAATAAATCAGAAAGTATACCTCTCCTCCACCCCTACTGCTCACCAACATGGGGATGTGATTTATACTGGCTGTTTTCTCTCTGGTCTCTACTTATAAACAAACTCCAGGACATGATCTAAATAAGCACAGTGAGGGTTCAGTCATATCTATCTCTCTCACCTCTCTCTCTCTTTTTCCTTTTTTTCTGGAAAGACTAAGAAATAAATATTCCAGGCTTGCAGAACATAATGCCTCTGCAATGGTGCTCAGGCTAGCCACAAGTAACATGTCCATGAATGAACCTGACTGTGCTCTTCAAACTTCATGGACGAGGAAATATGAATTTCATCCAAGGCTTTTATATCACGAGATACTATCATTTTGTAATTTTCCCAACCATTTAAAAGATGCAAACACCTAAACCTATGGCAAATAGATTTGGGCCACAGACCAGTTTGCTGATCCCTGGTCTATGTGTAAGTCTAGTATATGTTCCCAAGAAACTTCAATCCTCCTTAACCACTGCCAAAACCTAAATTCCTCTTACTTACAAGGGGGTTTCTGCACTTTCCCCACTGGCACTGTGGAGGCTAAGAGATGCTAGCTTTCCCAGACTTCACCAAATTGCTTCTTTTCAATCCTTCAGGCCATCTGATGCATCAGAATAGGAGCGTGGTCTTTCTAACCCAGTGTGCTATCAGGAGTTGGCAAGAAAGTAGCCAGGGCACCAACACTGGCACCAAACATCTATAGCTCCTTGTCCCTGTGATCACAGAGCTACCCACTGGTGAACACATTCACACCTAATAATCATAGTTCAGTTGGCTTTCTTAGTTTGATATATGACATAAATGAAAAAATGGAATGCTAATAAATTTTTAATTATCTGACTTTAATTCTAGTTACCTGAAAATATCTAAATGTATCTGTGAGGAACAAGATAAGCTCAAGTGGTACCACAATCTTGATACTGTGCACAAGTCAGCATTACTGCACACAGCGTGACTGTCCACAGTGAACCAGCATTACTGCACACAGTGTGACTGTCTTCACAGTGAAGTCAGTGGCCAGATCCACAGCTAAGAAATGTATTTCAGTACAAATCCACTTTATCTTTTCCCTTCCTTTCCTTTCCTGGTGAGCTAGAGGACTACTCAGTGAGTTCTTCCTGTTTTCTGTCATTCATCTTCTATCTTCTTAAATTTCTGGGAAAGAATCTAAAATCTACTTAAATGGATTTTTAAAAATAAAGGCCATTCTGATACTTATACATGAAACAATTTGTTACATATTCTACTAAGAAATTTAGAAAGCTTTATTAAAGAGGTCACAGAACTTTAGAGGATCTCATTTGGAAAAGAATTGTTCCCATGCATAACATGTAAAAGGAAATTTCTTGGGAAAAATCATCAAATAGAAAATACGTTAGCAATGGCACAGGCTAAAAATAGATCTAGTAGTTCTATACTCTGAATTGCTTTCTCAAATAAAAGTTTTCCCTGCCTTTAATCCCAGCACTTGGGATGCAGAGGTAGGAGGATTGCCATGAGTTCAAGGCTACCCTAAGAATACACAGTGAATTTCAGGTCAGCCTGAGCTGGTGTGAGACCCTACCTCGGTAAACCAAAAAAAAAAAAAAAAAAAGTTTGCCCCGTTTCTCTAAGATAGAGTTAAGATATATTTTTTTAATATTTTTATTTATTTGACAGAGAGAGAGAGAGAGAATGGGCGTGCCAGGGCCTCCAGCCACTGCAAACAAACTCCAGATGCGTGCACCCCCTTGTGCATCTGGCTAACGTGGGTCCTGGGGAATCGAACCTGGGTTCTTTGGCTTTGTAGGCAAACACCTTAACCACTAAGACATCCCTCCAGGCCACAATATTTATTTTTCACTTTAAAAGGTAGCAACAGAATCCTTATTGATCTTAATTTAATCTTCAGACTGTTATTTGAAGTCTAGCTAATAACTCAGGCAAACACATTTTAAAAGAAACTGGATGGGTTTTAACACTTTCCTACACATTGGCCTCTTCCCCTTTGGCACATGGGGTGGAATCTGTGTGCTAGCCCCGCTCTAACCAACCATATGGCCCAAGTGTCAAAGCCTCACCAACAATCCCTGCCTAGGCAAAATAGAAGGTACCATTACTGCCACTAACCACACTGCAGCTTCCTTCAGTGGTCTCTCAGGTGACTCCCAAATGTCTCATTCCCTAGCCCACCTAAGTGGCTTATGGTACCTGCCTGTAGGGACTTGTGGACAACTGAGTTCAAGATGTCAAACTTTCTTTTTGACAATAGGTAAGATGGACTGGAGGATGGCTTAATGGTTAAAGCACTTACTTGCACTTGCTCACAAGGGGGCGCAAGCATCTGGAGCTTGTTCACAGCAGCTGAGAGGTTGCTGGCGCCCCCCATCTCTCTCTCTCTCTCTCTCTGCCTCTCCCTATCTCTCCGTCTCTCTCCAAAAAATAATAATAATAAATAAAAAGAAAAAATTGAAAAAATAAATCAGAAAGTATACCTCTCCTCCACCCCTACTGCTCACCAACATGGGGATGTGATTTATACTGGCTGTTTTCTCTCTGGTCTCTACTTATAAACAAACTCCAGGACATGATCTAAATAAGCACAGTGAGGGTTCAGTCATATCTATCTCTCTCACCTCTCTCTCTTTTTCCTTTTTTCTGGAAAGACTAAGAAATAAATATTCCAGGCTTGCAGAACATAATGCCTCTGCAATGGTGCTCAGGCTAGCCACAAGTAACATGTCCATGAATGAACCTGACTGTGCTCTTCAAACTTCATGGACGAGGAAATATGAATTTCATCCAAGGCTTTTATATCACGAGATACTATCATTTTGTAATTTTCCCAACCATTTAAAAGATGCAAACACTAAAACCTATGGCAAATAGATTTGGGCCACAGACCAGTTTGCTGATCCCTGGTCTATGTAAGTCTAGTATATGTTCCCAAGAAACTTCAATCCTCCTAACCACTGCCAAAACCTAAATTCCTCTTACTTACAAGGGGGTTTCTGCACTTTCCCCACTGGCACTGTGGAGGCTAAGAGATGCTAGCTTTCCCAGACTTCACCAAATTGCTTCTTTTCAATCCTTCAGGCCATCTGATGCATCAGAATAGGAACGGTCTTTCTAACCCAGTGTGCTATCAGAGTTGGCAAGAAAGTAGCCAGGCACCAACACTGGCACCAAACATCTATAGCTCCCTTGTCCCTGTGATCACAGAGCTACCCACTGGTGAACACATTCACACCTAATAATCATAGTTCAGTTGGCTTTCTTAGTTTGATATATGACATAAATGAAAAAATGGAATGCTAATAAATTTTTAATTATCTGACTTTAATTCTAGTTACCTGAAAATATCTAAATGTATCTGTGAGGAACAAGATAAGCTCAAGTGGTACCACAATCTTGATACTGTGCACAAGTCAGCATTACTGCACACAGCGTGACTGTCCACAGTGAACCAGCATTACTGCACACAGTGTGACTGTCTTCACAGTGAAGTCAGTGGCCAGATCCACAGCTAAGAAATGTATTTCAGTACAAATCCACTTTATCTTTTCCCTTCCTTTCCTTTCCTGGTGAGCTAGAGGACTACTCAGTGAGTTCTTCCTGTTTTCTGTCATTCATCTTCTATCTTCTTAAATTTCTGGGAAAGAATCTAAAATCTACTTAAATGGATTTTTAAAAATAAAGGCCATTCTGATACTTATACATGAAACAATTTGTTACATATTCTACTAAGAAATTTAGAAAGCTTTATTAAAGAGGTCACAGAACTTTAGAGGGATCTCATTTGGAAAAAGAATTGTTCCCATGCATAACATGTAAAAGGAAATTTCTTGGGAAAAATCATCAAATAGAAAATACGTTAGCAATGGCACAGGCTAAAAATAGATCTAGTAGTTCTATACTCTGAATTGCTTTCTCAAATAAAAGTTTTCCCTGCCTTTAATCCCAGCACTTGGGATGCAGAGGTAGGAGGATTGCCATGAGTTCAAGGCTACCCTAAGAATACACAGTGAATTTCAGGTCAGCCTGAGCTGGTGTGAGACCCTACCTTGGTAAACCAAAAAAAAAAAAAAAAAAAAAAAAAAAAAGTTTGCCCCGTTTCTCTAAGATAGAGTTAAGATATATTTTTTTAATATTTTTATTTATTTGACAGAGAGAGAGAGAGAGAGAATGGGCATGCCAGGGCCTCCAGCCACTGCAAACAAACTCCAGATGCGTGCACCCCCTTGTGCATCTGGCTAACGTGGGTCCTGGGGAATCGAACCTGGGTTCTTTGGCTTTGTAGGCAAACACCTTAACCACTAAGACATCCCTCCAGGCCACAATATTTATTTTTCACTTTAAAAGGTAGCAACAGAATCCTTATTGATCTTAATTTAATCTTCAGACTGTTATTTGAAGTCTAGCTAATAACTCAGGCAAACACATTTTAAAAGAAACTGGATGGGTTTTAACACTTTCCTACACATTGGCCTCTTCCCCTTTGGCACATGGGGTGGAATCTGTGTGCTAGCCCCGCTCTAACCAACCATATGGCCCAAGTGTCAAAGCCTCACCAACAATCCCTGCCTAGGCAAAATAGAAGGTACCTTTACTGCCACTAACCACACTGCAGCTTCCTTCAGTGGTCTCTCAGGTGACTCCCAAATGTCTCATTCCCTAGCCCACCTAAGTGGCTTATGGTACCTGCCTGTAGGGACTTGTGGACAACTGAGTTCAAGATGTCAAACTTTCTTTTCGACAATAGGTAAGATGGACTGGAGGGATGGCTTAATGGTTAAAGCACTTACTTGCCTGACCCATGTAAGCCAGATGTACAAGGTGGTGCATGCATCTGGAGTTCCTTTGCAGTGGCTAGAGGCCCTGATATGCCCATTCTCTCCCTCTCCCTCTCCCTCTCTCTCAAACAAATAAATTTTTTTGAAAAGGTAAGAAATGTTTTGCAGTATACTGCAACGTAGACAAGCATATACTGCCATGACCTATGGCATGCCGTTACTGCTAAGACAGACTACATAAGCTCAGAAGTACAGAAATGCCACATCACAGCAGTCGGGCTGGAGAGATGGCTTGCAAAGTCTGCTGATCCTGGTTAGGTACCTCAGTACCCACATAATGCCAGATGCACAAAGTAGTGCATGTTCTGTAGTTCATTTGCAGCACAGCGCATGTCCCACGCACAACAGGGGCAGCACAGCACATGTCCCACGCATCACAGGAGCAGCACAGCACATGTCTCACATGTCACAGGGGCAGCACAGCACTTGTCTCACGTGTTACAGGGGTAGCACAGCACATCTCACATGTTAATGGAGATGCTGCTGTAAATGTACCCTCTGCACTACCCATCATATAAAAGTAGAGCAGGGTTGGAGAGATGGCTTAGCGGTTAAACGCTTGCCTGTGAAGCCTAAGGACCCCGGTTCAAGGCTCTATTCTCCAGGACCCCCCATTCTCTCTTTCTCTACCTGCCTACTGTATCTCTCTCTCTCTCAAATAAATAAATAAAATAAAAATAAATATTTAAAAAAAAAAAAAAAAAAAAAAAAAAAGTAGAGCAAAGCCAGGCGTAGTGGTGCACACCTTTAATCCCAGCACTCAAGAGGCAGAGGTAGGAGGATCGCTGTGAGTTCGAGGCCACCCTGAAAATACACAGTGAATTCCAGGTCAGCCTGGGCTAGAGTGAGACCCTACCTCAAAAAAACAAAAATAAAACAAACAAAAAAAAGTACAGCATGTATAATTTTGCTCAGGATGTAACTCTTTTTTTAACTTTTCATTGGCAACTTCCATAAATATAAGTATAACATGATCATAATCCCCTCCTACCACACTCTTTTCCCCCTTCAAAATACCCAGTCCATTGAATCTCTTCTTTCCAACTAGTTTCTCTTCTATTTTAATATCATTTTTTCCTCCTATTATGCAGGTCTTTTATAGTTAGTGTCAGCCACTGTGAGGTCATGAATATCTAAGCCACTTTGTGTCTGGAAGACAGTATTGTAAGCACTCCTCCCCTTACATTCATTCTTCCACCTCTTCTGCAATGGTCCCTGAGCCATGGAGGGTGTGGTACAGATGTTTCATGTAGTGCTGAACACTCCACTGTCACTTTTCACCACTCTGGTGAGTTTTGAGTTACCAGTCGTTACCACCATCTGAAAACAGAAGCGCCTCTAAGCAAAAGTGAGAGTAGCATTAATATACGGGCAGATACCAGAGCTAGATATTAAGACCCTACTTGCTGAAGACTTCACATGCTTGGGCTGCAAGTCACTGAGATATAAAGCTGGAGCTGAGCTGGAAACCTCCAACCTGTCGACTAGCTATCAGATAGCTTCAAAGAGCTTAACCTGAATGTAGCCCTTTGGGAGAGAAAAGTCATCAATGGTGTTTACACAGCAGTGGACCCTGCAAGCACTAAGATTGGCCAGCCAGGCCAAATGTGCCAACTGGTACAATAGTGGCATGTCTATTATGAAGGAAACCAACCACACTCTAATTGGGCTAGAGACCTATTCCATGGAAGGAAATACACGCCTGGTACTAAAAACCTAGTCAAAAGTCTATGGCTGGGGAGGTCATGAGCCTTAGGGGAGTAACGCCTACTGTTGTCTGGCTAAATGCACATCTGCCCACCAAACTGCCCTATAAGCATCTTTCTTAATGTTTATACTCATATATTAATGCTACTTTCACTTTTGGTTATAAAGAAGCTTCACTTTTCAGATGGCAGTGACCACTGGGGTCACTCAAAACTCACCATAGTGCCGAGAGGTGACAGTGGAGTATTCAGCACTGAGACATCTCTATCACACCCTCCAAGTGTCAGGGTCCATTGTAGTAGAGGTGGTGGAATGAATCTGAGAGTCAAAAGAAGGGTAGTATTGCTTACAATGCAATCTTTCAGATACAAAATGGCCTCTATATTCATGACTTTGCAGTGCCTTTGATGACATCAAAATAAAAGAGATACTAATGGGAAGGGGGAGGGATTTGATGGAGGGTGGATTTGAAGAGGGGGAATGAGAGTGGAAGGAGGGAATTATCATGGTGTTAGGGTCTATACTTAAGGAAGCTGTCAGTAAAAAGTTTAAAAAATATATGGGCAGGGCTGGAGAGATGGCTTAGCAGTTAAGGCACCTGCCTGCTAAGCCGAAGAACACAGTTCCAATCTCCAGGTCCCACATTTAGCCAGATGCAAAGTGATGCAAGGGCTCAATGCTGCACTTGACCACAAGGGGGGTGCATGCATCTGGATTTCATTCACAGCAGCTGAGAGACTGCTGGCACACCCATCTCTATCTGTCTCCCTCTCCCTCTCTGTCTTTCTCTGTGTCTCTCTCCAAAAATAAATAAAATAATAAAAAATTAAAAATATATATAGGCAGAAATAAGCCAAGCGTGGTGGCGCATGCCTGTAATCCCAGCACTCGGGAGGCAGAGGTAAGAGGATTGCCGTGAGCTCAAGGCCACCCTGAGACTACAGAGTGAATTCCAGGTCAGCCTGGGCTAGAGCAAGACCCTACCTCGAAAAAAATATGGGCAGAAATGTAAGTATTTAAGGGCAGTTTGGTGGTAGACTATATTCACTTAGCCAGACAACAGTAGTAGTTCCCCATTGGGGCTTATAAGCTCCCCAGCCATAGTCTTTTCATTAGGCTTTCAATACCAGGCAGGAAATTCCCTCTTAGGAAGCCAGCCTAAAGTCTAGTCAAAGAACAGTTGGTTTTCTCCATAACAGACATGGCACCATTGTACCACTTGGTACATTTGGCCTGGCCAGTCAGCCACAAAGTTTGCAGAGTCCACTGCTGCTTAAAACTGTTGGTGACTTGTCTCCCCCAGCAGGCTGCATAGATCTTTCCAGCATCCTAACAAACAACAGGGAGGAGGCTTCCAGCTCTTTCCAGCTTGATTTCTCAGTGCAGAATGTAACTCTTGATAATGACAAGGGGCTGCCACTGCTTTATGTGCACCACATCTTCACTGTCACTCCAGACTGTGTGTTTTCCTTCACTGTGTGGTGCTGGCAGCAGCCTCTACATCCCAAGTCTACTGACTCTTGCCAATCATTTTCTCTTCGGATTAATTTAATCTCTGTTGTGATGTGTACATGGTGGGTGAAGGTAAACAGGTTATCCCATACACATACCCATAAAGCCCAGGAGCACAGTATGTCACACCACCTATGTTTATGTAAGTACATTCCATGGTGTTTGCATAAAGATGAAATCACCCCACAATACATTTCTCAGAATGTGTCCCTGTCCTTAAGGGAAACATGACTCAATACAGCTGTTTAAAAATAACAAGTGTGGCCGGGCATGGAGGCGCACGCCTTTAATCCCAGCACTCGGGAGGCAGAGGTAGGAGGATCGCCAAGAGTTCAAGGCCACCCTGAGAATACATAGTTAATTGCAGGTCAGCCTGGACCAGAGTGAGACCCTACCTTGCAAAACCAAAAAAAAAAAAAAAAAACAAGTGTGGGCTGGAGAGATGGTTTAGTGGTTAAGACGTATGCCTGTGAAGCCTAAGGATCCCAGTTCGATTCTCCAGGTCCCACATAAGCCAGATGCACATGATGGTGCATGCGTCTCGAGTTCTTTTGCAGTGGCTAGAGTCCCTGGGACACCCATTTTCTCTCTCTGTCTCTAATAAATAAATAAATAAAATAAAATAAAATCTTTTAAGCTGTTGGTGGTGGTTCATGCCTTTAATCTCAAAACTTGGGAGGCACAGGTAGGAGAATCGCCATGAGTTCAAGGCCACTCTGAGACAACGTAGTGAATTTCAGGTCAGCCTGAGCTAGAGTGAGTAAGACCCTACCTCAAAAAAAAAAAAAAAAGCAAACAAATAAAAAGTCTTTTTAAAAAAATAAATAAAAATAACAAGCGAGCCGGGCATGGTGGCACATGCCTTTAATCCCAGAGAGGCAGAGGTAGGAGGATCGCCTTGAGTTCAAGGCCACCCTGAGACTACATAGTGAATTTCAGGTCAGCCTGAGCTAGTGAGACCCTACCTCAAAAAACCAAAAAAATAAAAATTAAAAAAAAATAAACAAGTAAGGGCTGGGGAAATGGCTTAGCAATTAAGGTATCTGCCTGTGAAGCCTAAGGACCTTTTCCAGGCTACAGGGATGGCTTAGCAGTTAAGGCATTTGCCTGTGAAGCCAAAGGACCCAGGTTAAATTCCCCAGGACCCACATTAGCCAGATGCACAAGGGGGCACATGCATCTGGAGTTCATTTGCAGTGGCTGGTGGCTCTGGTGTGCCCATTCTCTCTCTCTCTCTCAAATAAATAAATAAATAAAAAATAAATAAATAAATA
This sequence comes from Orientallactaga sibirica, assembly GCA_036365145.1. NCBI lineage: Eukaryota > Metazoa > Chordata > Mammalia > Rodentia > Dipodidae > Orientallactaga > Orientallactaga sibirica. The sequence continues at coordinate 3,411,406 of JAEOAD010001749.1, read as the reverse complement.
AATAAATAGAGGTGTGAGTAACCACACCCAGCTAAAAAAAAAAAAAAAAAAAGAATGACCTTTTCCAAGTTATCCAAGCCATTTTAGCTTCTTTTTGGAAAAAGAGACTATAGAACAGACTACAGGATAAGTCTACCTACAATGTATGGCAGGAGCAGAGCACAGCTTTCAAGTAAAACAAAGGGGTGGTTATGGTAACTCCATGTGTAAAACCACTGCACACAACAAACAGAAACTGAGAGAATGAGAGATAGAACATGAAATGTGGTAGTACAACCCTCCATCAAAGGCTGCTGAGCATGTCACAGCAGGAGGAGATGCCCATGCCAGCAGTTCCAAGGTGTACATTACAGGACCAGAACCAGCCTCTGACTCTAAATAAAGTACCATGCCCAGGATGAACTTGCTCTAAGGGATTAGATCTTAGGTATCCATTCATTCAGCCAGTATTTATGGTGCTCACTAAATGTCAAGAACTGGGAAGGGGAAAAAAAATGACAGAAATGTCAGTGCTTAACCATGAGAAACTCTAGGGAAGAGACAGAAATGTAAATAATCAAGCTTGTTTGACAGAAGCTTGATGGTCTGTGTAGCTGAGATGGGCTTCCTCCTGAAGGACAGAGCATAGGCAGAGGAGACCTGGAAAATTTCTACACTCATCAGGACAGATGAGGGACTGGGCTACAGAGAAAAAAGTTCTTCCTGCCAAGAGGAGCCACTGACACTTTTTTCAGTTTTTCAATAATGAAATGGCATCAGGTTTGATTTTTTTTGAATAAAAATGAAAATTGTGGGCTGAAAAGATGGCTCAGCCATTAAGGTACTTGCCTGCAAAGCCTAATGACCTGGGTTTGATTCCCCAGTACCCACATAAAAGCAGATGCACAAGGTGACGCATGCATTTGGAGTTTGTTTGCAGTGGCTAGAGGCCCTGGTACACTCCAGTCTCTGTCTCTCTCTGCTTGGAAATAATAACTAAACATAGACAGGAAGAAATAATAAAGATTAGGGACAACGTTAATGAAATAGGAAACAAAAAAATCACAAAAAACAATTAAACAAACCGGGCGTGGTGACGCACACTTTTATTCCCAGCACTAGGGAGGCAGAGGTAGAAGGATCACAGTGAGTTCCAGGCCATCCTGAGACTACATAGTGAATTCCAGGTCAGCCTGAGCTAGTATGAAACCCTACCTCAAAAAAACAAACAATAAAAAAAGAAAGAAACAAACAAACAAACAGTTGATTCTTTGAAAGGATAAACAAGATTGATAAAACCTTAGCAAATTAGACCAAAGAAAGAGAGAAGATACACAAATTAATAAAATTAGAGATGAGGGGCTGGAGGGATGGCTTAGTGGTTAAGGCACTTGCCTGCAAAGCCAAAGGACCCAGGTTCAATTCCTCAATAACCATGTAAGCCAGATGTACAAGGGGTCACATGCGTCTGGAATTCGTTTGCAGTGGCTAGAGGCCCTGGCATACCCATTCTCTCTCTGTCTATCTCCATTCTCTCTCTCTCTCTCTGCTTACAAATAAATAAATAAATAAATAAATTTTTTTAAAAAATTAGAGGGCTGGAGAGATGGCTTAGCAGTTAAGGGGCATGCCTACGAAACCTAAGGACACTGGTTCAATTCTCCAGGGTTTGATTCTCCAGGTCCCACATAAGCCAGATGCACATGGTGGCATATGCATCTGGAGTTCGTTTGCAGTGGTTAGAGGCCCTGGCATGCCCATTCTCACTCTTTTTCTCTCTCCCTCTCTCTGTCATAAATAAATAAATAAATAAATAAATAAATAAATAAATAAAATAAAATCTTTTTAAAAATTAGAAATGAAGCCGGGCATGGTGGCGCATGCCTTTAATCCCAGCACTCGGGAGGCAGAGGTAAGAGGATCGCCATGAGTTCGAGGCCACCCTGAGACTACATGGTTAATTCCAGGTCAGCCTGGACCAGAGTGAGACCCTACCTCGAAAAAACAAACAAACAAACAAACAAAATTAGAGATGAAGCCAGGCGTGGTGGCGCACGCCTTTAATCCCAGCACTCGGGAGGCAGAGGTAGGAGGGTCGCCGAGAGTTCGAGGCCACCCTGAGACTACATAGTTAATTCCAGGTCAGCCTGGACCAGAGTGAGACCCTACCTCGCAAAACCAAAAAAAGACACCATTACAACAGATACCAAAGAAATTCAGAAAATCATAAGGACATACTTAAAGCAATTATACTCCACTAAATTTGAAAATCTGAAAGAAATGGATGATTTCCTTGATTTATATGGCATACCAAAATTAAATCAAGATGAGATTAACCACTTAAATAGGCCTATAACAAGTATGGAGTCTCAGGCAATTATTTAAAAATCTCCCAACTAAAAAAAGTTCAGGCCCAGATGGAGTCACTGGTGAATTTTACCAGACCTTCACAAAAGAACTAACAGCAATGCCTCTCAAACTTCTCCGTAAAATAGAAAAGGAAGGAATTCTACCAAACTCCTTCTACAAAGTCGGCGTCACCCTGACACCAAAATCAGACAGACAGACCAAAAAAATAAGAAAGAAAATTACACACTAATCTCCCTCATGAACATAGATGCAAAAATTCTCAATAAGGGCTGGAGAGATGGTATAGATGTTAAGGAGCTTGCCTGTGAAACCTAAGGACACATGTTCGACTCTCCAGATTCCACATAAGCCAGATGCCCAAAGGTGAGGCAAGCACAAGGTTGCACATATCCACTAGGTGGTGCAAGTTGTATGGAGTTCAATTGCAGGAGCTGAGGCCCTGGCATGCCAACTGTCTCTGTTTTTCTCTCTCTAAAAATAAAATAAATTTTTAAAAATCCTCAGTTGGGGGCTGGAGAGATGGCTTAGCAGTTAAGGCACCTGCCTGCTAAGCCTAAGAACCCGGTTCCAATCTCCAGGTCCCACGTTTAGCCAGATGCAAAGTGACGCAAGGGTGCAATGCCACACTTGACCACAAGGGGGTGCACATATCTGGATTTCATTCACAGCAGCTAAGAGACTGCTGGTGCGCCCATCTCTATCTGTCTCCCTCTCCCTCTCCATCTGTCTTTCTCTGTGTCTCTGTCCAAAAATAAATAAAATAATTTTAAAAATTAAAAAAAATCCTCAGCTGGGTATGGTGGCACATGCCTTTAATCCCAGCACTCAGGAGGCAGAGGTATAGAAGGATTGTTGTGAATTCAAGGCCATCCTGAGATGATATAGTGAATTCCAGGTCAGCCTGAGCTAGAGTGAGACCCTACCTTGAAAACCAAAAAAAAAAAAAAAAAAAAAAAAAAAAAAACACAAACGAACAAACAAAAAAAAAACTTCAACAAGATAATGGCAAACAAAATACAAGAACATACCAAAAGATATTCGCCCCAACCAAGTAGGTTTTATCCCAGACATGCATGGATGGTTCAACATATGCAAATCAATAAACATGATACACTATAATTGGACTGAAGGACTAAAAGTATGTGATCATCTCAACAGACACAGAAAAGGCATTTGACAAATACAACATCCCTTCATGATAAATTTCCTATAGAAACTGGGAACAGAAGGAACATATTTCAATATAGTTAAGGCTATTTATGACAAAACTTCAGCCAACATAATACTAAATGGGGGAAAACTTGAAATTTTTTCACAAAAACCAGGAACAAGACAAAGGTGTCCACTGCCCCACTTGTATTTAATATAGTACTGGAAGTCTTAGCTAAAAGGCAAGAGACACACATAAAAGGGATACAAACTGGAAAGGAAAAGACTAAACTATCATTATTTGCAGATGATATGATTCTATACATAAAGGACCCTAAAAACTCTACCAGCAAACTGTTAGAGCTGATAAGCACTTTTAGCAATATAGCAGGTTACAAAATAAACAGAGAAATCAGTAGCCTTCCTAACAATAAACATGCTGAGGATAAAATCAAGGAAGCACTCCCATTCACAACTGCCTCAAATAATAATAACAATAATGTACCTTGGAATAAACCTAACCAAGGAAGTGAAAGATCTCTACAATGAAAACTTGAAAACGCTCAACAGAGAAATTGCAGATGAAACTAGGAAATGGAAAGACATCCCATTTTCTTGGATTGGAAAAACCAATACTATGAAAACGTCAATCTTACCAAAAGCAATCTACACATTTAATGCAATCACCATCAAAATTCCATTGGTCAAAAAAAAAAAAAAAAAGAAAGAAAGAAAGAAAAAAAAGTTCCAATGGCATTCTTCACAGAAATAGGAAAAAGAAATCCTAAAATTCATTTGGAAGCACACACACACACACACACACACACAAAGAATCTCCAAAACAATTTTGAGCAACAAAAATAAGGTTGGTGGTATCACCATACCTGACTTTAACCTATATTACAGAACCACAGTAACAAAAATAACATGATACTAGCACAAAAACAGACATGTAGATCGATGGAACACATAGAGGACCAATATGTAAGTCCAGGCAGCTACAGCCACCTGATCTGCAACAAAAATGCCAAAAATAGCATGGTGGCACATGCCTTTAATCCCAGCACTCAGGAGGCAGAGGTAGGAGGATCGCAATGAGTTTGAGGCCACCTTGAGACTACAGAGTGAATTCCATGTCAGCATGGGCTACTGTGAGTCTCTACCTTGAAAACAAAATAATAAATAAATAAATAATGCCAAAAATACTCACTGGAGAAAAGACAGCCTCTTCAATGGTGCTTAGAAAACTGAATATCTGTATGTAGAATATGAAAATAGATCCTTATCTCTCTGTGTGCATAAGAATTAAGTCTAAATAGATCAAAGACTTCAATATCAGACCCGGAATTCTCAAACTGCTAGAGAAAAAAGTAGGAGAAACACTTCAATATATTGGCATAGAAAACAACTTTCTGAATGTAACCCCATTTGCTCAAGAAATAAAAACACTCATCAACCAGTGGGACCTCATGAAATTACAATGCTTTTATACAAAATGACACCATGAACACAGCAAAGAGGCAACCTACAGAATGGGAGAAAATCTTTGCCAGCTATACACCTGACAGAGCATTAATATCCAGGATATACAAAGAACACAAAAACTAAATAATAAGAAATCAAACAACCCAGTTAAAAAATGGGCTATAGAAACTAGAGAGCTCTCAAAGGAAGAAATACATATGACCTATAAACATCTAAAAGCATGTCTTACATCCTTAGCTATCAGGGAAAAGCAACTTAAAACTACTTTGAGATTCCATCTCACTCCTCTCAGACTGGCTATCATCAAGAAAACAAATGACAATAAATGCTGGCGAGGATGTGGAAAAAGAGGAACCTTTCTACACTGTTGGTAGGAATGTAATCTGGTCAAGCCATTGTGAAAATCAGTGTGAAGGTTCCTGAGACAGCTAAAATTAGATTTACCCTATAACCCAGCTATACCACTCCCAGGCATATATCCTAAGGACTAGTCACACTACCTTAGAAACATTTGCATATATATGTTTATTGCCACTCTATTCACAATACCTAGGAAATGGAACCAGCCTAGATCAACTGATGAGTGGATAATGAAGATGTGGTACTTTTATACAATGCAGTTCTATTCAGCAGTAAAGAAAAATGAAATTATGGAATTTGCAGGGAAATGGATGAATCTGGAAAGAATTATACTTAGTGAGGTAACCCAGACCCAGAAAGCCAAGCACTGAATGTTCTCATATGTGGATTCTAGCTACAAATGTTTGGACTTAAATGTGAGTTGGAATAAACTTTGGTATAGCAGAGGCCAGTAAGCTAGAAAGGGGATAAAAGGGAGAGAGAAGATAGAAGGATTTAAGGGATGGTATTGTATATAGGTAAGTAGAAGAACAGATTACTGGGGGGTGGAAAGGCCTAAGTGAGGGCAGGGGAAGAGACTGAGTAGAATAAGGGTGGGGGAGGGATAATCAAAATTAAAAGGGTATGAACAAGTCATATGGAAACCTACTTTTTTGACAATAGCACACCCAGAAGCCATAGATTGTTACTAGAAAATTTTCAGTGCCAGGGAAGGGATACTTTCCAATGAGTTGTTGGCCAGGGAGATTCCCTGATGCCCCAAAAATATTAAAGGCCTTTACCAAGGCTTTTGGTTTCCTACCAGGAATAGATGGTAAGACCCTATTGCTGATCACTCCACATGCCTGGGCTGCAAGAGCACTGAGAAATCCTGTTGTAGCTGAGCTGAAAACCTCCTCCGTGTAGACCAGCTGACAGAAAGCTGGAAAAAGCTACACTGCATGCAGTTCCATGGGAGAGAGAGATCGGTGGAGATAAACAACAGTGTAAACAATGGCCAGCCAGGCCAAATGAGCCAACAGGTGCATTAGTGGCATGTCTGTTATGGGAAAAACCACAGCTTTCCCATTCACAACTGCCTCAAAAGTAATAAAGTACCTTGGAATAAACCTAACCAAGGAAGTGAAGGATCTCTATGATGAGAACTTTAAAATACTCAAACAAGAAATTGCAGAAGACACTATGAAATGGAAAGATATCACATATTCTTGGATTGGAAGAATATTGTGAAAATATCAATCTTACCAAAAGCAATCTACACATTTAATGCAACTCCTATTAAAATTACAATGGCATTCTTCACAGAAATATTTTTAAAAATCCTAAAATTCATTTGGAAGCACAAAAAAAAACCTTGAATAAGCGAGGCATGGTGGCGCACGCCTTTAATCCCAGCACCCGGGAGGCAGAGGTAGGAGGACTGCCATGAGTTCAAGGCCACCCTGAGACTACATAGTGAATTCTAGGTCAGCCTGAGCTAGAGTGAGATCCTACCTCAAAAAAAAAAAAAAAGAAAGAAAGAAAGAAAGGAAGGAAGGAAGGAAGGAAGGAAGGAAGGAAGGAAGGAAGGAAGGAAGGAAAAGAAGGAAGAAAGAAAGAGAAAAGAGAAAAGAAAACCTTGAATAGCCAAAACATTTTTTTAATTTTTATTATTTTGGGGGGTTCAAGGTAGGGTCTCACTCTAGACCAGGCTGACCTAAAAATCACTATGTAGTCTCAGGGTGGCCTCAAACTCACCACAATCCTCCTACCTCTGCCTCCCAAGTGCTGGGATTAAAGGCATGCTCTACCTCACCCAGCACCAAAACAATTTTGAGCAACAAAAATAAGGCTGGTGGTATCACATACCCAATTTTAAGCTATATTACAAAGCCATAGTAACAAAAACAGCATGGTACTGGCACAAAGACAGACATGTAGATTAATGGAACATAATAGAGGACCCAGTTGTTAATCTAGGCAGCTACAGCCATCTGATTTTTGACAAAAATGCCAAAATTATTCATTGAAGAAAAGACAGCCTCTTCAACAAATGGTGTTGGGAAAACTGGATATTTATATATGTAGAAGGATGAAAACAGATTCTTGTCTTTCTCTATGCCAAGAATCAAGTCCAAGTAGATCAGGGACCTTAATATCAGACCTGAAACTCTGAAATTGCTAGAGGAAAAGTAAGCCAGGCGTGGTGACACACGCCTTTAACCCCAGCACTTCGGAGGCAGAGGTAGGAGAATCGGCATGAGTTCGAGGCCACCTTAAGACTACATAGTGAATTCAAGGTTAGCCTGAACTAGAGTGAGACCCTACCCCCCCAAAAAAAAAGGTAGGAGAAAACCTTCAACATATTGGCATAGGCAATGACTTTCTGAATATAATCTTAATTGCTCAGGAAATAAAAACACTAATCAACCACTGGGATCTCATGAAATTACAAAGCTTTTGTACAGCAAAGGACACTAAATAGTGCTGAGGTATTGTAACCTACAGAATGGGAAAAATCTTTGCTACACATTTGACAGAGGATTAATATCCAGAATGTAAAAAGAACTAAAAAAAAATGGTAAGAAATCAAACAAACCAATTAAAAAATGGGTTATGGAACTAAATAGAGAGTTATCAGAAAAAATACAGATGGCATATAAACATCTAAAAATGTGTTCTACATCCTTAGCCATCAGGAAAATGCAAATTAAAACTACTGAGATTCCATCTCACTCCTGTCAGACTGGCTTCCATCAAGAAAACAAGTGACCATAAATGTTGGTGAAGATGTGGAAAAAGGGGAACCCTTCTACACTGTTAGTGGGAATGTAATCTGGTCCAGCCATTGTGGAAATCAGTGTGAGGTTCTTGAGACAGCTAAAAATATATTTACCATATGATCCAGGTATAGCACTCCTAGGCATATATCCTAATGACTCTTCTCACTACCTTAGAGATACTTGCACAATCATGTTTATTGTTGCTCTATTCACAATACCTAGGAAATGGAACCAGCCTAGATGTCCCCCCACAGATGAATGGATAATAAAGATGTGGTACATTTACACAATGGAGTTTTATTCAGTGGTAAAGAAAAATGAACTTGGGAAATTTGCAGGGAAATGGGTGGATCTGGAAAGAATTATACTTAGTGAGGTAACCCAGGCCCAGAAAGCCAAAACGTCACGTGTTCTCCTTCATATATGGATCCTAGCTACCAATGTTTACACTTGTATGTAAGCTGGAACCAAAAATCGGCAACAGAGGCCAGTAAGCTAGAAAAGGCTATAAGGGAGGGAGGAGAGAAAAGGACGTTAGGGTATGATATTGTATACATGTAAGTAGAAGAACAGATTACAGGGAGTGGAATGGCCTAAGTAAGTCCAGGGGAAGAGATTGAGTAAGAGAAGGGGGGGTCAATCAAAATTCAAGATATCCTGAATAACACATATGAAAACCTACTTTTCTAAATTATGGCACATCCAGAAGCCATAGATAGTTACTATAAATTTTCAGTGCCAGGGATGGAATACCATCCAGTGAGTTGTTGGCTGTTGCCTCCAAAACATTATAGGCTATTGCCAAGGCCCTTGGTTTCCCTTGAGAAACAGATGGCAAGACCCTATTGCTGAAGACTTCACTTGTCTGAGTGGCAAGGCCACTGAGAAATCAAGTTGGTGCTGAGCTAAAACCTTCTCCCTGTAGACCAGCCAACTGAAAGCTGGAAAAAGCTGCAATGCATGCAGCCCTATGGGAGACAGAAGTCATCAGCAGTGAAAACAGTTCACACTGGAAGCCTCAAGTTTGGGCAGACAGGCCAAGTGACGGAACAGGTGCAATAGTGGCATGTCTCCTCTGAGGAAACCAACTGCTCTCTAATTGGACTGAAGGCCCTCTCTATGGGAGGGAATACATGCATGGTACTGAAAACCTAACCAAAAGCCAAAGACAGGGGAGGTCATGAGCCTTAGGGGTATAAAGCCTGCTTTTGTCTGGCTAAATGTATATATTATTCTCACCAAACTGCCTTGAAAGCACTACACTTAATGTTCATATTCATATATTAATGCTATCTCACTTCTGGTTAGAGAAGCTTCTCTTTTCAGATGGCGATGACCACTGGGATGACCCAAAAGGCAACATAGTGCTGAGAAGAAGGAATGGAAGAGTGTCAACACCTGAAGTATCTCTATCACACCCTTCAAGGCTCAGGGTCCATTGCAGAAGAGGTGGTGGAAAGAATGTAAGAGCCAAAGGAAGGGTACAACTCCTTACAATGCAACTGTCCAGACAGAAATTGGCCTCAATATCCATGACCTCGCAGTAACTAGCAATACCTTCACAAGACCCTCATAATAGGAGAAAAAGATGATGCCATCAAAATAAAATACAAACAGAGAGGAAGAGGATATGAGAGTGGAGTTGTGAAGGGGAAAGTGGGGGAGGGGAGGAAATACCATGGTTTATTGTCTGTAAGTATAAAAGTTTTCAATAAAAAATTTTTTAAATATTAAAAAATAAATAAAATTTTAAAAAAGAAAGTTTACTATTTAAAAAAGAGAGAAAAAGTGGGGTTGGAGAGATGGCTTAGTGGTTAAGGCACTTGCATACAAAGACAAAGGACCCAGGCTTGATTCCCCAGGACCCATGTAGGCCAGATGCAGAAGGTGGTACATGCATCTGGAGTTCGCTTGTGGTGGCTGTAGGCCCTGGTGTGCCTATTGTTTGTCTATCTCTCTCTATCTCTCTCAAATACATAAATTAAAAATTTTTTTTAAGAGAGAAAGTTTACTACTTAACATCACATTTTCTCCAACATTTAAAATAGTTTTAGGGCTGGAGAGATTGCTTAGTGGTTAAAGTGGTGCTTGCCTACAAAGCCTAAGGACCCAGGCTCAATTCCCAGTACCTACATCAGCCAGATGTACAAGGTACTGTATGCATCTGAAGTTCATTTGCAGTGGCTAGAGGCCCTGGCACACCATCTCTCTCTAAAAAAAGGAAGGAAGGAAGGAAGGAAGGAAGGGAGGGAGGGAGGGAGGAGGGAGGGGGGGGAGGGGGGGCAGGCAGGCTGGAGAGATGGCTTAGCGGTTAAGGTGCTTACCTGCAAAGCCAAAGGTCCTTGGTTCAATTCCCCAGTAACCAAGTAAGCCAGATACACAAGGTGGCACATGCATCTGGAGTTGTTTGCAGTGGCTAGAAGCCCTGTCTCGCCCCCCCTCCCTCTTTCCCTCTCTCAAATAAATAAATAAAAATATTTTAAAAGTAAATAAAGAGCTGGTGAGATGGCTTAGCGGTTAAACGCTTGCCTGTGAAGCCTAAGGACCCCGGGTAGTGGGCGTAAAGCTGTGGCTGGTGGTTAAGAACAGTCTATGCAATGATTGCCTGGTGTCAGAGTCCACCTGTGAAAGCCTGGGCAGGCACCTTTCTGTGCCTCAGTTCCCTCACCTGCAGCACTCACAGAGCAGGGGTTTAGTGATATTAACTTCACAGAGTACCTGGGTCGGTGATAATGAACTCAGTGGATAGTAGCTGGAATGATGAAGGGAATACTCAGGGACCCTGTGCTTCCCTGTTTAAGTCCTTATTGTGCTCTCAAATAAATAAATAAATAAATAAATAAATAAATAAATAAATAAATAGAGGTGTGAGTAACCACACCCAGCTAAAAAAAAAAAAAAAGAATGACCTTTTCCAAGTTATCCAAGCCATTTTAGCTTCTTTTTGGAAAAAGAGACTATAGAACAGACTACAGGATAAGTCTACCTACAATGTATGGCAGGAGCAGAGCACAGCTTTCAAGTAAAACAAAGGGGGTGGTTATGGTAACTCCATGTGTAAAACCACTGCACACAACAAGAAACAGAAACTGAGAGAATGAGAGATAGAACATGAAATGTGGTAGTACAACCCTCCATCAAAGGCTGCTGAGCATGTCACAGCAGGGAGGAGATGCCCATGCCAGCAGTTCCAAGGTGTACATTACAGGACCAGAACCAGCCTCTGACTCTAAATAAAGTACCATGCCCAGGATGAACTTGCTCTTAAGGATTAGATCTTAGGTATCCATTCATTCAGCCAGTATTTATGGTGCTCACTAAATGTCAAGAACTGGGAAGGGGAAAAAAATGACAGAAATGTCAGTGCTAACCATGAGAAACTCTAGGGAAGAGACAGAATGTAAATAATCAAGCTTTGTTTGACAGAAGCTTGATGGTCTGTGTAGCTGAGATGGGCTTCCTCCTGAAGGACAGAGCATAGGCAGAGGAGACCTGAAAATTTCTACACTCATCAGGACAGATGAGGGACTGGGCTACAGAGAAAAAAAGTTCTTCCTGCCAAGAGGAGCCACTGACACTTTTTTTTCAGTTTTTCAATAATGAAATGGCATCAGGTTTGATTTTTTTTGAATAAAAATGAAAATTGTGGGCTGAAAAGATGGCTCAGCCATTAAGGTACTTGCCTGCAAAGCCTAACGACCTGGGTTTGATTCCCCAGTACCCACATAAAAGCAGATGCACAAGGTGACGATGCATTTGAGTTTGTTTGCAGTGGCTAGAGGCCCTGGTACACTCCAGTCTCTGTCTCTCTCTGCTTGGAAATAATAACTAAACATAGACAGGAAGAAATAATAAAGATTAGGGACAACGTTAATGAAATAGGAAACAAAAAAAATCACAAAAAACAATTAAACAAACCGGGCGTGGTGACGCACACTTTTAATCCCAGCACTAGGGAGGCAGAGGTAGAAGGATCACAGTGAGTTCCAGGCCATCCTGAGACTACATAGTGAATTCCAGGTCAGCCTGAGCTAGTATGAAACCCTACCTCAAAAACAAACAATAAAAAGAAAGAAAGAAAAAACAAACAAACAGTTGATTCTTTGAAAGGATAAACAAGATTGATAAAACCTTAGCAAATTAGACCAAAGAAAGAGAGAAGATACACAAATTAATAAAATTAGAGATGAGGGGCTGGAGGGATGGCTTAGTGGTTAAGGCACTTGCCTGCAAAGCCAAAGGACCCAGGTTCAATTCCTCAATACCCATGTAAGCCAGATGTACAAGGGGTCACATGCCTGGAATTGCTTTGCAGTGGCTTTACTCAGCTGTAAGACAATGCAATGATGAAATTTTCAGGAGAATGGGTGTATCTGAGAAATGCTTTACTAAATGAGATAACCCAGGATCAGAAAGAAAAATACCACAAGTTCTTTCTCATATGCAGATCCTAGTTTTGAATTTTTGATTGTATATAAGTTACAGTAAAAGTCAGTAGAGGACAGTAACTAGGAAGGGCATAAGTAACAAAGGAAATGGTGATTGCTTAGTTAGAGGGATAGTTGATATGAATCTGGGAGCAGAATAGAGGCTCTGGTGTGCCCAGTTTGCTTTCTCTCTCTCTCTGCTTGTCTCTCTCTTGGTCTAAGTAGGTTAACTAAAACTAAATAAAATATTTAAAAGGAATTATTTTTGTTAAACAAACTATGAAGCTTTGTTTTAAAATGAGCTAAGAAGTACGGTCCTGGGTATAAAGCAGAGAACTATAGGTGTTATGACTATGAGAATACAGAGAGACATTCCTGTGCTGGTACCAAAAGGTGAAAGGTGTCTATATTTGGTATTTCAATCAAAACTAGATGGAAAGACCCTGTTGCTGAAGGAGCTTATAGATTCAAGACCTATGATATGCACACTGTAACTAGAGGGGCTAAATACACTGCTACCATGCAACTAGTAACCAAATCAAGCACATGCTAAAATTTTAGACAGGAAATGAGCTACAAAATATGAGGGCAAGATTTTCCATCTGGCTGATAATGGTAGATGAAGGAGTAACTTCTTTCTCTATTTTATATTTTATACCCATCTAAAAAGATGGAATTCACGCCTTACCTGAAAACCTAGCTAAAAGCCTGTGGGTGGGGATATGTATTGTTTTAAAAAAGAATTGAAGGCATTGTTAGTTGTATATAAAATAGCACATAGGCTGCTATTTTTAATTGTCCATAGATCCTGCTGTGCATCCATGATTGTTTGCACTTTGTGTGGGGTAAGCTCCAGGTCCCACGCTTAGCCAGATGCAAAGTGACACAAGAGCGCAATGCCACACTTGACCACAAGGGGGCACATGCATCTGAGTTTCATTTGCAGCAGCTGAGAAGCTGCTGGCGGCCCATCTCTATCTGTCTCCCTCTCCCCTTCTGTCTCCTCCTCAGAAAGTCAACATGTAAAATAAATTAAATAATAACAAAAATTCATCTTTAAACATTCCTAAGTTTGGAAGTAAATGTAGAAAATTAGATATAAACTGTTGAATAAATTTTGGTAATAGTGAAATAAAGTTCTGTGAAACTTAAAACAATATTAGAGTATCAGGATGTGATACTTAGTCTCTTTACTAATCTAGTTGACTTTTTATTGTTGTAAAGGGATGAAAAACTTATAAATAAAAATAAAATAAGTCTCACATTAAACATTCTTAATATTAATGTAAAAGTCCTGTCTGATTTATAAGTAATTGCAGTGACATAAATTATTTTGTGTGAATATAAAAATATCCTCAGTATTAAAAAAATGCATGTACACTGGAGAGATGACTTAGTGGTTAAGATACTGCCTGCAAAGCCAAAGGACCTAGGTTTAATTCTCCAGGACCCACAAAAGCCAGATGTACCAGGTGGCACATGAGTCTGGAGTTAGCTTGCAGCAACATGGAGGCCCTGGTGCATCCATTCTCTCTGTCTAAGTATTCAATCTGCCTCTTTCTTTCTGTACTTTGTAATAAATAAAATATTTTTAAAAATGCCTTTGCTACCTTATAATAGACCCAACAAAACCACCATAATGCTAAATGGGGAAAAACTGTAAACAATTCCATTAATGTCTGAACTAGTCAAAGATGCCCACTGTATCATTGTTATTTGAAAGATAGTGCTTGAAGTCTTAGCTCAATAAATAAAACAAGAAGAATAAATAAATGGTATAAAAATTTGAAAATTAGGTAGCCCTATTATCTGGTGACATGATTCTATTCTTAGAGATCCAAAATATCCACCAAAAAAAACTGTTAGAAGTGATAAACACTTTCATCAAAGTGGCAGAATAAAAATCAACACACAAAAATCACTAGACTTGTGCTATATCTATGACAACAATATGGATTTTCTTTAAGCTTCCCCCATTTACAATTGCCACAAAAAATTAGAAAAATATCTTGGAATCTCCTTAACTAAGAAAGTGAAAGACTTATACAATGAAAAGATAAAAATATACAAGAAAGAACTGGAGGAGAAATGAGAAGATAGAATGACTCTCAAATTGATGGGCTGAAGAATTAATATTATTAAAATTCTTTGGAAATACTAAAGGAGTATACAGATTGAATGAAATTCCAATCAAAATCCCAGCAACAAGAAATTCACGGAGTTAGAAAATCAGTGTCAAAATTGATATGAAAGCAAAAAAGGCCTTGAATTGCAAAAAAATACTCAGCAAAGGAACTCTTTGGTGGTATCACCATACCTGACTTTAATTGATTTGGAAGGACCAAAAAAAAAAAAAAACATGTTAAAACAAACAAAAATCAAAAGAACCCCCTTTTAAAAAAAAAAAAAAAAAAATAACTGGCGATCAAGTTCATTTCTTTCAGAATAAGCTCCCTTTGCACTTCCAGTCTTTATTGTCATGAGCTTAGTAACAAACAGCATGGTCCAGTTCCTGGTTTTAAACATGTGTCAATGGACTCACTGGGGAACCAGAGAAACCAAAAGTCCATCAAATTTATCTTTGGATCCAAAAATACTCACTGGAGAAAAGACAGCCTCTTCAACAAACGTGCTGGGAAAAACTGATAACTATATCTGTAGAAGGATGAAAATAGATGCTTATCTCTCTCCATGCACAAGAATCAAGTCCAAATGGATCAAAGACCTTAATATCATTTTTGCAAAACTCTGTAAATACTAGGAAAAAGTAGGGAAAACCCTTCAACATATTGGCATGGGCAAGATTTTTGAATATAACCCTGTTGCTCAGAAATAAAACCAAATCAACCAGTGGGACCTCATGAAATTATGAAGTTTGTTTGCTTTGTACAGCAAAATTCTCTCTCATCTGTGATTCTAGCTACAAATGTTTGGACTTGTATATGCATTGGGATAAAAGTCAGTAGCAGAGGCCAGTAAGCTAGAAAGGGGCTATAAGGAAGGGAGGGGAGAGAAGGAATTAAGAGATGGTATTGTATGCATATAAGTAAAAATACAGATTATTGGGGGTGGAAAGGCCTAAGTGAGGGCAGGGGAAGAGACTGAGTACTGGGAGGGTGGGGAGAGGATTAACAAAAATCTAAAAGGGTATGCATAAGTCATATGGAAACCTACTTTTTTGGACAATAGCACATTCAGAAGCCATAAAATGTTAGTACAAAATTTTCAGTGCCAGGGATGGATTACCTTCCATTGAGTTGTTGCCCATGGAGGTCCCTGATGCCCCAAAACATCACAGACCATTGAGTCCATGTTGTTGCTGACCTGGAAGAACAGATATCTCAGAAAATGTCAGTTGGGAGTTATAATCCGTTCCTACCTCTAATTTTCTTTTTGTTTGGATTACAATGGCATTCTTCACAGAAATAGAAAAAACAATACTAAAATTCATTTGGAAGCACAAAAACCTGGTTATCAAAAAACAGTTTTTGAGCCACAAAAATAAAAAAATGTGGTATCATCACCATACCTAATTATAACCTATACTTCTGCTGGAGAAAAAACACCTTCTTTAAAAAACAACAACAAAAAAAGGTGGTTATCTATCAAAGTGTAGCTGGTGAAAATTTTCTCCCTTCTGTTTTAATCTTACTGGCTTTGGTTTTTGTATATTTGTCAGTGAAAAATTCTTTCAGCTTCATGAGATCCCAATAAGTGGAGTGATTGTTTAATTTCTATGATGTGCTAAGGTTTTGTTCAGGAATTTTTCCCACTCCTATGTCACAGAATCAGCTACAAATGGATTAGAGACAGTAGTAGCAGACTTTTATGGTTTTATATTAAATGTTTGATCCATTCAATAATCACACACCTCAAATGACTTCCCCTGCCTAAACCATAGAGTAATGCAGGAAGGGCCCCCTTCCAGCGTCCTTGGTGAATGACAATTTCTTTTCAACTGAAGGATACAGAACAGAGAACAAAAAAGCTGAGTACAGAGCAAGATATCCAAGACACAGAACAGGAAAATCTTTTCAACTGAACTCCCAAACTGACAATGATCCAATGTGGCTCAAAAATTCCACGAAAATATGGGGGAAAATGAGAGCCTTACAGTTGGGGCATTATGCACAGAGACTCGGCCTATCTTAACTACCCACGCCATGACCAGATTCCCCATTGATAAGGGTCCCTTTGGAAGAGGGAGACAGGAGGCAGGATAATGGAGTCACCATTATCAATGTAAAATTAGAATAATATGTTTTAAAAATGATTATAAAAAGCCAGTTATCTATATGTAGAAGGAT
Organism: Orientallactaga sibirica; assembly: GCA_036365145.1. Lineage (NCBI taxonomy): Eukaryota > Metazoa > Chordata > Mammalia > Rodentia > Dipodidae > Orientallactaga > Orientallactaga sibirica. The sequence continues at coordinate 3,394,567 of JAEOAD010001749.1, read as the reverse complement.
GAAAACAACCACAACTTACCTCTTCCATGCACAAGTTTAAAAAAAGAAAAATGGATCAAAGACTAATATCAAAACCCCAGACTCTGAAAGTGCTAAAGGAAAATTTTAGCAGAAACCAGTCAACATGAGAGGGATGAATGCAACAACTGGGCACAGAGAAGGTTTGGTGGAAGTAAAACTACTGTGACCTTATCCCTTTTAAATTCCTAAATTGTACAACAAGGTACACTGTGAGTTCAAAGAGGCAACCTGACACAATAATGGTTTCTTCAAAATAAAAGGTATACAGCTAAGAGAGGATTAATATCCAGGATATCTAAAGAACTCAAAACAGCAAAATGGGAAGAAAACCACACAACCCCATTAAAAATGGGTTGAAACTAAATACAGAGTTCTCAAAAGAAGCTACAGATGGCATATAAATATCTAAAAAGTGTTCCACATCCTTAGCCATCAGGAAAATGCTAACAGGGAAATGGGTGGATCTGTAAAGGATTACACTAATTGAGGTAACCCAGGGCCCGAAAGCCAAATGCTGCATGTTGTCTCTCATATGTGGGTCCTAGATACAAATGTATAGACTTGTGTGTGAGCTGGAACCAAAAACTGGTAGCAGAGGCCAGAAAGCTAAAAAAAAATGGGTATAAGGGAGGAGGACAGGGAAGGACTTTAGAGGATGTTATTGTGTGTGTGTGTGTGTGTGTGTGTGTGTGTGTGTGTGTGTGTGTATGTAAGTAGAAGAACAGATTACAGGGAGTTGATAGGCCTAAGTGATACCAGGGGAAGAGATTGTGTAAAAGAAGGGTGGTGGTGGGGAGAGGTAAATCAATATTCAAAATATTCTGAATATGACTTGTGAAAAGCTACGTTTTTGCATAATGGCACAACCAGAAGTAATAGATTGTTACTAGAAAATTTTCATTGCCAGTGATGGAATACCTTCCAGTGAGATTTTGGACAGGTAGGTCCCTGTTGCCTCCAAAACATTACAGGTTATTGCCAAGGCCCTTGGTATTGCTTCATAAATAGATGGTGAGAACCTATTGCTGAAGACTTCACATACCTTGGCAGAAATGGTCACTGGGAATCAAACAGGTGCAATAGTGGCATGTCTGCTCTTGGGGGAAACCAACTGCTCCTAATTGGACTGAAGGCCCTCTCTATGGGAGGGAATACATGCCTGGTACTGAAAAACCTAAGCAAAAGTCTATGGCAGGGAGGTCATGAGCCTTAGGGTATAAAGCCTGCTCTTGTCTGGCTAAATGTGTATATTATTCCCACCAAACTGCCCTGAAAGCACCACACTTAATGTTCATATTCACATATTAATGCTACTCTCACTTCTGGTTAGAGAAGCTTCTCTTTTCAGATGGCAATGACCACTGGGATGACCCAAAGGCAACATAGTGCTGAGAAGAAGGATGGAGGAGTGCCCAGCACTGAAACATCTCTGTCACACCTCCAAGGCTCAGGGTCCATTGCAGAAGAGGGGGCAGAAAGAATGGAAGAGCCAAAGGAAGGGTATGACTCCTTACAATGCAACTGTCAGACAGAAATTGGACCAGGCTGACCTAAAAATCACTATGTAGTCTCAGGGTGGCCTCAAATTCACCACAATCCTCCTACCTCTGCCTCCCAAGTGCTGGGATTAAAGGCATGCTCTACCTCACCCAGCACCAAAACAATTTTGAGCAACAAAAATAAGGCTGGTGGTATCACATACCCAATTTTAAGCTATATTACAAAGCCATAGTAACAAAAACAGCATGGTACTGGCACAAAGACAGACATGTAGATTAATGGAACATAATAGAGGACCCAGTTGTTAATCTAGGCAGCTACAGCCATCTGATTTTTGACAAAAATGCCAAAATTATTCATTGAAGAAAAGACAGCCTCTTCAACAAATGGTGTTGGGAAAACTGGATATTTATATATGTAGAAGGATGAAAACAGATTCTTGTCTTTCTCTATGCCAAGAATCAAGTCCAAGTAGATCAGGGACCTTAATATCAGACCTGAAACTCTGAAATTGCTAGAGGAAAAGTAAGCCAGGCGTGGTGACACACGTCTTTAACCCCAGCACTTCGGAGGCAGAGGTAGGAGAATCGGCATGAGTTCGAGGCCACCTTAAGACTACATAGTGAATTCAAGGTTAGCCTGAACTAGAGTGAGACCCTACCCCCCCCCAAAAAAAAAGGTAGGAGAAAACCTTCAACATATTGGCATAGGCAATGACTTTCTGAATATAATCTTAATTGCTCAGGAAATAAAAACACTAATCAACCACTGGGATCTCATGAAATTACAAAGCTTTTGTACAGCAAAGGACACTAAATAGTGCTGAGGTATTGTAACCTACAGAATGGGAAAAAATCTTTGCTACACATTTGACAGAGGATTAATATCCAGAATGTAAAAAGAACTAAAAAAAAATGGTAAGAAATCAAACAAACCAATTAAAAAATGGGTTATGGAACTAAATAGAGAGTTATCAGAAAAAATACAGATGGCATATAAACATCTAAAAATGTGTTCTACATCCTTAGCCATCAGGAAAATGCAAATTAAAACTACTGAGATTCCATCTCACTCCTGTCAGACTGGCTTCCATCAAGAAAACAAGTGACCATAAATGTTGGTGAAGATGTGGAAAAAGGGGAACCCTTCTACACTGTTAGTGGGAATGTAATCTGGTCCAGCCATTGTGGAAATCAGTGTGAGGTTCTTGAGACAGCTAAAAATATATTTACCATATGATCCAGGTATAGCACTCCTAGGCATATATCCTAATGACTCTTCTCACTACCTTAGAGATACTTGCACAATCATGTTTATTGTTGCTCTATTCACAATACCTAGGAAATGGAACCAGCCTAGATGTCCCCCCACAGATGAATGGATAATAAAGATGTGGTACATTTACACAATGGAGTTTTATTCAGTGGTAAAGAAAAATGAACTTGGGAAATTTGCAGGGAAATGGGTGGATCTGGAAAGAATTATACTTAGTGAGGTAACCCAGGCCCAGAAAGCGAAACGTCACGTGTTCTCCTTCATATATGGATCCTAGCTACCAATGTTTACACTTGTATGTAAGCTGGAACCAAAAATCGGCAACAGAGGCCAGTAAGCTAGAAAAGGCTATAAGGGAGGGAGGAGAGAAAAGGACGTTAGGGTATGATATTGTATACATGTAAGTAGAAGAACAGATTACAGGGAGTGGAATGGCCTAAGTAAGTCCAGGGGAAGAGATTGAGTAAGAGAAGGGGGGGGGGGTTCAATCAAAATTCAAGATATCCTGAATAACACATATGAAAACCTACTTTTCTAAATTATGGCACATCCAGAAGCCATAGATAGTTACTATAAATTTTCAGTGCCAGGGATGGAATACCATCCAGTGAGTTGTTGGCTGTTGCCTCCAAAACATTATAGGCTATTGCCAAGGCCCTTGGTTTCCCTTGAGAAACAGATGGCAAGACCCTATTGCTGAAGACTTCACTTGTCTGAGTGGCAAGGCCACTGAGAAATCAAGTTGGTGCTGAGCTAAAACCTTCTCCCTGTAGACCAGCCAACTGAAAGCTGGAAAAAGCTGCAATGCATGCAGCCCTATGGGAGACAGAAGTCATCAGCAGTGAAAACAGTTCACACTGGAAGCCTCAAGTTTGGGCAGACAGGCCAAGTGACGGAACAGGTGCAATAGTGGCATGTCTCCTCTGAGGAAACCAACTGCTCTCTAATTGGACTGAAGGCCCTCTCTATGGGAGGGAATACATGCATGGTACTGAAAACCTAACCAAAAGCCAAAGACAGGGGAGGTCATGAGCCTTAGGGGTATAAAGCCTGCTTTTGTCTGGCTAAATGTATATATTATTCTCACCAAACTGCCTTGAAAGCACTACACTTAATGTTCATATTCATATATTAATGCTATCTCACTTCTGGTTAGAGAAGCTTCTCTTTTCAGATGGCGATGACCACTGGGATGACCCAAAAGGCAACATAGTGCTGAGAAGAAGGAATGGAAGAGTGTCAACACCTGAAGTATCTCTATCACACCCTTCAAGGCTCAGGGTCCATTGCAGAAGAGGTGGTGGAAAGAATGTAAGAGCCAAAGGAAGGGTACAACTCCTTACAATGCAACTGTCCAGACAGAAATTGGCCTCAATATCCATGACCTCGCAGTAACTAGCAATACCTTCACAAGACCCTCATAATAGGAGAAAAAGATGATGCCATCAAAATAAAATACAAACAGAGAGGAAGAGGATATGAGAGTGGAGTTGTGAAGGGGAAAGTGGGGGAGGGGAGGAAATACCATGGTTTATTGTCTGTAAGTATAAAAGTTTTCAATAAAAAATTTTTAAAATATTAAAAAATAAATAAAATTTTAAAAAAGAAAGTTTACTATTTAAAAAAGAGAGAAAAAGTGGGGTTGGAGAGATGGCTTAGTGGTTAAGGCACTTGCATACAAAGACAAAGGACCCAGGCTTGATTCCCCAGGACCCATGTAGGCCAGATGCAGAAGGTGGTACATGCATCTGGAGTTCGTTTGCAGTGGCTGTAGGCCCTGGTGTGCCTATTGTTTGTCTATCTCTCTCTATCTCTCTCAAATACATAAATTAAAAATTTTTTTTAAGAGAGAAAGTTTACTACTTAACATCACATTTTCTCCAACATTTAAAATAGTTTTAGGGCTGGAGAGATTGCTTAGTGGTTAAAGTGGTGCTTGCCTACAAAGCCTAAGGACCCAGGCTCAATTCCCCAGTACCTACATCAGCCAGATGTACAAGGTACTGTATGCATCTGAAGTTCATTTGCAGTGGCTAGAGGCCCTGGCACACCATCTCTCTCTCTCTCTAAAAAAGGAAGGAAGGAAGGAAGGTAGGAAGGAAGGAAGGGAGGGAGGGAGGGAGGGAGGGAGGGAGGGAGGGGCGCAGGCAGGCTGGAGAGATGGCTTAGCGGTTAAGGTGCTTACCTGCAAAGCCAAAGGTCCTTGGTTCAATTCCCCAGTAACCAAGTAAGCCAGATACACAAGGTGGCGCATGCATCTGGAGTTGTTTGCAGTGGCTAGAAGCCCTGTCTCGCCCCCCCTCCCTCTTTCCCTCTCTCAAATAAATAAATAAAAATATTTTAAAAGTAAATAAAGAGCTGGTGAGATGGCTTAGCGGTTAAACGCTTGCCTGTGAAGCCTAAGGACCCCGGGTAGTGGGCGTAAAGCTGTGGCTGGTGGTTAAGAACAGTCTATGCAATGATTGCCTGGTGTCAGAGTCCACCTGTGAAAGCCTGGGCAGGCACCTTTCTGTGCCTCAGTTCCCTCACCTGCAGCACTCACAGAGCAGGGGTTTAGTGATATTAACTTCACAGAGTACCTGGGTCGGTGATAATGAACTCAGTGGATAGTAGCTGGAATGATGAAGGGAATACTCAGGGACCCTGTGCTTCCCTGTTTAAGTCCTTATTGTGCTGGAGAACACTTGTTTATTTGCAGTGGCTGGAGGCCCTGGCGCACCCATTTTCTCTCTCTCTCAACCTGCCTATTTCTGTATCTCCCTCTCTCTCAAATAAACAAATAAACAAAATAAAATATATTTAATAAAACAACCTTCCTTCTCAAAAAAAAAAAAAAAAAGTAAATAAAAATAAATTTTTAAAAAGGTTTAAAATAGGGCTGGAGAGATGGCTTAGCGGTTAAACGCTTGCCTATGAAGCCTAAGGACCCCGGTTCAAGGCTCAATTCCCCAGGACCCACGTAAGCCAGATGCACAAGGGGGCCACACACATCTGGAGTTCGTTTGCAGTGGCTGGAGGCCCTGGCATTCCCATTCCCTCTCTCTCTATCTGCCTCTTTCTCTCTCAGTCTGTCTGTCACTCTCAAATAAATAAATAAAAATAAACAAAAAAATTTTTAAAAAAAGGTTTAAAATATTAACATTTGTACATTATTTTATTATTTTATTTTTATTTGAGAAAGAAAGATGTGATACTGAGAATTTGGATAATCAGAGCTCTTCTAGGTTTCTGCAATGAACAGATGTAGCCCAGAAAGTTCCATGGTTAACAAAATGAAAGGCAAAACTATTCACCTGGAAAATCAGGGTGAGGCAGCTGTTGAAGGATGACGGGTAGATTCTGGGTGGGGAACTCTATAAATCTTTACTTGGCATTTTTAAAGGTCAAAGAGTGCTTGGCAAACGAAAGAATACTGTCGATGATTCAAAATAGAATATTCATTTTCAAAACATGATGGTTTTTCTCCAAAGGACACACAGAATAACTCAGTATGAACAGAGTGGATCTATGCAGCCCAGCACTGATTCAGCCAGGCTGCTGTCATGCACTTTACCACAACCTTCTTATGATTTAGTCACTGAACAGATATTTGGTTGGTTCCCTTCCATGAGCCATCGTGAGTAAGAGCCATGGCTCCTGCTCTGACAGACCACAAGGGCTATCGAGGAAAATAAACAAGTGTTCTCCAGCACAATAAGGACTTAAACAGGGAAGCACAGGGTCCCTGAGTATTCCCTTCATCATTCCAGCTACTATCCACTGAGTTCATTATCACCGACCCAGGTACTCTGTGAAGTTAATATCACTAAACCCCTGCTCTGTGAGTGCTGCAGGTGAGGGAACTGAGGCACAGAAAGGTGCCTGCCCAGGCTTTCACAGGTGGACTCTGACACCAGGCAATCATTGCATAGACTGTTCTTAACCACCAGCCACAGCTTTACGCCCACTACCCCATAAATTCTCAAGACAACTGTGTAATCTTACTCTTATAGCCATTGCAGAGATTATACAAGGAGGCACAGAGAAGTTCCTTAACTTCCAGTATAGGACTAAGGATGTGGTCCAGTGCTAGAGAGCCCACCTAGCATAGTGAAAGACCCTGGGTTTGATTCCTACTATTGAAGAAGAAATTAAAAATAAAAACATAAACCGGGCGTGGTGGCGCACGCCTTTAATCCCAACACTTGGGAGGCAGAAGTAGGAGGACTGCCGTGAGTTTAAGGCCACCCTGAGACTACATAGTTAATTCCACGTCAGCCTGAGCCTAAGTGAGACCCTACCTCAAAAAACCAAAATAAATAATAATAATAATAATAATAATAAAAAATAAATAAATAATAAAAACGTAAGGTTACAGAGAAGACAAGAAGCTCTGAAACAATCAAGTATACTTTTAAAAGACTTTCTAAAATCGGTGCTGTCTTCTGAGATCTGATGGATAAATTGGAAATGTGGTGCTGAACAGACAAAGAAAGAAAACGAGGAGAAGAAGGCAGCACAAGGTGGCATGACCAGGAGAGAAACTGTCCCTGCAGCTCAGGTGTGTGGCTGCCCAAGTCTGAGAAGAAGCTAAGAAACCTTTGGTATTCTAGGAGCAACAGATACCTGGGGGAGGGATGGCAGTGTCAGACTTCAACTCAACCCACTGGAGAGATGGCTCAGCAACTGAGGCACTTGCTTGCAAAATCAAAAGGCCCAGGTTCAATTTCCCAGAACCCACATAAAGCCAGATGCACTAAGTGGCATGCCCATCCATTCATATTCTCTCCCTCTCTCTCTCTCTCCTTGCAAATAAATAAACAAGTAATTATAAAAGAGAGAAAAAAAAAAGAAAGAAAATCTTTTAGCCAGGCATGGTGGCATACATCTTTACTCCCAGCACTTGGAGGCAGAGGTAGGAGGATCACTATGAGTTCGAGGCCAGCCTAGGACTACAGAATGAGTTCCAGGTCAGCCTTGGCTAGAGTGAGATCCTACCTCAGGGGAAAAAACATATATATATAAAAATCTGTCACGCTGGTTATTAGTCCTGGGGAGAAAGTGATAGATAGACACAGGCAAAAGAAATACTGGGCTGGAAAGATGACTTAGTGGTTAAGGTACATGCCTGCAAAGTCTGAGGACCCCGGATCAATTCTCCAGGTCCCATGAAAGCCAGATGCACAAGGGGGCACATGCATCTGGAGTTTGTTTGCAGTGGCTAGAGGCCCTGGTACGCCATCTCACTCTCCCTCACTCTCTTTCAAATAAATAAATAAATAAATAAATAAAAAATCTTTTAAAAAAAGAAATAGTGTAGGGCTGGAGAGATGGCTTAGGGGTTAAGGCGCCTGCCTCCTAAGCCTAAGAACACTGGTTCCAATCTCCAGGTCCCATGTTTAGCCAGATACAAAGTGAGGCAAGGGCGCAATGCCTCACTTGACCACAAGGGGGCGCACACATCTGGATTTCATTCGCAGCAGCTGAGACACTGCTGGCGCACCCATCTCTGTTTTCCTCTCCCTCTCTCTCTCTGTCTCTCTGTGTCTCTCTCCATAAAAATAATAAATTTTTTTTAAGTTTAAAAAAAAAAAGAAATAGTGTAGAGTCCACAAAGAATTTCCTAAAATTAATGAAAGATACTAACCCATGGATCTAACAAAATGTTCAGAGAACCCCAAGTCAAATAAATATTAGGACAGATAAGTAAAGCTAGGCGTGGTGACGCACGCCTTTAATCCCAGCACTTGGGAGGCAGAGGTAGAAGGATCATTGTGAGTTTGAGGCCACCCTGAGACTACATAGTGAATTCTAGGACAGCCTGGGCTATAGGGAGACCTTACCTCAAAAAGGGGGGGGGGAGGCTAGAGAGATGGCTTAGCAGTTAAGGCACTTGCATGCAAAGCCTAAGGATCTAGGTTCAATTCCCCAAAACCCATATAAATCAAATGCACATGGTGGCTCACGTATCTGGAGTTCATTGGCAGTGATTAGAGGCCCTGGTACACCCATTCTCTCTCTTTCTCTCTCTCTCTCTCCCTCTTGTTCTAAGTTAAAAAAAAAATTGCCGGGCGTGGTGACACACGCCTTTAATCCCAGCACTTGGGAGGCAGAGGTAGGAGGATCGCCGAGAGTTTGAGGCCACCCTGAGACTACATAGTTAATTCCAGGTCAGCCTGAACCAGAGTGAGATCCTACCTTGCAAAACCAAAAAAAAAAAATGTAAGTGGGCATTTCAGCCTCCGGCTATCATTTCTGACATCACCTCACAGAACAGAGAGAGGCTGGGGAGATGGCTCAGTGGTTAAAGGTACTTGGTTGTAAAACTTGATGGCCCAGGTTTGATTCTCTAGCACGCATTTATAAAGTCAGATGCAAATTGTGGCTTAAGCATCTGGAATTCATTTGTATTAGCAAGAGGCCCTGGTGTGCCCATATTTATTCTCTCTCTCACCTCAATCTAACAAATGAATAAATAAAATATTCTTAAGAAGGAATAATGCCGGGCGTGGTGGTATATACCTTTAATCCCAGCATTTGAGAGGCAGAGGTGGGAGGATCACCATGAGTTCGAGACTACTCTGAGACTACATAGTGAATTTCAGGTCAGCCTGGGCTAGAGTGAAATCCTACCTGGAAAAAAAAAAAAAGAAGAAGAAGAAAACAGGAATAATGGGGCTGGAGGGATGGCTTAGCAATTTGGGCGGTTGCCTGCAAACCTAAAGGACCCAGGTTCGATTCTACTGGACTCATGTAGGCCAGATGCACAAGGTAGCACATGCATCTGGAGTTCCTTTGCAGAGGATGAAAGTCCTGGCACGCCCATTCTCTCTCTCTCTCTACACTTCTCTCTCTCTCTCAAGTAAATAAATTTTAAGAAAAAAAAAAGAATAATAGTGTGTGCCTTTAATCTCAGCACTCAGGAGGCAGTGGTAGGAGAATCACCCTAAATTAGAGGCCAGCCTAAGAATAGATAGTGAATTCCAGGTCATCCTGGGCTACAGCAAGACCCTACCTCAAAACACAACACAACACAAAACAAAACATGGCTGGAGAGATGGCTTAACAGTTAAGGTGCTTGGCTACAAAGCCAAAGGACCCAAGATGAATTCATCAGGACCCAGGTAAGCCAGATACACAAGGTGGCACATGTGTCTAGAGTTTATTTGTACTGGCTGGAGGCCCTGGCACACCCATTCTATCCCTCTCTCTCTCTCTCTGTCTCTTTAATAAATAAATAAATAAAAATAAAAATACTGCCAGACGTGGTGGTGTACACCTTTAATCCCAGCACTCAGGAGACAGGTAGGAGGACTGCCCTGAGTTTGAGGCCACCCTGAGACTACATAGTGAATTCCAGGTCACCCTGGGCTAGAGTGAAACCCTACCTTGAAAAACCAAAACTAAAATAAAAAATATATATAAATAAATAAAAATACTGGGCTGGAGATATGACTCAGCAGTTAAGGTGCTTGCCATAAAGCCAGATGCACAGGGGTGCATACATCTGGAGTTTGCTTGCAGTGGCTGGAGAGCCTGGTGCTACCATACTCTCCCCAACCCTCACTGGTCTCTCTTCTTTCTGTCTTTGCTTGCAAATAAAAAAATATATATGAAAAGAAAAAGAGAAATTTTTTTTAAAAAACAAAAGAATAATGAACTAGTTTGAGGATTTTATCCACCTTAGGAAAGTATGACCTAAAAGACGATCAATTCAACTACCACAACTAACTTCCACAGTGTGGGATCTGGGGTAATATGGGCTGCAAGCTGTTAGGCTCTTTAGCTGCTTCTCCAACTTGGCACCACTCACACTTGGGTCTAGGTAATTCCTTCCTGTGGGGGCTGACCTGAGCACTGTGGAATATTTGACAGATCCTGGCCTCTACCCACATAGAAGCAAGTGACAATGTGTTCTATTCTCTCCTTCCTCCACAGTGGTAACAAGCAAACATGTTGGCAGACATTCCCAAATGTCCCTGGGAGCAAGGGGAGCAAAATTGTCCCAAGAACCGTGTGGCTAAAAGAAAGAATCTTTTCAGGTGCCAGAAAGGAAGAGTCTCTTGATATCAGGAAGATTTGTGTGTAGCTCAGCATGACTTACTAAAATTAACTTGGTAAGAGGTTCTTTTAACACTATAGTGACCTGGTAAATAACTTCTTGTTTCATTAGGCTATTGCTGATTATGTAAACCAGAGACTCCTGTATCCTGGAAATGAAAACATTTGCTGGGGCTGGAAAGATGGCTCATGGGTAAGGTGCTTACCTGCGAAGTCTAATGACCCGAGTTAAGATTCTCCAGTGCCCACATAAAGCCAAATGCACAAAGTGGCTCATGCATCTGGAGTTTGTTTGCAGCAGCTACAGACACTGGCATACCCATTCTCTCTCGCTCTCACGTGCACTCTCTCTCTCCCTTTGCAAATAAATAAGTATTTTAAGAAGAAAGAAAGAAGCCAGGCATGGTAGTGCATGCCTTTAATCCCAGTACTCGGGAGGCAGAGGGCAGAGGTAGGAAGATTGCCATGAGTTCGAGGCCACCCTGAGACTACATAGCGAATTCCAGGTCAGCCTGGGCTAGAGTGAGACCCTACCTCAAAAAAAAGAAAAAAGAAAAAAAAAAGAAAAGCAAGCAGGCATTTGCTATTTGCTGTCATTTCTTCCCCCACACAAGTTCCTTTTTAGCTCCCTGAGACTTGGTTCTGAGTGGGTAGAGTGGGATAGTTTTTAATTTGCATGAACTCAGCTGCTAGCTTTTTTTAAAGAAATGGATATAATTAATGGCTTTTCTGGAGATTTGTCTGACATCCTACTGCCCCACTCTAGACAATGAACAACACATAAAGCTGTATTTGTTGGGTTGGAGCAACAGCTTAGCAGAAGGCACTTGCCTGTAAAGCCTAAGGACCAGGTTTGATTCCCCAGTGCTCAAATAAGCACATGTGCCTGAAGTTTGTTTACAGTTTGGCAAGCCTACTCTCTAGCTGCCTCTTCCCCTCCCTCTCTCTCAAATAAGTAAATAAATAAAATATTTTTTTAAACCGCATTTAGGGGCTGGAGAGATGGCTTAGTGGTTAAGGAGCTTGCCTACAGAGCCAAAGGATCCCAAGACCCATGTAAGCCAGATACACAAGGGGGTGCACGCATCTGGAGTTCATTTGCAATGGCTGGAGGCCCTGGCGTGCCCATTCTCACTCTCACTCTCTCTCTCTCTCTCTCTCTCTACCTGCCTAGTTCTGTATCTCTCTCTCAAATAAATAAATAAAAATAAAAACAGAAGTTGCTATCTTAAAAAAAAGTACACTTTTGCCCTTGTTCACTGACCCACTTAATAGGCATACCTGGGCCTTTTTCTAAATGGTGTCCACTACTTTTTTTTTTTTAAGTTTGTATGACTTTAAAAAATGTCTTTTACAATATTCAATGAATTTTAAATGGGGGAGCAAAAAAAAAAAAAACCCCATTCAGTCAGCCATCTTAAACTGTGCCCCAGATCCTCTCCTCAGTAGGGAACTTTCTTACTACCAACAGTTTCAGAAACCTACCACTGGTGACAACACTTCATTCAATCTGAGATGCTATAACAAGTTGTTATGATAGTTGTATTCCTAAAACTTTGTCAAAAATCAATTTGCAGGGCAAAGGACATGGAGCAGTGGATACAGTGCTTGCCTCCCAAGTGTGAGTGCCTACATTCAGATCCACAGAGCCCACAGAAAAGCTGGAGGCTGTGGTGGTCTTCCATAATCCCAGTGAGCCCAGGAGAGGAAGAGACAGGAGAATTTCCTGGAAGCTGTGTCACAGGCCAGCCAGCCTGGTGATAGAGTAGTAAACAATGAGACACCTCAGATGAAAGGTGAAGACCCACCTCCAGGCATGTGCCATGGCACACACACGTTCTCGTGTTTTCTCTCTTTCTCTCTCTCTGTCTCTTTCTCTCTCACACACACACGCAATCATACACAATAAAAATTTCAAATTTTAAAGCCAATTAACATAATGGGCATGAGTGGGGAAAAGCAGAGGAGGTAGAGCATTTTGGCCTCTAGCTTTACTAGGAAAACCCAGCATTCTAGCACGATCTACCTGGATGCTATTCAAACAGGGTATTCGTTTTCCCTGACAATCACAAGAACGTTTTGGGTTTTGTTTGTTTTTAGTAATGTGCTGACTGGTCCCCAAGCATGATAAGCAGCAGCTCTACCACTGCACTGCCCCTCCCCCAACCCCAAAACTCTTATCAAGGAAAGCAGATAGATAGATATAGATATAGATGATATAGATATAGACAAATCCTCTGCTACCCCCAGATCTGAATATGGAACCTAAAACCATCCATAAAGTGTGCCTGGAAGGCTCCCCACTCCCAATCCCAGAAAAGCAGTGAGCCCTATCTACCAGAGCCTGGAGCAAAGCCCAAGGCTACTACCTCAGAGCTAAGCAACTAGGAACAGATTTTTTTTTTTTTGGTTTTTCGAGATAGGGTCTCACTCTAGCTCAGGCTGACCTGGAATTCACTATGTAGTCTCAGGGTGGCCTCGAACTCTCATCCATCCTCCTACCTCTGCCTCCCGAGTGCTGGGATTAAAGGCGTGCGCCACCACGTCTGGCTTAAAAACTTTTAAAAAAATGTTTTGCTCTTGATTTTTTCACCTACACTTTGCTGTGATATAAGAATTAAAAGTCTTAGGCTGGAGAAATGGCTTAGTAGTTAAGGCGCTTGCCTGTGAAGCCTAAGGACTCATGTTCAACTCTCCAGGTCCCACGTAAGCCAGATGCACAGTGATGCGAGTGCACAAGGTCGCACATGCACACAAGGGGGCATACGCATCTGGAGTTCAATTGCAGTGGCTGAAGGCCCTGGCACGCCAATTCTCTCTCTCTCTCTGACACACACAAAAGCAGTCTGTTGGGCTTTCCTAAAAAAAGTAGAATTAGGAGTCTAGATTCAGAGGCTAGAGAGATGGCTTGGTGGTTAAAAGCACTTACTTACAAAGCCTACAGGCCTGAGATCAAAAGAACTCCAGAGACATGTGCCACTCTGTATCTGGCTTTACAAGGGTACTGGGAATTGAAGTTCCAGATGCCTGGGGTCACATTCAGCTGTCTGTGTAGGCCCTGGGGATAAATCTCCAGTAGTCTCTCAGGCTTCCTCAGGCTCTTATGTTTGCACAGGAAGTGCTCGTTAACCACTGAGCAGCCTGACACAAGACTCTTGACCCTCACACAACATCTGGAGGATTTAAGAATATGGTGAAATGCTGAGTTCTAGGGATCTGTTGAACAAGCCAGTGGACATGCTCAGGATGGTTTTGGCCACCTGGTTCCCAAGCATAACAGAGGCATCTACACCAGAGAGCAGAGCATACTATAAGTGATCATGCTGTAGCCACCAGCACACACCAGCCACAAAGGAGAAAAAAGGCAAGAAACAGAGTCCCTACTGAGGGAAGGGAAGATGCCAAAGACATAAACAGAGCAAGTAAGGTGACCTAGCAGGACAGGTACGGGCAAGAGGAGATGAGAGGTAGGGATATCACTTGGGGGAGAGAAGCCATCTGGGTCTCTGCAAAACTCATTGTCAGTTGCTTTTGCTTATTTTTGTTTAATAATAAATATTGGTATCACTTCTTTTCTACATTTCAGAAAAACTAACTTAAGATTTCAACTGGACTGATCAATTAAAATAGTATTTACTGGATGCCTGCTCTAGGCTAGGCTCTGTGGATACAAAAATAAGTTGAATGGGATTGAAGGCCAAGATATTGGCCACTGAGTGGAGAAGCCAAGGCCAAAATGGGAAGGGAAAGCTTTGGTTAGGGAGAGGGGAAGGCTGAGGAGACAGAGGTGGGGAAGAGAGGGAGGCTGAGGAGACAGAGGTGGGGGAGAGAGGGAGGCTGAGGAGACAGAAATGGGGGAGAGAGGGAGGCTGAGGAGACAGAGGTGGGGGAGAGGGGAAAGCTGAGAAGACAGAGGTGGGGAGAGAGAGAGGCTGAGGAGACAGAGGTGGGGAGAGAGAGAGGCTGAGGAGACAGAGGTGGGGAGAGAGAGAGGCTGAGGAGACAGAGGTGGGGAGAGAGAGAGGCTGAGGAGACAGAGGTGGGGAGAGAGAGAGGCTGAGGGAGACAGGGTGGGGAGAGAGAGGCTGAGGAGACAGAGGTGGGGGAGAAAGGGAGGCTGAGGAGACAGAAATGGGGGAGAGGGGAAAGCTGGGGAGACAGAGGTGGGGAGAGAGGGAGGCTGAGAAGACAGAGGTGGGGAGAGAGGGAGGCTGAGGAGACAGAGGTGGGGGAGAGGGGAAAGCTGAGAAGACAGAGGTGGGGAGAGAGGGGAAAGCTGAGAAGACAGAGGTGGGGAGAGAGGGAGGCTGAGGAGACAGAGATGGCGGAGAGGTGAAAGCTGAGAAGACAGAGGTGGGGAGAGAGAGAGGCTGAGGAGACAGAGGTGGGGGGAAGCTGAGGAGACAGAGGTGGGGGAGAGGGGAAAGCTGAGGAGACAGAGGTGGGGAGAGGGGAAAGCTGAGAAGACAGAGGTGGGGAGAGAGAGAGGCTGAGGAGACAGAGGTGGGAGAGAGGGAGGCTGAGGAGACAGAGGTGGGGAGAGAGGGAGGCTGAGGAGACAGAGGTGGGGAGAGAGGGAGGCTGAGGAGACAGAAGTGGGAGAGAGGGAAGCTGAGGAGACAGAGGCTGAGGTGACAAAGATGGGAGAGAGGGAAGCTGAGGAGGCAGGGCAGAAAGTGGAGGCCCAGTAAGTGAGCCAGAGCCTTCGATGCTGTAGAATCAGACACACCAGCCAAAATGATGGGCATAGAGCCTGGTCAACTTAATCATGTGACCAACTGAGACACATCCAGTTTTCTCTGGAAATTAGGAGGCAGGTCATCCAAGGAGAGTGGGTGTGCCTGAGGTAGGGTGGAGCAGCTTTGAGAAAAGTGAGAGTCTGGCAAAGGCCATCAGGAAAACGGGATGGGGAACCAAGCCAAGGATTGGAAGGCAGTATTCAAAACCCAAAAGATCTACAAGCCACACAGTTTTGGTCCCAACCTGCACAAGTGTATAGTCTTTCAGGATCACACCCTACATCCCAGGTAGAGAAGAGAAGCCTAAGTCAGGGCATTCTGTGGACAGGGTGACGGAAGAGGCCAGCTGGACAAAGTTTTAAAGGTGAAGTCCAAAAGGAACTGACGTGGGTCAGACAAGGAGGGGAAAGAGCAAGCTAAGTAAGATCTGCCTGGGAGTGGGGATTCTGGAAAGGCTGTGGTCAGCACAGACAAGGGGACAGGGTGAAAAGTCTAGAAATGCTCCTTCCACACAATGGCAAATGGATTTCTTGAAAACACTGTCAATTTACATTTTCACCAGTAGTGTGAGACAAGCTCCCTCTCCATTTCCAAGACAGCAGCATACCATTATCTTGAACTTGGCCAATTTGGTAAAGGAAAAGTAGAATCTTGTAGCCTTGCATTTCTTAGAGGACTTGAGATTTTGACTGGTCATCTGTATTTCATCCTGAACTTCCTGTTTATCTTTTTTTTTTTTTTTTAAGTTTTTTTCAGGTAGGGTTTCACTCTAGCCCAGGAGGCTGACCTGGATTCACTATGTAGTCTCAAGGTGGCCTTGAACTCACAGTGATCTTCCTACCTCTGCCTCCCAAGTGCTGGGATTAAAGGCATGCGCCACTATGCCAAGCTGTTTATCGTATTTGCTCATTAGGGGAGATTCTTTAAATTGAGAGATTCAGGGCTGGAGAGATGGCTTAGTGGTTAAGCACTTGCCTGTGAGGCCTAAGGCCCCCGGTTCGAGACTCACTTCCCCAGTGCCCACGTAAGCCAGATGCACAAGGCGGTGCATGTATCTGGAGCTTGTTTGCAGCGGCTGGTGGCCCTGGTGCGCCCATTCTCTCTCTCTCTCTCTCTCTCTTTCTTTCTTTCTGTCTCTCTCTCTCGCTCGCTCTGTTACTCTCAAATAAATAAAAATAAAAAAATTTTTTTAATTGAGAGCTTCAGACATTGTACTACGATATTAACCCTGTTGTGACTGCTGTGTTTTCTAGTTATTTGATGTTAATTTTAAAGCTAAGCAAGTGCTCTACCACTTAGCTACATCCTAACCAAAATTGTAATTAATCAAATCTACTTATTAAACTATTCTTGCTGGGCGATTTGATGCGTGCTTTTAATCCCATCACTTGGGAGGCAGAGGTAGGAGGATCGTCATGAGTTTGAGGCCACCCTGAGACTACATAGTGAATTCCAGGTCAGCTGGCTAGAGTAAGACCCTCCCTACCTCAAAACAAACAAACAAACAAACAATAACAAGAAACTATTCTTTCTCTGCAGTTTCATGGCAAACCATAATGCCGAGCATATCATGGAAGTACTTTCCATGATAAGCTGTATATTCATCCATTTCTTTCATGGGTTTCCTTTTGTTTTGTTTGGCTGGGGGAAAAATTAGTTGAGACAGGGTCTCACTCTAGCCCAGGCTTGGCTCAATTCCAGGCAATCCTCCTACCTCAGTTTCCCAAGGCATGAGTCATCACACCAGGATTGACTTGGGTTTTTTTTTTTAATGTGACTTTTTTCAGCCCTGGGAGTTGAACCTAGGACCTCAAGCATGCTAGGCAAGTGCTCTACCACTGAGCTGCACTCTCTGCCTTATAGGAAATTCTTGATCCATTTGGAATTTATTTTGGTATATGGTGAGGAGGTGAAATCTAACCTGTTGTCTCATCCTATTTCCTCACTGCCTTGTAATGACTCTTGATCACATGCCCACTTCTTAAACATTCCAGGGCTTGTTCTTCTACAGGGTCAGGAGCTCTATTTTACAAGTATGAGAACTCAGCACTGAGGCTGGTTGGGTCAAGGTCAGGAAGAAAGACTAGCAATAAGTGCAAACGGGGTCTCGGCTCTTCAGGCTCAAGTTCAAAACACTCTCACTACACCATACTGTCAGAACTTTAAAATCCTGACTGCCAGGCATGGTGGCACACACCTTTAAACCCAGTACTCAGGAGGCTGAGGTAGGAGGATTACTGAGTTCAAAGCCAACCTGAGACTACATAGCGAATTCCAGGTCTGGGCTAGAGTGAAACCCTACCTTGAAGAAGAAAAAAGAACCTACCTGAAGTAACTACTTGCAAAGAATGCTGATTCTGAAATAATTTCATGACCATGAATGTTGATCCAGAGAGAAGACATTTCTGCTTTAGAGGAAGGCTCACATTTAGCATACACATGTAAGCTTTGGTGACTAGCAAAAGACAACACAAGCACATGCAAAATACACACTGGAAATGGCATTTCCCCAGAGGGTAGCCCGGAAAAGGAGTTCTGATTGAGTTTCTCTGATAGCTACTCAGTTTGTTGGGCTGCTAGCCAGGTAGGTGGGTTTCCTTTCACCCTGAACTTCTTGCCCATGGCCTTGAGGATGCCTGGACCCATTAAATTATATATAGACCTCCATGTATGTGGATGTTTTTTTTCTGACCAGAGGTTGTTAGGACCATCAGTTAAACTCACCAGCAAGCTTTCTACTCCTAACAACTGCCCTGAGGTTACAATTAAGCCTTTTGACCTGCTAACCACTTCCTTAAAAGTGACAGGAATATATTGCCACCAATAATCCATTTAAATTCCTTTCACTATTTCACAACATTTCCTCTCAGGTTCTTTAAGTCTAAAAGTGCATTGCAATTGTTTTCTCCAAAGAGCTAGACTAACAGAATTTAGCACACTGCAGTAATTAGCCTCCCCAGGCAGCAGTGCAGAGCAGAAGTCCATGAGAGACAGATCCAGAAAGAATTCAAATAACGTACTGGGCCTATGCCTGTAATCCCAGCACTTGTGAGGCAGAAGTAGGAGGAATGCTGTGAGTTCAAGGCCAGCCAGGGGTTAGAGTGAATTCCCAGTCAGCCTGGGCTAGAGTGAGACCTTACATCAAAAAATAAGAAAAAGGGGCTGGAGAGATGGCTTAGCGGTTAAGGCGCCTGCCTGCTAAGCCTAAGAACCCGGTTCCAATCTCCAGGTCCCACGTTTAGCCAGATACAAAGTGATGCAAGGGCACAATGCCACACTTGACCACAAGGGGACGCACACATCTGGATTTCGTTCACAACAGCTGAGAGACTGCTGGCGCACCCATCTCTATCTGTCCTCCTCTCCCCCTCTCTCTGTCTGTATGTCTCTGTGTCTCTCCAAAAATAAAAA
Organism: Orientallactaga sibirica; assembly: GCA_036365145.1. Classification (NCBI taxonomy): domain Eukaryota; kingdom Metazoa; phylum Chordata; class Mammalia; order Rodentia; family Dipodidae; genus Orientallactaga; species Orientallactaga sibirica. Next base: position 3,375,581 of record JAEOAD010001749.1, on the reverse strand, counting down.
ATAAAAATAAAATAAGAAAAAGTTCATGACATCAAAATAAAAGAGACTGATTGAAGGAGGAGGGGATATGATGGAGAGTGGAGTTTCAAAGGGGAAAGTGGGGGGAGGGAGGGAATTACCATGTATAATTAGGGAAGTTGTCAATAAAAAAATTAAAATAAAAAAATAGCAAAAAGTCAATTAAGAGAAAGAAGAAAGAGTACAAGTCACCCTTCTTCCTATCATTAAAAACTCATTTTCCCACCAAGCATGGTGATGTGCTCCAGAGATAGGAAGATCACTGTGATTTCAAGGCTAGCCTGGAACTACAGAGTGAGTTCCAGGCCAGCTTAGGCTAGAGTGAGACCCTGCCTAGGAAAAAGAGAAAGAAAAAAAGAAGAAAAGAAAAACTCATTTTTTCCAAGTGGCCACCACAGCCTGGTTCCCAGAGACAGAGACAGCCCAAAAAGGAACATGTGAGGTGCAGAGTAGTTCAACAAGAAAAGGCACAGCCAGGCATGGTGGTGCACGCCTTTCATCCCAGCACTCAGGAGGCAGAGGTAGGAGGATCACCGTGAGTTTGAGGCCAGCCTGAGACTACATAGTGAATTCCAGGTCAGTCTGGGCTAGAGTGAGACCCTACCTCAAAAAATCAACTACCTCGAAAAACCAAAAAAAAAAAAAAATCAAAAAAGAAATGGCACAGAAGTGAACCGTAAACCATAAACACTGCAGCTTCCTTAGGCAGTTCACTGTCTCCACTCTCCTATGAGCTGGAATCCCTAGAACCAGCTGAGACATTGCCTGTCACCTTAATAAAGGCTGCTGTTTCTCCTATTTTACAAATTCCTCACTCCCACCCACCCACCTCAACACTGGACAATGGTAACCCTTTTCTCTTCAGTCCCTCCTCTATCCCACCAAGTGTAAGAATTATTTCAGAGACCTATCTATCCAGGAGCCTTCCTTCTTAAAGACTATATCTAGAGCTGGATAGATAACTTAGCAGTTAAGGAAACTTGCCTGTGAACTCTAAGGACCCAGGTTTGATCCCCCAGTACCCATGTAAGCCAGATGCACAATGTGGCGCATGCTTCTGGAGTTCATTTGCAATGGTACAGAAAAATTAAAAATAAATAAAAATAAAGGCTATATCTAGAACACCAAATCCAGCTTGGTACTCTCCTGCCCACATGCTGGGTAATGCCCACAGCTCTGGGTGTATCTGATATTTGCTTTCTTCTGCAAAAATACATTAACCACCTGCCAACCTTATGACTAAGACAGAGAACAAAGGCTCAACTATGAGACACTAAAATGTGTGGACCAAAAAAAGGAACAAATGATGCTTGTAGGCATACACTATTGATTCTGGCACATCCAAAAATAAAAACACAGTAAAGGCATAAAATGGTCTTAGAGGAGATGTACAAGAAAAATTAAAGGAAATTTAAAAGTTTAGTGTGAGAAATAGAATTTCAATGTACAACAAACAAAATGCCTCTTTGGAGGAAGACATTCCTGTAGCTAATAAGGGTAAAGAAAGTAAGAATAAACTGATTCTAAAGCCTTCAAGAACCAATTTATACCTTTACACATGAAGACATCCAGGGGCTGTGAACTTAAATACCACAGGCACTGTGGACTTAAGAACCAGCAGATCTTCCAATAGCCACCTTCTTCCCATGTGCTTTGAAAATAAAAGTGCTAGAGAGGGTTGTTCCCCTGCTAAGAATCAGATGATGAATGCCTGCTTTTTTCTGATGTGTAAGCAAAACAATAAATAATAATAATAATAATTTTAAAATATAAGATAAGGGGCTGGAGAGATGGCTTAGCGGTTAAGGCATTTGCCTGCAAAGCCAAGGGATCCTGGTTCAACTCTCCAGGACCCATGTAAGCCAGATGCACAAGGGGGCACATGCATCTGGAATTCGTTTGCAGTGGCTACAGGCCCTGCACACCCATTCTCTCTGTCTCTTTCTCTCTCATAAATAAATAAAACATATTTTAAAAAATAAGATGGAAAGCAACTAAGGAACTCACCCTGCATGACCTCTGGCCTTCATACACACATGTACACACACATACACATGACCCCCTCCAAAAAAAAGGAGGGGACACTGGGTATGGTGGCACACACCTTTAATCTGAGCACTTGGGAGGCAGAGGTAAGAGGACTGCTGTGAGTTTGAAGCCAGCCTGACACTACATAGTGAATTCCAGGTCAGCCTGGGCTAGAGTTGAGACCCTACCTCACAAAACAAAAAATAAAAATAAAAATAAAATAAAATAAAAAGAGAGAATAAAATAAAATAAAATATTCAATGTTTTAGGTCTTCCCAAAGAGTAATTCTGCCCTGTTCAAATTCTCTATTGCCTACCTTCTTCACCTGCCTGTCATCATGATAGCTCAAGGAGTTGTATATCCACAGAAGCTCTCGCTGAACCTGCAGCACAAGTCAGAGACTCCTTGTTATGCCCAACACCCTCGATTCCAGCTCTTACAATATCTAGTGACAGAAGTACTTTGGAGTACTCCCTCAGGTACAGCTGGGCTTGGTTTCAAGTGGCCATTCCAGTCCATGCATCTGCAAGTATCTAATGACTATGTGAAACTCAAGCCAGTTGATTTCTAAATATTCAACTGACAGGTAGTTGGAAGAATTTCCATGCATTTTTGAATATTTGTTTATTTATAAATATCTGCACTCAAGTAAGCTATTTATTTATTCTATGATTTAAACTATTTATGAAACATACATTTAACTGAACCATGTGGAAAAAGACAGAGAAACTATAGAACAGATGCTACTGAAACATTAATGGAGAGACCAAATGGGTGGCTAGATAAAAGGCACCTCTGGTAAAAAGAAAACCTAGGAAAGGAGAGGAAGAAAAAAACATCTCAGGACAGTGGAAAGCAAGTAGCCACTACAAATAACCACTAAGCTGCAATCAAACACAAGACAACCAGCCCTTACAGACTCCAGGACTGAAAGAGACAGAACAGTTTTCACAATCATGCTTCTCATTTCATTTGCAGTAACTAGGCAGTTTCTTATGCAAGTCAAAGATGTCTGACAGACCTGAATTATCTTGTGAAGCTTGTATTACATGTGTACTGCTCAACAATCTGTTCTTTCAAGATTCCATTGCTGCATGCCTTAAGTAATCCTCAGAGAATAGTAAGCATCAATTTGGGGCTGGAGAGATGGTTTAGTAGTCAAGGCACTTGCCTGCAAAGCCTAAGGACCCACGTTCAACTCTCCAGGTCCCACATAAGCTAGACGCACAAGGTGATGCAAGCACACAAGGTCACACATACACACAAAGTGGCACATATGAAAATTTATCAGAAAAAAAAAACTTTGAGGGACTAGCTTTAATCAATAGAATGGTGACAGACTGTTTCAAGTAGAAGAGATGGCAAGGTTAGTTGTCCCACAGAAGAGATAAAAATCCAGGTCAAGTCAGCAAAGCCAGCTGAAGAGAATCTTGGTCCAGGTGAAAAATTAAGAGGCTGAGCAGAGCATGAGGGCTCATGCCTATAGTCCTACCACTAGGAGGACTGTCATGAGTTTGAGGACAACCTGGGCTACACAGAGTGACTTCCAGGTCAGCCTGGGACAGACACCACCTTGAAAACCAAAACAAGACTGGAAACAAGACTGGAACAAGGACTGGAAAGATTGCTTAGCAGTTAAGGCACTTGCCTGTGAAGCCTAAGAATGCATGTTCGAATCTCCAGGTCCCACAAAGACACAGTGACACAAACATGCAATGTAACACATACACACAAAGGGGTAAACACGTCAAATTTGTTCACAGCAGCTGAAATGCCCTGGTATGCCTATTCTCTCTCTCTGCCTCCCTCCCTGTCTCCCTCTCTCTCTGCCTCTCTCCCTCTCTCTCCCTGCCTCCCTCTCCCCCCTTCTGCGTCCCTCTCTCCCCCTCTCTGCATCCCTCTCTCCCCTTCTCTGCGTCCCTCTCTCTCCCTCCCCCTCGCCTCCCCTCTCTCTGCCTCCCCCCCTTTGCCTCCCCCCCTCTCTGCCTCTCTCTCTGCCTCCCTCTCTATCTGCCTTTCTCTCTCTCTCTCTGCCTCCCTCTCTCTTTCTCAAAAAAAGTGAATGAAAATTTGTTGAGGGCTGGAGAGATGGCTCAGCAGTTAAAGGCACTTGCCTTGCAAAGTCTGATGGCTCAGGTTTAATTCCCCAGTACCCACATAAAGCTAGATACACAAAGTGGTGCATCTGTCTGGAGTTTGTTTGCAGTGGCAGGAGGCCCTGGTATACCCATACTCGTTCTCTCTATCTGCCTTTTTCTCTTTGTCTCTTTCAAGTAAATAAATAAAAATATTTTTTAAAAAATAGTGGAGGGCTAGAGAGATGGCTTAGAGGTTAAGGCACTTTCCTGCGAAGCCAAAGGACCCAGGTTCAATTCTCCAGGTCCCACATAAGCCAGATGCACATGGTGATGCATGCGTCTGGAGTTTGTTTGCAGTGGCTAGAAGCCCTGGTGTGCCCATTCTCTCTCTCTCTCTCTCTCCCTCCCTCCCCCCGTCTAAATAAATAAATAAATAAATAAAAGCATTTAAAACTTATATTTAAAAAATTAAATATATATATATATACACACACATTTTGTTTTGTTTTTTTAAATGGTGCAGGGCCAGGCATGGTGGTGCATGCCTTTAATCCCAGTACTTGAGAGAGAGAAGCAGGAAGATTGCAGTGAGTTCAAGCCCACCCTGAGACTACGTAGTGAATTCCAATCAGTCTGGGCTAGAGCAAGACACTACCTCAAAAAAAAAAAAAAAAAAAAAAAAGGGACTGGAGAGATGGCTTAGCGTTTAAGGCACTTGCCTGCAAAGCCACAGGACCCCAGTTTGACTCCCCAGGACCCATGTAAGCCAGATGCATAAGGAGGGGCATGCGTCTGGAGTTTGCTTGCAGTGGCTGGAGCCCTGGCATTCTCTCTTTCAAATAAATAAATTAATTAAAATGTTTTTTAAAAAAGAAAAATGTTAATTGTTAAAAAAAAAAAAAAAAAGCCGGTCATGATGACACATGCCTTTAAGCCCAGCACTCGGGAAGCAGAGGTAGGAGAATAGCCATGAGTTCAAGGCCACCCTGAGAAGACAGAGTAAATTCCAGGTCAACCTGGACTAGAGTGAGAACCTACCTTGAAAAACAACAACAACAACAACAAAAAAGTAATACTAGAAAAAGAAAAAAAGAAATGGTAGTGCACACCTTTAATCCCAGCATTTGGGAAGCAAAGGCTAGAGGATCACCATGAATTTGAAGCCACCCTGAGACTACACGTGAACTCCAGGTTGGCCTGGCCTAGAGTGAAATCCTACCTCAAGAAAACCAAAAAATAAGCCGGGCATGGTGGCACACACCTTTAAACCCAGCACTCAGGAGGCAGAGGTAGGAGGATACCATGAGTTCAAGGCCACCCTGAGAATACAGAGTGAATTCCAGGTCAGCCTGGGCTAGAGCGAGACCTTACCTCGAAAAACAATAAATAAATAAATAAATCCAAAAAATAAAAAAGTATTTTTAAAAAATGTGGACTGGAAAGATGGCTCAGCAGTTAAGGTGCTTGCCTGCAAAGAGTGATGACCCAGGTTCTATTCCCCAGTACCCACTTAAAGCCAGATGCACAAAGGAGTGCATGCATGTAACAGCTAGAGGCCCTGACATGCCCATTCTGTCTCTCTCCTATTTCTCTCTGCTCCTGAGGATGACACCTAAAGTTGTCCTCTGGTCTCCACACACATGTGTTTACATGTGCATGTCACTAGCTTGCACACCTGTGTGCACATGTGTACACACACACACAAATGGGGAGGAGCAGAGCTAAAAGGATAAGTAACAGAGCAGGTCTGGCAGAGATGACGGTGACAGCTAGATACTGGGAACATGGAAGAGAAGCAGGACTGGCAGGGAGTGTGCTGGCACTCAGTGCTCTTGGGGAAGTGTCAGCAATTTTTTTTTATGTGCTGCTAGGGATGAAACCCAGGGCTTCATGAAAGCTAGACAAATACTCCATGAGTGAGCTACATCTATTTCTAGCCCAGTAAAAAAGCCTGATAATCAATACCCTGCCCTCTGTGGGCCATTCTGGTCACCTTTGTCACTACTCAATCCTGGTGCTATCGTCTGTGGCTACACTCTAATAAGGACTTTTAACAAAACAGGGAGGTAGGCTAGGTTCAGCCTGCAGCAAAGGTCTGGTGACTCATGGACTAGAGGAGGTAAGGAAATAAGGCAAATTTGATGAAGTTCAAATTCAGTGGGACTTAACTGAGAAGTTCAAGACTAAGACAGCAAGGAATGGAGAGATGCCAGGGCCAAAGGCATGAATTTGGAAGTCATTACCCACAAGGTCAGTTATATGCCTGATCTGAGGGAAGAGGAGGAGAATGCAGAGGAAGGCAGACCAAGGCATTACCTATTATCAGGACAGGTAGCCCTCCTCTGCATTCACATCTGCAAGTTCAACCACAACTCAGGCTAAAAATATTTGGGCCAGGAGTGGTGGCTCACACATTTAATCCCAGCACTAGTGGAAGGCTGAAGGAGGATCACTGTGAGTTCTAGGCCAGTGAGACTAATTCCAGGTCAGCCTGGGCTAGAGCAAGACCCTACCTCAAAAACAAAAAACAAAAAAAGAGCAGGGCTTAGTGGAGTACACCTTTAACCCCATCACTCCACTCAGGAGGCTGAGGTAGAAGGATCGCTATGAGTTCGAGACCAGCCTGAGACTACATAATGAGTTCCAGGTCAGCCTGGGCTACAGCAAGACCCTTACTACCTAAAGAAAAAAAAAAAGAAGGCAGTTCTAAGTAAGTACCTATCAACTTTTGTGTGTTTTAAGAAGTTTTTTTTTTTTTTGGCTGGATGTGGTGGCACACACCTTTAATCCCAGCACTCGGGAGGCAGAGGTAGGAGGATCACCATGAGTTCGAGGCCACCCTGAGACTACAGAGTGAATTCCAGGTCAACCTGGACTAGAGTGAGACCCTACCTCGAAAAAAAAAAAAAAAAAAAAAAAGATAATACTGACAAAACAAACTAGCCATCCACATCTCAAGAAATAGCTCACTGCCAATACCACTGACACTTTTCATGCCACAAACATTAGTCCCTAAAATAGAGGTCAAAGCAGTCAATCAAGCTTGCAGATATGTTTGACTTCGCCTACACAGGGGGACTGTTTTTCTTTTTAGTTCCTAACATCTAAATATCAAAAACCTGGGCTGGGGAGGGAGGGAAGTACCATGGGACATTGCCTACAATTAAGGAAGTTGTCAATAAAAAATAAATAAACCTGGACTGAAGAGATGGCTCAGTAGTTAAAGGCACTCTCTTGCAAAGCCTAACAGCCTGGGTTTAGTTCTCCAGTACCCAAAAAAAAAAAAAAAAAAAAAAAAAAAAAAAAAAAAAAAAAAAGATGCATAAAGTAGAGCATGTATCTAAAGTTTGTTTGCGGGGCTGTAGAGATGGCTTAGCAGTTAAGGTGCATGCCTGAGAAGCCTAAGGACCCAGGTTCAATTCTCCAGGTCCCACGTAAGCCAGATGAAAATGGTGGCACATGCATCTGGAGTTTGTTTGCAGTGGCTAGAGACCCTGGTGTGCCCATTCTCTCTCTGCCCCCCTCTCTCTGTCTCAAATAAACAAACAAATAAAATATTTTTTAAAAAAACAATTAAAGTTTGTTGGCCATGGCAGGAGACCCTGGCAGGCCCACACTCTCTCTGTTTTTCAAATAAATAAAAATATTTTTTAAAAAACAACAATAAAAGCCAGGCATGGTGACACATGCCTTTAACCCCAGCACTTGGGAGGCAGAGGTAGGAAGATCACCATGAGTTCGAGGCCACCCTGAGAGTACATAGTGTAGTCCAGGTCAGCCTGAGCTAGAGTAAGACCCTACCTATAAAAAAAATAATAATAAAAAAATAAATAGCCGGGCGTGGTGGTGCATGCCTTTAATCCCAGCACTTGGGAGGCAGAGGTAAGAGGATCGCCGAGAGTTCGAGGCCACCCTGAGACTACATAGTGAATTCCAGGTCAGCCTGGGCTAGAGCGAGACCCTACCTCGAAAAATAAAAAATAAATAAATAAATAAATAAATAAATAAATAAAAACAATAAAAATATCAAAAACCTTTGTTTTAGGGACTGGAGAGATGGCTCAGCAGTTAAGGAACTTGCCTGCAAAGCCTAATGACCCAGGTTCACTTCCCCAGTAGCCATGTAAAGCCAGATACATGCACAAGGTGGTGCATGCATCTGGAGTTCCTTTGCAGCAAGTGGCCTTGACACACCCATTCGTTCATATTCATTCTCTATCTGCTTGCAAATAAATAAATATGTCTTTAAAGATAATACTGACAAAACAAACTAGCCATCCACATCTCAAGAAATAGCTCACTGCCAATACCACTGACACTTTTCATGCCACAAACATTAGTCCCTAAAATAGAGGTCAAAGCAGTCAATCAAGCTTGCAGATATGTTTGACTTCGCCTACACAGGGGGACTGTTTTTCTTTTTAGTTCCTAACATCTAAATATCAAAAACCTGGGCTGGGGAGGGAGGGAAGTACCATGGGACATTGCCTACAATTAAGGAAGTTGTCAATAAAAAATAAATAAACCTGGACTGAAGAGATGGCTCAGTAGTTAAAGGCACTCTCTTGCAAAGCCTAACAGCCTGGGTTTAGTTCTCCAGTACCCGCAAAAAAAAAAAAAAAAAAAAGAAAAAAAAAAGATGCATAAAGTAGAGCATGTATCTAAAGTTTGTTTGCGGGGCTGTAGAGATGGCTTAGCGGTTAAGGTGCATGCCTGAGAAGCCTAAGGACCCAGGTTCAATTCTCCAGGTCCCACGTAAGCCAGATGAAAATGGTGGCACATGCATCTGGAGTTTGTTTGCAGTGGCTAGAGACCCTGGTGTGCCCATTCTCTCTCTGCCCCCCTCTCTCTGTCTCAAATAAATAAATAAACAAATAAAATATTTTTTAAAAAAACAATTAAAGTTTGTTGGCCATGGCAGGAGACCCTGGCAGGCCCACACTCTCTCTGTTTTTCAAATAAATAAAAATATTTTTTAAAAAACAACAATAAAAGCCAGGCATGGTGACACATGCCTTTAACCCCAGCACTTGGGAGGCAGAGGTAGGAAGATCACCATGAGTTCGAGGCCACCCTGAGAGTACATAGTGTAGTCCAGGTCAGCCTGAGCTAGAGTAAGACCCTACCTATAAAAAAAAAAATAATAAAAAAATAAATAGCCGGGCGTGGTGGTGCATGCCTTTAATCCCAGCACTTGGGAGGCAGAGGTAAGAGGATCGCCGAGAGTTCGAGGCCACCCTGAGACTACATAGTGAATTCCAGGTCAGCCTGGGCTAGAGCGAGACCCTACCTCGAAAAATAAAAAAATAAATAAATAAATAAATAAATAAAAAAAACAATAAAAATATCAAAAACCTTTGTTTTAGGGACTGGAGAGATGGCTCAGCAGTTAAGGAACTTGCCTGCAAAGCCTAATGACCCAGGTTCACTTCCCCAGTAGCCATGTAAAGCCAGATACATGCACAAGGTGGTGCATGCATCTGGAGTTCCTTTGCAGCAAGTGGCCTTGACACACCCATTCGTTCATATTCATTCTCTATCTGCTTGCAAATAAATAAATATGTCTTTTAAAAAAAAACCCTTTATTTTGTATAGAAATCAGCATCTTTAAAAACCTGCAATTTGGGCTGGAGAAATGAATTATCAGTTAAGGCACTTGGGGCTGGAGAAATTAATTAGTGGTTAAGGCACTTGTCTGCTGTCTGCAAAGCCCAAGGACCTTGGTTCAATTCCCCAGTACCCACATAAGCCAGATGCACGAGGTGGCACATGTGTCTTGAGTACGTTTGCAGTGGCTAGGGGCCCCGGCATGACCATTCACTCATCAGTCCTTCTCTCTCTCTAAAATAAATAAATAAAATAAATATTTAAAAAAACAGACTACATAGTGAATTCCAGGTCAGCCTGGATTACAGTGAGACCCTTACCTTGAAAAAAAAAAAAAAAGTCCCCATAGTTTTTATCAATTCCAATGATGTTCATACATCCCCATAGTCCAAGATCTTTTAACTCAGCCATAATGCCAAAAAAAAAAATCCCCCCAAAAACCCATAATGGCACAGAATAAACATTCATACTGAAAAAAATGGCACCAGGTAAAGCAAAAAAATATTCAGCCAACACAAGATTTAAAACAACCACGGAAAACATCAAAGTCTGTAATTCCAAGTCCAACAATTCTAGTCAATGACAAATCTCCAAGTCCGATAATTCTAACCAGCAACAAGTCTCTGGAATTTCAATTCCGCCCCTCCAACTAGGCTACTCACAGTCCTGGAAAACTTCATCGGGGCCGGCAGTTCTCCTTGGCAGCCTTCTCATGGTCCTGGCATCTCCACTGGGTCTCCACTGCAACCCACAGTCCATCCTTATGGCCCCATGGGATCTCCATGCAGGCAACCAGCAAACCTGCTTCACTCTGCCCATGGCCATTTCCAAAACACTAGACGGCATTACAAACTCAATGACCCTCTCTTTCCTGCATTTCTTATACTCCATAATACCAGGTAGAGTGCCAATTTGTTAATCCAGGGGGGGAATAAATCAGACTTTGAAGAACAGGACACTCCTTCAGCATTCAGGCCCCTTCAAGAGAGTCTGCATTCTTCCTGTTGTCCCAGTGCAAGTCAGCTGGCCCAGTCTCAAAGGTTGTAATCTCTCAATTGCAGCTGAATGGGCAGAGCTCACCCAAAGATTTTTTGTTTTCCTGTGCCATATCCCTCTGCTCACACCAGTCCATTTCTATGCAATGCAACCCTGCACAATTTCTCAGGACATAGCCATAACAGCAAGCCTCTCAAACTGCTTCTAGCCCAGTCTAAGCAAAGCTCTTTCTCATCCTCATAAGCCAAACCTCACAGTCCATAGTTCTTTTGGTTTTTCGAGGTAGGGTCTCACTCTGGCCCAGGCTGACCTGGAATTCACTATGTAGTCTCAGAGCGGCCTTGAACTCATGGCGATCCTCCTACCTCTGCCTCCCAAGTGCTGGGATTAAAGGCATGTGCCACCACGCCCGGCTCACAGTCCATAGTTCTTACGGCATTCAGGTCTTTCAGCTCTGACCAGAACAGTCCACCAAGCTATACTTACAGCACTGCAAGGCATCTCTTAGGCAGAGGTTTCAAATCCTTCCACATTCCTCTTGAAAATCAGCTCCAAAAGGGCAAAGCCACACAGTCAGGGGTCTAGCAGCAACCCAACTCCTCCGTACCACTTTATTGTTGCAATCATGTTTGCATTGCTGGTAGAAATCACCTACCAAGAGCAGCTTGTGGGAAAAAAAGGGGGTTTATTTTGGCTTACAGGCTCAAGGGGGAAGCTCCATGATGGCAGGGAAAACAATGGCATGAGCAGAGGGTGGACATCACCCCCTGGCCAACATAAGGTGGACCATAGCAACAGGAGAATGTGCCAAACATTGGCAAGGAGGAGCTGGCTATAACACCCATAAGCCCGCCCCCAACAATAATCTGCCTCCAGGACGTATTAATTCCCAAATCTCCATCAGCTGGGAACCTAGCATTCAGAATACCTAAGTTTATGGGGAACAACTGAATCAAACCACCACAACATCCTTTCAGTTTTTTAATTCCCCTGTTGAAAAATGAATTTTAGGCTGGGCATGGTGGCACACACCTTTAATCCCAGCACCTGGGAAACAGCGGTAGGAGGATCGCCGTGAGTTCAGGCTACCCTGAGACTACACAGTGAATTACAGGTCAGTCTGGGCTAGAATGAGACCCTACCTCAAAAAAGCCAAAAAAAAAAAAAAAAAAGAATTTTTGTGCATCTGTAAAAAAGCTGTTTGGGAGCTGGAGAGATGGCTTAGCAGTTAAGAAGCTTGCCTGCAAATCCTCAGGACCTAGGCTTGATTTTCTAGGACCCATGTAAGCCAGATGCACAAGGTGGTGCATGTATCTGTAATTGGTTTGTGGTGACTAGAGGCCCTGGTGCACCCATTCTATCTGCCCCTCCCTTTCTCTCTCTCTCCAATAAATAAATAATGGGCTGAAGAGATGGCTTAGCAGTTAAGGCAATTGCCTACAATGGACCCAAGTTCTATTTCCCAATACTTACATAAACTAAATGCACAAGGTGGCATAGGCATCTGGAGTTCATTTGCAGTGGCTAGAAGCCCTATTTTACCTGCCTCTTTCTCTCTCTCTCTCAAATATATAAAATATTTTTTTTTAATTTAAAGCTATGTGGTGTTCTAGGATTTCACAACACATATACCATACATAAAAGCCATGAAAGATATGGCTAGAAGTTGCACAGATGCATTATTTTTTCCACCCCTGCTCTATCAGAGGCTGAATGGAATCCATTCAACTTTGAAGCACAGCTACCCAGCCTTCCTGTTCAGAGCTCTCCTAGAAAATGCAGAGTAAAATTGAGGGAGAGGAGAAGAAGCAGTGGCATAGGTGAGTGCAGAGTTACTGCAAATGAACTAAGGGCCTGGTATATGACAGGCAAGCACTGAAAGAGGTCTCATAGAAGACAAATCTTGTACAATGCAGCACCAGGAAACTGCTCTTGAGATTGGCAGGTAGGCATGCACTTGAACTAGCACAAAATTCCTGCTGCTTATGAGATGATGAGCCTTCCCCTCCTGGAGAGGGTACTTTGACCTAGGAATGTCAGAAAGGGTTAAAACAAGTCAGCTAGGGGCTGGGCACACTGGAGAACTGATGCCCATCCCAGTGGAAAAGTTGGCTTGTTCCAGGATGCCAGGATTTATGCTAGGCAGGACTGTCAAATACAGACATATTTCCCAAAATTCTGTAAGAAACTAGAAATCCAGATTTTTTAAAAATGTGAATACTGCTAACTTTTGGGCTGGAGAAATGATGGCCCAGTGGTTAAGGCACTTGCCTGCAAAGCCTAATGACTCAGGTTCAATTTCCCAGTACCCATATAAAGCCAGATACACTAAATTGCACATGCATCTGGAGTTCCTTTGCAGTAGCTGGAGGCCCTGGCACACCCATTCTCTCCCACTCTCTCTATCTGCCTCTCTCTCTCTCTCTCTCTCTCATAAACTAAATAAATAAATTTTTTAAAAAACTACTTTTAAAAGTAGGCCAATGGCCGGTCGTGGTGGCACACACCTTTAATCCCAGCACTTGGGAGGCAGAGGTAGGAGGATCGCTGTGAGTTCGAGGCCACCCAGAGACTACATAGTTGATTCCAGGTCAGCCTGGGCCAGAGTGAGACCCTACCTTGAAAAAAAAAAAAAAAAAAAAAAAAAAAAGGTAGGCCAATGATTTGAGCAATACATGAATAGGCATAGACTAGACCAAGCAGCACATACCTATGGCTTGTAGCCACCTTGGCTTTGGTCATTCACATATTCAGAACTGAAGGTTGTATCTCAACCTAAAAGTGAATGTAGTTAGTACTAGACAATTCTCTGTTGTTGGTGCTACTCTATGCATAGTATTTGAGCATGACCTCTGGCCTCTACCCTCCAGATGCCAGCAGCAATGCCCTACCCACCTAAGTTATGACCAGCAAAATGCCTCCAACAGGGCTAAGAATGTGCTGGGCATGGTGATGCATACCTTTAATCCTAGCATTTGAGAGGAAGAAGTAGGAGGATGGCAATGAGTTCAAGACCAGCCTGAGACTATACAGTGAATTCCAGGTCAGCCTGGGCTACAGCAAGACCCTACCTCGAAAAACAAAAAATAAATAAATAAATAAGAATGTGACTCAGTGGCAGAGTGCTTCCCTAGCATTCATTGTCCTATATAAGGAATGGTGCCCTAAGTTCCATCCCCAGCACTGCTGAAAAATTAGAAGCCTCAAGGCATTGCCCAATGTCTCCTGGAGAAAACATCTCTAGCTGAGTGCCACTGAATTACAGCAACATCTTAGGTTTTGATAAAAATGTCATTAAAAGTCAAACAAGGAGGCCGGTCGCGGTGGAGCACGCCTTTAATCCCAGCACTCGGGAGGCAGAGGTAGGAGGATCGCCGAGAGTTCGAGGCCACCCTGAGACTACATAGTTAATTCCAGGTCAGCCTGGACCAGAGTGAGACCCTACCTTGCAAAACCAAAAAAAAAAAAAAAAAGAGTGGCCAGATGGCGCACCACCATAAATGGCTGCTTCAATACCAGAAACCTGGGTTTGGAACCAGAGCTCAGTCATTTTCTAGCTCCATGACCTTTTTGATCTCTGGCTTCCTCATTGTTAAATCAGGAATAAAAGGATCACCTCTGAGGAGCATGCAGTGAGATGTTTCATGCAAAGCACCCAGCAAGCACTAAAGAGGTTAAGGTGTTTGTTCATAAACGTGATGCCTCTCCTGGTGAAAAGTCACCCAGTTACTGTGATGAGTAGCACATGGGCTCCAGGGACAGAAGGCCTGCACATGTCCTGTGTTGGCTATTTAGTAGCTGCACCAACTTGGCAAGACATTTTGCCCTCTTCATAAAATAGAAATGATGGTAACCATGGGTGAGAACTAGGCCAGGTGGTGAAACAGCCCTTTGTAAACTATGCCACTATAGAAATGTTGAGTGATTACAACCAACCCTCTTGAAGATAGCAAATGAAAAATGAGCTCTCCGACAAAGCCAGAACTGAGAATTGGGTAGTGGTATCACGAAAAAAATGGAAAAAAATAAAATGACAGGAACTGTTCACTTCCAGGTCCTTTGAAATAAGCAGCTGATGGCCAGTGAGTAGCGCACAGACAATATCTGGCCTCAAAGAATTTTATGGAGAGCCAGGCGTGGTGGCGCATGCCTTTACTCCCAGCACTTGGGAGACAGAGGTAGGAGGATCAGTGTGAGTTCATGGCTACCCTGAGACTGCATAGTGAACTCCAGGTCACCTTAGGCTAGAGTGAAACCTTATCTTAAAAAAAAAAAAAATTAGCTGGGTGCGGTGGCGCACACCTTTAATCCCAGCACTTGAGAGGCAGAGGTAGAAGGATCGCTGTGAGTTGGAGGCCACCCTGAGACTACATAGTTAATTTCAGGTCAGCCTGGACCAGAGTGAAACCCTACCTCGAAAAACCAAAAAAAAAAAAAAATTTATGAGCCCGGCGTGGTAGCGTATGCCTTTAATCCTAGCACTAGGGAGGCAGAGGCAGGAGGATCACAGTGAGTTCAAGGCCAGCCTGAAACTACAGAGTGAATTCCAGGTCAGCCTGAGCTAGAGTGAGACCCTACCTAGAAAAACCAAATATATATAATGGATTTTATGGAGCATGATGAAATGTCACAATGCTTGTTTAATTCCACCTCATGTTCATCAAAATCCACATCTTAGGGTTCCTCTTAAAAACTCAAGGTTGAGGGCTGGAAAGATGGCTCAGTGGTTAATGCACTTGCCTGCAAAGCCTAAGGACCTGGGTTCAACTCCCCAGTACCCACATAAAATCAGATATTCAAAGTGACATATGCACCTGGAATTCATTTGCAGTGGCTAGAGGCCCATTCTCTGTCTCTCTTCTATCTCTTTCTCTGCTTGCAAATAAATAAATATTAAATAACAGAAAAAAAACTCGAGGTTGGGACACCCTGGGCCTACATTCCCACACACCCCCTTTATGGAATATGACCTTCTAGGTCCTCTGCAGCCCTCCTCTGACCCGAGTTAGTCATGTTTTCTAACCTGGCCCTCTAGATACATGAGTTTGTAAACTTGACTAATCTGAAGACCGGTTTATCTGGGAAAGCATTCAGACCTCCAGGGACAAGTCATCACTGCAGATTTTGCAGAGTGACTGGAAATGCGCAATGGGGCATTTCTTGCTTCTCAGACAAGCACCCACACATTTTCCTTCTGCTGGTAACAGTTCCCTAGTTTACCTTGGGGAAGCAGGGCTCTTCCACTCAGTCCACATGGCTTGGGTAGGACTAACTACTCCATTCCATTTTGGAGGAAAGACATGTGAGCCAGGACCCGTTAGAGCCAATCCTAGAACTTTGACCACAGTCACAAAGTATTCTTTCCTTCTAGGACTCCGAAGAAGGACAATAGAATAGTAGGGAGTCTCCTTGCAAACACTGCCTGTATAAGGAATAGAACCCCTGAATTCCACCAAATCTCAGCATTCAGGAAGCTGAGGCAGGAAGACTGACTGAGTTCAAGGCCAGTCTGAGCCATATTGAGACTCAATAAAAGCCACACTACTTTTTTTTTTTTTTTTTTTTTTTTTTTGGTTTTTTTCGAGGTAGGGTCTCACTCTGGTCCAGGCTGACCTGGAATTCACTATGCAGTCTCAGGGTGGCCTTGAACTCTCGGTGATCCTCCTACCTCTGCCTCCTGAGTGCTGGGATTAAAGGCGTGCGCCACCACGCCCAGCCACACTACTTTTTGACTCCTGCTTGAATCAGTGAATACCCCCTTCACTCAGGAACTTTGTGTTTTCTTACAACCAAAACAGACAAACATTACAAGAAAAATTATTAAAGAAGCCAGACATGGTAGCACACGCTTTTAATCCCAGAACTCGGGAGGCAGAGGTAGGAAGATCACTGTGAGTTCAAGGCCAGCCTGAGATTGCATAGTGAATTCCTGGGCTAGAGTGAGACTCTACATTGAAAAATCAAAAAAGAAAAATTAAAGAAGTACTTGAAGGTGGAAGAAAAATAAAGGCCTCTGCTCACATGCTCTCCTCTGAGAAGCTTGGGTGACCTCCTCCAACCAGTACCAGCAGGTGCTCCTCTATACACTTGCCAGCCTTCTGAAGGCACTTATCTCATGTATATAATTATTTCTGGCTCAAAGATCTCTTCACTCATCTATTGAGCAGCTTCAGGGCAGGATCCTTGTCATATACACTTTGCATTCTTTAACATCATGCACAGTATGTGTGCACAGTTTGGGCTCAAGTGTTTACTGAATGTCTGACTCAACAAAAAGCAGGTGAGCCAAAAATGAAAGCATCCTACTTCTCTGTGCTTAAGGACACCCACATCAAGAAACAGACCACCTCATAAGCTTTGCCCAAGTCCTCAGATAGACTTACCCACCCACTGTACACAAATTGCATCATGAGAATCATTCTTCCCAGACATTACTAATCCTTCACATGTCGGTCCCACCGAACTTCATTGCATGTTTATTCACAAGGTTTCCATCCTGCAGGAATACCTCATTGCATGACATGCCTCAGAACTCTGTGAATCGATAAAGCGAAACACACTGGGCATGCCATTCATTCATATATATATCTATACACACACACACACACACACACACACACATATATATATCCATCCTCCTTCTCTACACAGATAAGCAGCTAGGGGAAATCTGTACTTTGTAGCTTTCATTTTGATCCAAAATACACCCATAATCTGCTTCTGGTGTCCACCAACCATTTGCTTCCACACAGTAACACTCTGAAGTTCTCTCTGCCTCCATTTTTCCTTTCTAGCACTTTAGTATTACTTAAGTAGGAAAGAAAATACAGAAAGATCTAGGAAGTCACAGAAAAAGCAACAGGTTTGTTCCCAGTAAAAACAGATGTTCTGACTTTGGGCTCATAACTGCCACACCCTTAATAGCTCTGTAATAGCTGCACTTCCACTGGCATCTAGCAATAAAGATTTTCAAACAGTCAAAGGTCAGGTCTAGAATTAAAGTTCCAGAATGAATCACCATCGACTCTGTCCAGTTCACATTTTCCCACACTTGGGAAATGTAGTAAGAATAATGTAGTAAGAATAAACCCTGTTGACTGGTCATCTGTCATAGGACATAAGACACAGCTGATATTGGGACTCAAAAGAGACACAGGAAAGGCACTTGACGTTTCACAGTGAACACAGGCAAGTAAGGAAACGATTTGATTATAGAAAAGCAGGTTGTACATGGGATTATGACATTGCTCAGTTGGGACATTAAGGGCCTTCTAAAGGCACAGAGACCATCACAGGGATACCTGAAAACGAGTAGGAGTTGTCTATCAGTTAGGTGTGGTGAAAGAGGCTTCTTAAGATTTCCAGGGTGAGGCCAATCCTTAAGAAACCTTGGCCTCCCCTGGAAACTGAAAGTGGGCAAATATGCCTGGAATGTAAAAGTAGGAAGGGGAAGCAGAAACCAGACAGACCCTAAATGGCTTTCAAGATAGAAAACTTGCAGAAGCCAAATCCCAGCCCTTGAGAGGTAGAGGTAGGAGGTTCACTCTGTGAGTTTGGAGGCCAGTCTGGTTCTACAGAGTGGGTCCCAGGTCAGCTTGGGCTACCTAGCGTGAGACCCTATCTCAAAATAATAATAAATAAATAAATAAATAAATAAATAAATAAATAAATAAATGAAAAAGAAAACTTGCAAAACTTTGTATAAAAACAGCAAATGGCCCTTGCCCCACACAATGCAAAACCAAACCAAAATAATAATCTAACAAATGTATCTTGACATTCACTAAGTACTAATTCTACCACAAGAAATGATTATTTGCTTATGTTTCTTCCTTGAGCCATCAGCTTCCATTACTATTCTTTTATTTTTTTTACAAGTAACAGAAAAGCAGGCATGCCTGGGCTTTAGGGACACATGCACACCAAAAAAACTCAATAAGGAACTTTTAAAATCTCAACAAAAACCTAGCAAAAAGTTGAAGGAAGCGAAACCCTGTAAAAAGTAAATTTAGAAAACTTAAGAGGAAGTAAAAGTATTTTCATATACACACCCACAAAAAGGGTCTCGTGTGCTCTAACCAAACCAAACTCCTCTTAATTGTTGGAGGCCGAGGGAGAGCAAGAGTTGTGAAAAATTCACACATCTCCACACAAAATAAACAGTAAATTGGTCCAGAACAGCTAGCTGCCCTGTAAGACCTTGAAATATTTGAGCCAGGTAACACATGACAAATTACCTTTAGAAGCTCTAAAAGCCACAAATCATTCCTGTTCCACAGCCTGATAATCTACAATCTCTCGTGCATACTTTTATTTAAAAAAAAAAAAAAAAAGTGTATTCCAGGTCAGCCTGAGCTAGAGTGAGACCCTACCTCAAAAAAAAAAAAAAAAAAAAAAAAAAACAGGGAAGCATTTGTTTCCACATCCAAATGAGAAAGACACATCCTTTCCCTATTCCAGATTTCTAAATGTCAAGAACCCCCAGCAACTCCCATTAGCCTGGATGGTGATGCAGCGTCAAGCACCACCTCTCCATGCCTGCAAAGGGCGGCTGAGCTTACTAAGCAAAGCCCACTAGCCCAAGTCCCCTGCGGCAGTTATGGCTATCCAGCACGTCTAAGGAAGAGGGCTCCCCGGAAAGGCGGGGGATGCCGCCCCCAAAAGCCGCGCTTGCACAGAGGCACTGAACTGACCAGACCTCCAGCAGCAGGCGGCTGAAGAGCCCGAGCTGAAGAGGCTTGGGATGGAGTCTGGCCCCTGCGAGGGCGATGCTCCCCCAGGATGGGACAACTGCAGCGTGGGACGGGACCCCTGCGGAGAAGGCCCCACGGACCCCGGCGGAATCCCCGCGGAGCTGGGCGCCCTGGCCCAGCTGGCCTCGGGCGGGGTCGCGGCCGGGTCCCCAGCCCCGGAGCCCTCGAGGAGCCGTCCTGCCCCCACCCCGCTCCTCCCCACCCCCACCCCGTCCCCGCCCCGGCGCGACCCCCGCGGGCCAGCCCCGCACACTCGCCTGCCCACGGTCTGGTTGGCCAGCTGCTTCATGCGGTTGAACTGCTTCTTCATGGCGGCGGCGGCGGTCCGCGGGACTCGGGCCGGGCAGGACGGGGGACAGCCTCGCAGCTCCTACATCGCTTTCCCGGCCCAGGCGGCGGCAGCGGCGGCGGCGGCTACCTCAGTCCCGCCCCACCCTCTCCGCGTCACTTCCAGCAACGCCGCCTGCCTGCCCCTCGAGCCCGACCCGCGGAGCCTGGGAGAGCCAAGAGGGGCAGCGCCGAGTGGAATCGGGCCGAGCCGAGGAGGGCCGAACAAGGAGGGGCGGAGCCAAGCCGAGCAGGTCCGAGCCGAGCGGAGTCGGACGGAGCCGAGCAGGGCCGAACCTAGAGGGGTAGAGTCGAGAGGACTGGAGCTGGCCAATCAAAGAGGAGTCGAGCAGGGCCGAACCTGGAGGGGTGGAGCTGAGTGGGACCGAGCCAAGCGAGGGAGAGCCGAGTGAAATCGGACTAAACCGAGCTGGGCCGAACCGAGAGGGGTGGAGCCGAATCGGACCGATCGGGACTGACCAATCGAGGCGGAGCCAAGCAGAGCTGGGCGGAGGAAGCAGAGCCGAGCCAGGCCACGAAGAGCCAGTGAAAACCCAAGTGGAGTCTGGCCGGGCCAAGCAGAGGCAAACCCAGAGGGGTGGAGCCGAACCAAGCCGAGCCTGTGACAAGGCCCAAGCCAACCCTAGCGGAACAGAGCTCCCAACCTTGTCTAGTGGGGCCCGAGTCCAACGAGGGCAAGCAGAGGAGACCAGCCTCGGACCAGTCCTGCCAAGAGCTGTATGCTCCCGAAACCCGCACCTCTGGCTCTTCTTTCTTCACCACAATCCCAGGATCTTGTGAACCAATGACACTGCACAAAACTCTCCCGTGCTGACCACCAACTCCACACCCCACTCGGATCTTTCCATTACAGTGACTAACACATGGATCCATAGATCACTCCGAGGACATACCAAAGTCACCGCCGGTCGCAGTCCTTAACACAAGTGGAAAGAATCCAGATACAGAGTGTGCGACCGCCGTTATAGCACTTTCAGAAACACCCAAAACTCCTATGCGGGCACCAATGCAGAAACAGGACAGGCAGGAGCTACGGGCAGAGGTTAAATGAACTTCCCAGGAGATAAAAATGTTTAGCATCTTGCTGAGGACCGTGCTTACGTGCAGATGTAGACGTTTATCAAAACGCACTGTTGGGCTGGAAAGATGGCTTTAGCGGTTAAGGTGCTTGCCTGTGAAGTCTAAGGGCCTAGGTTTGATTCCTCAACCCACATAAGCCGGGTGCACATGGTGGCATATGCATATAGAGTTCGTTTACAATGGATAGAGGCCCTGGAGTGCCCAATCTCTCTCCTTCTCACTCTCCCTGTCTTTCTCTCTAATAAATAAATATACAATTTTTTTAAAAAACACACTGATTTTCACCTCAGTTGGATGTGTCTCACTATGAACATTTTACAGCCATTTAAAAAACAACAGCAAGCCGGGCGTGGTGGCGCACGCCTTTAATCCCAGCACTCGGGAGGCAGAGTAGGAGGATCGCTGTGAGTTCAAGGCCACCCTGAGATTGCATAGTTAATTCCAGGTCAGCCTGGGCCAGAGTGAGACCCTACCTTGAAAAACCATTAAAAAACAACAGCAGCCAGGAGTGGTGGCACACACCTTTAATCCCAGTACTCCCGAGGCAGAGGTAGGAGGATCGCCATGAGTTGGAGGCCACCCTGAGACTGCATAGGGAATTCCTGGTCAGCCTGGGCTAGAATGAGACCCTACCTCGAAAAACCAAAACAAAAAACAGCATGGGCTAGGGAAAGGCCCAGAAGTTAAAGGCACTTGTTTGCAAAGCCTTGATGGCCTAGTTCAATTATCAAGTACCCATGTAAAGGCAGGTGCACAAAGTGGCGCATGCATCTGGAGTTTCATTTGCAGTGACAAGAGGTCCTAGCATGTCTGTACTCTCGGTCTTTCTCTCTCCCTCTCTTTCTCCCTCCCTCCTTCCCTCCTCTCTGTCTGTCTGTCTCTCTCAAAAATAAATATTAAGGCCGGGCATGGTGGTGCATGCCTTTAAGCCCAGCATTCGGGAGGCAGAGGTAGGAGGATTGCCAAGAGTTCGAGGCCTCTGAGACTACATAGTGAATTCCAGGTCAGCCTGACCTAGAGTGAGACCCTACCTTGAAAAACAAAAACAAAAACAAAAAAATTAGAAACAAACCTAGGGTTTGGGGTTCAAGGACTTTCCTGGACCCTTAGCACCCCATTACATTATGGTTCACTGCATGCATGGCAAGGTTTTGGAGGAGATGGCTGTCCTGTGATTGGTTGGCAACATCTTTGTGCTGTTCTACAAGAAAAGTCACAAAGGGAGAAAAAAAAAAAAGGACAACACGAAGAGGGACACTGAAGGGATGTACCAAACAAGACTAGCCTTCACTAGACCCGTGTGCTAGTGGGCTTCTGAGTCCCCACTGCTAGAAACACCTTTGGGTTTTGACTGTTAACCCTGCACACACAGAGGAATGGGAAACTTGTACATTTGTGGGATTGTCTAAAAGCTGACAGGGTTAGTCCTAAGACCTGTAGCAATGTCTTCTTGATTTGGTGGCACTGACTCCAGTTTAAACACCATTTCCTTGGTAGAGGAGGCAGTGGTGAAACTAGAATTTTGGGGTTCCTTACCTGAACCAATATATGCCAATGCATCAATAATTTATGGTGTCCCCAAATTCTTGTCTTATTAATTCAAGGAACAAATCCACAAAGTAGAGGGTAAAGATTATGGAGACTTGATTTTAAATATTTATTTATTTTGGAGGGTTTGAGGTAGGGTCACACTCTATCTCAGACTGACCTGGAATTCACTATGTAGTCTCAGGGTGGCCTCAAACTCATGGCAATTCTCCTACCTCTGCCCCCCAAGTGCTGGGATTAAAGTTGTGCACCACCACGCCCAGCTGGGTCTTTTATAAAAGGTTCTGAATGGAGGCTACTGAGCTAACCAGTCATGAGGCCAAGTTTTAGAGTCTGAACTTAGCCAACCACAATACCAGGTTCTAGGAATCTTTTTTTTGTTGTTGTTGTTTTGTTTTGTTTTTCAAGGTAGGGTCTCACTCTAGTCCAGGCTAACCTGGAATTCACTATGTAGTCTCAGGGTGACCTTGAACTCTTAGTGAACCTCCTACATCTGCCTCCCAAGTGCTGGGACTAAAGGCTAGCGCTAACTACACCTGGCTCCTTCTAGGAATCTTAATTCTAGGAAAAGGGGACTCCAGCCTAGGGAAGAATTTGGGTTGTTTATGGAAAAACAGGTAATTCTAGAAAGGGGGACCTCCTTCCTAGGGAGGGACTCAGGTTGTTTATGGCAAAACAGATTGAAGGAACTCTTTTAGGCAACAGAAAAGGAGAAGCCAGATCCTTCTCTGAATTCTAGCAAAGTGGAGACAGCAAGGGTGGGCTCAAGGACATTCTTTGTTTTTACTTTCGGGGCACCAGTCACCTTAAACTACCTCAGGAGCTTCCTACATGAGCCATGTTTCTTTTTTGAAAAAATTTTATTTTATTTTTTTGTTTTGTATTTATTTATTTGACAGAGAGAAATAGTCAGGTAGAGAGAAAGAGAGAATGGGAACGCCAGGGCCTCCAACCACTGCAACCGAACTCCAGATGCATGCGCCCCCTTGTGCATCTGGCTTATGTGGGTCCTGGAGAGTCTAGCCTCGAACCGGGGTCCTTCGGCTTCACAGGCAAGCGCTTAACCGCTAAGCCATCTCTCCAGCCCTAAAATATTTTATTTTTATTTATTTGCAAGCAGAGAGAGAGAGAAGAGAACAAATATGTGTGCCAGGGCCTCCAGCTGCTGCAAACAAAATCCAGATGCAAGCACCACTTTGCACATCTGGCCCTACGTGGGCACTGGGGAATCAAACTCAGGTCATCAGGCTTTGAAGGCAAGCACCTTAACAGCTGAGCCATCTCTCCAGCCCATGAGCCATGTTTCCAAGTGGACCAAGAATCCACCAATGAAGGGCAGAGAAAAGAGGGAAACCTTACTAACTTTGAGAATGGAAGAGGAAGCCATTGTAGCAATATTGAGATCAATGAACAAGAAATATAAAAATCACTTGTTGAAACCTCAAAGCCATGGAGCAGGCCACAAACCTCCTCGTCAACAATTACAACAGAAAGTGATACAAGTAAGACACTCACTCTGTAGTCCCAGGCAGGCCTGAACTCATAGCAATCCTCTTACCTCTGCCTCCTGAGTGCTGGGATTAAAGGCATGGGCCACCACACCTGGCTAAAACATCATTTTCTTTTTTCTCTATTTTCTTCTTTTTGAAATAGTGTTGGTGAAGAAGGATAGGAGAAACCTATCTTTTTTTTTTTTTTTTTTTTTTTTTTTTTTTGGTTTTTCGAGGTAGGGTCTCACTCTGGCCCAGGCTGACCTGGAATTAACTATGTAGTCTCAGGGTGGCCTTGAACTCAAGGCGATCCTCCTACCTCTGCCTCCCAAGTGCTGGGATTAAAGGCGTGCGCCACCACGCCCGGCTGAAACCTAGATTTTTAAAGGCAGTTTCAGTTAGGGATTGAGGCTCAAAGAGAACCACGAGATGCCACCCCAATACCACCACAAAAATGGAACTCTTCTGAGCCAGACCTATCTACATTGTCCCCTGCTGTCTAGGATCGGTCTTCCTCTACAAACCAATAGGGTCTTCTTCCCCTTGCCAAAAAGGCTGCTTTCTTCTTCCTGTCACAGACTCAGCCCTGATCTGCTCAGTTTAGCTCAGCTCTAATTCTCTGTTAGGCCTGCCTACCTCTCTTTTGTTTGGGCCACAGGGTTACAAGTGAGTCCAGCTTCCCCCTTACCCAGTCTGGCTGGGGCTCTGGGGAGGCAGAGGAGGAGCATAATACTGTTTCTTGGTTGGGAGTACTTTTCCACTTACCTCTGCTTTATAGTCTGGGGTAACCTCTCACTTTGATTACATGAGTGATTTTCCTCTGGTTTCTGAATCTACCATGTGCATATATTTTTAATATATTTTATTTATTTGTTTGTTTGAGAGAGAGAAAGAGAGAATGCACACATCAGGGCCTCTAACCACTACAAACAAACTACAGATGCATGCGCTCCCTTGTGCATCTGGCTTACATGGGTCCTGGAGAATCAAACCAGGATCCTTTGGTTTTGCAGACAAATGCCTTAACTGCTAAGCCATTTCTCCAGCACCCTGTGCACTCCAGATCTACCACATGGGTGCTCTCACCAACTATAGGCTTGCTACCTGTGTAAAGTCGTTAAACTCAGGGTAACCATGAGTGTAAGTCCCCAAATCTTGCCTCACTGGGATGACAGGTGAGCACCACCATGGTACCATGACTTTATTATTATTATTATTTATTTTTTTTTTTTTTTTTTTGCTTTTTCAAGGTAGGGTCTCACTCCAGCTCAAGCTGACCTGGAACCCACTATGTAATCTCAGGGTAGCCTCAAACTCATGGCAATCCTCCTATTTCTGCCTCCCGAGTGCTGGGATTAAATGTGTGCGTCACCACGCCCAGCTTAACATGATTACTTAAAGTGAAGCAAGCGGGGCTTTAAGAACATTAGCCAAAACTGAGCCACCTAGGAAGCTAGATTGTGGTAGCACATTGCTGAAGTCTCAGGCACTCAGAAGGCTGAGGCAGGAGGACTGCAAGTTCCAAGCCAGCCCAGGCTACAGAAAAGAACAATAATGGTAAGCATGGTGGCACGTGCCCTTAATGCCAGTACTCAGGAGGCAGAGGTGAGTCCCAGGCCACCCTGAGACTACATAGCAAATTCCAGGTCAACCTGGGCTAGAGCAAGACCCTACTTTGAAAAAAAAAACAAAAAGGGCTGTAGGGATGGCTTAGCAGTTAAGGCACTTGCCTGCAAAGCCAAAGGACCCAGGTTTGATTCTCCAGGACCCACGTTAGCCAGATGCACAAGGTGACTCATGCATCTGGAGTTCATTTGCGGGGCTGGAGGCCCAGGCGCACTCATTCTCTCTGACTCTCAAATAAATAAATCAATAAATAGAAAGAAAGGAAAAAGAGGAAAGAACAATGAAAAGAGTAACAACAGAATAGATGCTATCAATCTTCAACAAATGGTGCTGGACAAACTGGACAACCATATGTAGGAAAATGAAACTTGACCCACACATCTCTCCATGCACAAAAATCAAGTCCAGACGGATCAAAGACTTTAATAAAAACCAGAAACTCTGCTACTACTGGAAGAAAAAATAGGAGGAAACTTTCACGACATGGGAGTGGAAAAAAGACTTCCTGAACAAAACCCCAGCAACTCAGGAAATTAAACACTCAACCATTGGGATCTCATGAAGCTGAAAAGCTTTTTCACTGACAAATATACTATAACCAAAGCCAGCAGATTACCCACAGAATGGGAGAAAATTTTCACCAGCTATAAAACTGACAGAGGCCTGATTTCTAGAATCTACAAAGAACTCCAAAGCCTAAACAATAAATCACCAAACAACCCACTCACAAAATGGGGCAGAGAACTGAACAGGGAGTTCTCAGAGGAAGAAATACAAATAGCAAACACACATTTAAGAAAATGTTCAGCATCCCTAATCATCAGGGAAATGCAAATTAAAACAACTATGAGATTCCACCTTTCCCCAGTAAGGATAGCAAACATTAAAAAAAAAAAAAAAATGAAGACAAATGCTGGGGAGGCTGTGGAGAAATAGGAACAAGCTTTCACTGCTGGTGGGAATTTAAAAGGTTCAACCATTATGGACAGCTATATGGAGACTCCTGAAAAGGATGACCATAGACCTACCAATGGATCCAGTTATTCCCTTACTGGGCATTTACCCTAAAGGCTCCAAACCTCAGATCAGAGACATTTGCTCAACCATGTTTATAGCTGCTCAATTCATAATAGCAAAGAGCTGGAATCAACCCAGGTGTCCATCACTAGATGAATGGATAACAAAGATGTGGTATATCTATACTATGGAATTCTATGTAGCAGTAAGGAAAGATGAAATAAGGAAATTTGAAAAAAAATGGTCGAACATGGAACAGATCATCCTCAGTGAGCTCACCCAATTACAAAAAGATAATCGTCGCATGGTCTCGTTTATCTGTCACTCCTAACCTGAATCCACCTGAGATGCTGCCAAACCTAATAAGCACTCTGAGGACCAGACAATAGGGAGGATGAGATGGAAGGGGGGTAAGAGTGGGAAGGAACGAGAGGGTGGGAGAGAGGACAAGGGTGGGGGGATACAAATAGGGACCCAAAAGGAAATGATACTATAAAATCCTTTATTCTGAACAACAGGCTAAAACACTGATCCTTTAGCAGGCCCGTAGAGGGAACACCTGAACCACAGGAAACTGGAGAGAACATCATGAAGACCAACCTTAGTCTTTTCCTGCTTCTCTCTCTCTTCTCTCTCTCTCCCCCTCTCCTCTCTATACTCACTTTCTCTTTTATATTATCTATCTTTTTCTTCCCTCACCTTCCTAGGTACTGACTTATAACTAACTCCCAGTGCCAGCACGGGGTTAACTTCCATAATGAGCTGTTGATCCAAGACACCTACGAGGTTTCCCAAAAAAGACAGATTTCTGTCAGAGTTCTTGATGACCCACCAAAGGTTAATGGTAAGACCCTACTGTCAAAGACAGCATACATATGTGAGACCAAACATGGAGAGACCTGGCCAGAATCTGGAACAGGGTCAGTCCCCAGACAGTTAGCTAGTCTAGTACCAGAGGGTGCTACACGAGCAACTGGGGGATAATGGCCAACATCTGTCCAAACAACGTGCAGATACCCAGCAGGAAACAACCTGACATAATGCTCAAACAAGTGCAGTAGTGTGCAGTAGTGGCACACAGCCATGGTGGGTAACCAACTGCTCTTGATTTGGCTAATAGATTCACTCAGTGGAATGGAACTCATTGCTGGAACTGTGAAATAAGTCAAAACCATGTACAAAAAATAAGCTCAGTCTCCAAGATCAAGATACCACCAAATGTGGGCAAGAAGAGAGCCTATGCATATAAAATTCCCTCCAAAACATCTATGGCCATCCCTTCTATCTAGTACTATCTAGTACTAACTTATCTCCCTGTTGGAGAATTTGCTTATCTTTTTCAGATGGACAACAAACCTGAAGGGAGGAACAGCCAATCACACCTTACCAGGGCCCCAGCTGAAACCATAGAACAACGCAGGGGAAGGGCAAGAGTTCAGCGTTCTTGGTGATCACAACACCAGAAAGAGGCTGAAGGAGATAAACACAGAGAATATCCAACTCCAACTAAGCCAGATATCCAGAGACACAGAGGCTCCCAAAAACCTCATCACTGAAGTAGAACTAAAATGACCCCAATGTGGCTCAGGGAAATTTGTGGAAGAGGGGGCGGAAAGAATGTTAGAGCCACAAGTTGGGGCATTATACACAGAGACTTGGGCCTACCCCACAGAACTCTTGACTACCCAAACAATGCATGACCCACATTCCCCATTGAAGAGGGTCCCTTTGGAAGAGGGAGGACAGGGAGGAGGATAATGGAGCCAATATTATGAATGTAAAATCAGAATAATATAAATAAAAAATAAATGAGAGGTGGTTCAGTGGTTAAGGTGCTTGCCTGCAAAGCCTAACAATCTGGGTTCTATTCCCCAGTAGCCACATAAAGTCAGATGCACAAAGTGCTGCATGCCACTGAAGTTTATTTGCAACAGCTGGATACCCTGCCATGCCCATTCTCTCTCCCTCTCTCTCTCTCTTTCTCTAGAAAATGAATAAATAAAGAAATTATAGGTCTGTCATTCCAGCCCACAGGGGATGGAGACCAGAGAATCACTGGAGCTCATTGACCAAAACAACAGCTCTGGGATGACGAATAAACCCTATCTCATGGAAGTATATGCATGAGCAATAAAGAAGTACAACAGGGGATGGAGAGATGTCTTAGCAGTTAAGGCGCCTGCCCGGTAAGCCTAAGAATGTCAGTTCCAATCTCCAGGTCCTACGTTTAGCCAGATGCAAAGTGACGCACGGGCGCAATGCTGCACTTGACCACAAGGGGGCGCACACATCTGGATTTTGTTTGCAGCAGCTGAGAGGCTGCTGGCACGCACATCTCTATCTGTCTTCCTCTCCATCTCTCTGTCTGTCTGTGTCTCTCTCCAAAATAAAAAATATATATAAAAAATTAAAAAAATAGAAAACTTGAGGTATGTTCAGATATCTTATGCTTACTTAGTATTCACTGAATACACAAATGAGTATTGCTGCATGTCATAGAAAGATATCATAAAGTTCATTCCTATGCTCCTGGAAAAAGGTGGAGGTGGTTAGGATCCTGCCATGTGTAATGGCAGAGCCGTTTAGGTATCCTGGTCAGAGCAAGGTCAAGCTGTGTTGTGTCCCTTTAGAGATAAAGGCTACTGTGGCTTAAGGACTATTGACATAGGCAAAATATATTAACCAAATCTAGACATGGGATGAATGCCTCATCCAACTGACTGTTGGCAATTTCTTACCCACCGTCACTTTCAGACCATGTACACTGCTAATCCTGGACACTAAGCCTGATCAGAGCATTGTGTTCCACTGTTTGCAGAGGATCAAACCTTTAAAAAAAGCGTATTTCATCACTTCACTATTCCTCTGGCAAAACTTTGGAATATCAACTGCTCAAAGTATTTCTTCATATGCAGCAATGCTCATTTGTGTATTCAGCCTCTCAGCTGCTGCAAACAAAATCCAGATGCGTCCACCCCCTTGTGGTCAAGTGCGGCATTGCACCCTTGTGTCACTTTGCATCTGGCTAAACGTGGGACCTGGAGACTGGAACTGACATTCTTAGGCTTACCGGGCAGGCGCCTTTAACTGCTAAGCCGTCTCTCCATCCCCTGTTGTACTTCTTTATTGCTCATGCATATACTTCCTTGAGATAGGGTTTATTCTTCATCCCAGAGCTGTTGTTTTGGCCAATGAGCTCCAGTGATTCTCTGGTCTCCATCCCCTGTGGGCTGGAATGACAGACCTATAATTTCTTTATTTATTCATTTTCTAGAGAAAAAGAGAGAGAGAAAGGGGGAGAGAGAATGGGCATGGCAGGGTATCCAGCTGTTGCAAATAAACTTCAGTGGCATGCAGCACTTTGTGCATCTGACTTTATGTGGCTACTGGGGAATAGAACCCAGATTGTTAGGCTTTGCAGGCAAGCACCTTAACCACTGAACCACCTCTCAGCTCCCATACCCAGATTTTTTTTGTTATTTTATCATTTATTTTTATTTATATTATTCTGATTTTACATTCATAATATTGGCTCCATTATCCTCCTCCCTGTCCTCCCTCTTCCAAAGGGACCCTCTTCAATGGGGAATGTGGGTCATGCATTGTGTGGGTAGTCAAGAGTTCTGTGGGGTAGGCCCAAGTCTCTGTGCATAATGCCCCAACTTGTGGCTCTAACATTCTTTCCGCCCCCTCTTCCACAAATTTCCCTGAGCCACATTGGGGTCATTTTAGTTCTACTTCAATGATGAGATTTTGGGAGCCTCTGTGTCTCTGGATATCTGGCTTAGTTGGAGTTGGATATTCTCTGTGTTTATCTCCTTCAGCCTCTTTCTGGTGTTGTGATCACCAAGAACGCTGAACTCTTGCCCTTCCCCTGCGTTGTTCTATGGTTTCAGCTGGGGCCCTGGTAAGGTGTGATTGGCTGATCCTCCCTTCAGGTTCTTTGTCCACCTGAAAAAAGATAAGAAATTCTCCAACAGGGAGAGAAGTTAGTACTAGATAGTACTAGATAGAAGGGATGGCCATAGATGTTTTGGAGGGAATTTTATATGCGTAGGCTCTCTTCTTGCCTACATTTGGTGGTATCTTGATCTTGGAGACTGAGCTCATTTTTTGTACATGGTTTTGACTTATTTCACAGTTCCAGCAATGAGTTCCATTCCACTGAGTGAATCTATTAGCCAAATCAAGAGCAGTTGGTTACCCACCATGGCTGTGTGCCACTACTGCACACTACTGCACTTGTTTGAGCATTATGTCAGGTTGTTTCCTGCTGGGTATCTGCACGTTGTTTGGACAGATGTTGGCCATTATCCCCCAGTTGCTCGTGCAGCACCCTCTGGCACAAGACCAGATTCTGGCCAGGTCTCTCCATGTTTGGTCTCACACACATATGCTATCTTCGACAGTAGGGTCTTACCATTAACCTTTCACACCCAAATTTTTATGTAGGTTCTGGGGAATAGAACTTGAGTAGTCTCAGGATCATTCAGGCCCTGTCCTGAGCATGTAATTAAGTAGTCAAGGGTGGATATGTTAATTTAATTACCACAATTTATTCACTCCACACAGAAGTTAATTAGGTCAAGTTCTTTCTTCTGTTATCCTCTCAACTATAACCTAGCCCTGAGGCAGCTCACCTGCAACAACACTTGGTCCCTGGGCAGTGTTTAGGCTAGCCAGGGTCCTTCTTCTCCATTTGTCAGCCAACTGCAACCCAGGGCTCCCATGGGCTGCTTGGGTCCTGTGGCTGGTATCAATGTGGAGAGTGATGTGGAGTCTGCCTCTTTGGGTTGAGTGACAGCTTCATCAGCTTTTTGTGGTTTTTTATACTCTTCTTCTCCAATCCTTATCCATAGTTCTGATAACCACCTTAGGGTTATCCCATTTGCATATCAGTGCACAGCTAGCTGTGGCCATGGCATCTGGTTGCCATGGTGATGTCATCATTGCTAGGTGAGTGCCTCAGTTTATCTACACTAACTAATTTACTAACTGGTGTTCCTAATAGGCCCTCATAGTTAAGTGGCAAGAACTCTTTTTTTTTTTTATTTTTATTTATTTATTTATTTTTCTTAACAACTTCTTTAATTGTAGACAATATCCCATGTTATTTCCCTCCCTCTCCCCACTCTCCCCTTTGAAACTTCACTCTCCATCATATCCCCTCCCCCTCTCAATCAGTCTCTTTTCAGTTTGATGTCATGATCTTTTCCTCCTATTATGATGGTCTTATGTAGGTAGTGTCAGGCACTGTGAGGTCATGGATATCCAGGCCATTTTGTGTCTGGAGGAGCACGTTGTAAGGAGTCCTACTCTCCCTTTGGCATTTACATTCTTTCTGCTTTCTGCCCCTTCTTCCGCAATGGACCCTGAGTCTTGGAAGGTAGGTTAGAGATGTTTCCGTGCTGAGCATTCCTCTGTCACTTCTTCTCAGCACCATGGTGCCTTCTGAATCATCCCAAGGTCACCACCATCTGAAAAGAGAAGCTTCTCTAACCAAAAGTGAGAGTAGCATTAATATATGGGTGTGGACATTAAGAGAAGTGCTTACTGAGCAGTTTGGTGAGCATAGTATATACATTTAGTGAGACACCAGCAGACATTATACCCTTAGGGCTCATGACTACCCCGTCATAGGTTTTCAGTAACAGGGATGTATTCCCTCCCATGGAGCAGGCTCCAGTCCAATTAGAGAGCAGTTGGTTTCCCTCATAACAGACATGCCACTATTGCACCTGTTGGCTCATTTGGTCTGGATGGCCAAATTTAAAGCTTGCAGTGTTCACTATTGAGTACCTTCACTGGTGTTTTCTCTCTCCCATTGAACTGCATGCAGCATAGCTTTTTCCAACTTTCTGTCAGCTGGTCTACATGGAGGAGGCTTTCAGCTCAGCTCCAGCAGGTTTTCTCAGTGAACTTGCCACCTAAGTATGTGGAGTCTTCAGCAATAGGGTCTTACCATCTATTCTTGGTGGGAAACTAAGGGCCTTGGCAATGGCCTATAATGTTTTGGGGGTATCTGTGACCTCCCTGGCCAACAACTCACTGGAAAGTATCCCATCCCTGGCACTGAAAAATTTCTAGTAACAATCTATGGCTTCTGAGTGTTCCATTGTCCAGAAAAGTACATTTCCATATGACTTTTTTTTTTCCTCTTAGATTTTGATTAGCCCTCCCTCCACAGTTCCTTTATGCAATCTCTTCCTCTGACCTCACTTAGGCCTTTTCACCCCCATTAATCTGTTCTTTTACTTACATATAAGTGTCAAGAACTCTTATCCACTGAGCCATCTTCCCAGCTCTGCTTTTTTTCCCCCTTGAGATAAGGTGTCACTGTAGCTTAGGCTGACTTGGAATTCACCATGTACTTTCAGGGTGGCCTTGAACTCATGGGGATCCTCCTACCTCTGCCTTCTGTGTGCTGGGATTAAAGGCATGTGCTAACATGCCTGGCCCCTGCTTTTAAAAAAATAAAAATCAGGGCTAATTTTTCTATCAAATTCCCAGTTCCAGCCAGTGGATGAAAGGTACAGGAAAGAAAAACAGAACAACCTCCACCCCACCCCAAACCTCTTTTTCAAGAGCTCCTTAGCATTGGGGAACACAGAGAGAACAAATATACATTGTGACAGTTTCCTTTTAGGCATTCTACTCCCTCGTGGTGTTTTTGTGCAGAGGAGGTGCTGATATAAGTGCAGGCACACAACAGTCCCACATCCATGCCATTCTGCAAACATGGGACTCTGGTATCTGTAATGGTCCAAAAATCGTTGAAGAAAGACCCCAGAGTCAAATAGTATGTAAAAGCATAGAGCGTTTATTCTGCAGAATTAGCCAGCATACTGGGGTCAACCACTCGTTCAAAATGGTGACCCCCCTTCCCAGGAGCTCACAGGCTCCCTCTTAAGCACAGCTAAAGGAATTTTGGCGGGCTTTTAGTCTTTTAACATGATTGCCTAATTTGAACAGTAACTGTACTTGTGTTTTTTTTTTTTTTTTGATTGTTCTTAAGGTTTTGGCAGCCAGGTCTAGGGGAATTTTAGGCAGAGGAGGTAACCTCCTAACATGACTGGCTAAGCAAGTAGCAGTTACCTTTGTACATACTCAGCCCCCAGAGCTCACCCCTCCTGGAAATTGAAACTTTGGCCTAGTCAGGGCAAAACCTTACTGAGGCCTGTCATGGTGTCCATTTGATCCCTTCAGTATCATTTTAGCTTATGATACTCAAGAACAGCTGAAAAGGTCTGAATTTAAAGTCTTCAAATCTTTGTTGAGGGCCAACTACTTTCTGGGCACAGGCTAGGCGCTGTGCAGTGATTCTGCTGGTTCTGAGAAACATATGTGATGCTGCAGAGAGGGGTTTCCTTCTAAGTAGCAGAAGGGTTTCAATTCCTCCTTCATGTATGTCATGTGGTGTTTGTAGGGAACTTGGACCTTGGTAATAGATATTAGCTTTTTTTCAATAGGTGTTGCCATGGGCAGACCAAAAGCAGGTGCTAACCAGCTGTGGAATCTGTCCTATAATCCACATAGTGTTGTGTCTCCAAGGAGCTCTGGGACGTGTGGCCAATGTATGAACTAACTCTTCATACAGTCAACATAAAGGATACGATGTTGTGTACCAGGATATCAAGTGTTGCACACAAGTACACAAAGAAAGGTGGTCCTCCAATAATTTCACCATAAAATTATCCACCTGCTCACGCTGCAGTGGAATGTGTGAAGTGTCAGTGGTCACACAGCTACCAATTGCAGCCTTCATGCACTGAACTTGGCTGAAACTCACTGCTACTGAATAGAAGTTGAAGTTCCTGATTTTTAGGGTAGCCATGATTATGAGGATTACAAGGAAGTCCTGCTTATTAAATGTGACCTTTACTACTTTGATGCCACCACCATTCATAAGGATTAATTGTGGAAAGAGAAAACAACAACAACAATGTCAAATCAAGTGCCAGGAGACAGAGCAGGACTGACAGAAGGACATGCAGCTTAGTTCTTCAAGGATGCAACCTCTGGTCACTGTAGGGGATCAAAGCAATCAACTCATTGAGCCAATCTGTTGGAATGTAGGTTGCTCCTTGGTCGGTGGCAACTCCACATGTGAGAACTGAGCAATGGCTTCTTCCTACTCTTTCACTCAGCAAGTTCTCTGGGTCATTTTTCTCTCTCTCTTTCTTTCTCTCTTCTTTCCTTCCTTCCTTCCTTCCTTCCTTCCTTCCTTCCTTCCTTCCTTCCTTCCTTCCTTCCTTCCTTCTTTCCTTCTTCCCTCCCTCTCTCTCTCTCTCTCTTTCTTTTTATTTTTTCCAGGTAGGGACTCACTCTAGTCCAGGCTGACCTGGAATTCACTATATATTCTCAAGGTGGCCTTGAACTCACGGTGATCCTCCTACCTCTGCCTCCTGAGTGCTGGGATTAAAGGTGTGCGCATACATATTTATTATTATTTATTCTTTTTTTTTTACATGCACATGCATACATATTTATTAGTTACTTTTCTTGCTGCTGTGACCAAATATCTGATAAGAAGAAACTTAAGGAAGGGTTTATTTTGGCTCATTATTGGAGGGTGTGGTAGTTTGAATGAATGTATGTCCCTCATAGCCTCAGGTATTTTTTTTTTTAAGGTTAAATTTCCTGCTTAAGTGTCCAGCAACCTGCTGGAGGGGGGCGTGCCACTGGGGCAGAAGAGTTTGAGCACTGGGTTCCTGCTTGCTGCTTTGGGTGCTGTTTCTCTCTGCTTGGATGTATGGAAGCAGCTTCTTCCACCATTGATGGAACTTCCCCTGATCTGTATGCCTGAAACAAACCCATTCCTCCCCATAAACTGTGTCTGTTTGGAAGTTCGTATCAGCAACATGGAACGGACTGTGACAGAGGGTATAGTTCATAGCAAGGAAGTCATGGTGGCAAGAACATGAAGTAGCTAGTCACATTGCATCAGGTTTCTCCACGCATGGAACTGGGGTTTCTGTTACTAACTGGAGCTTCCCACCTTACCTTTCTTTAGCTGGCTAGGGGTGCAAGCAGAGACAAAATGTTGAGCACCCATGTGTCATGTTCTATAGAGTACAACTACTGGTAGCTGTTCTCTGGGCCACTTCTCTCCATTTTCCTGTTTTTATTTATTTATTAAAATATTTATTTATTTATTTGAAAGAGAGAGAGAGAGAAGAGAAAGAGGAAGATAGAGAGAGCAAGAGAATGGGCACACCAGGGCCTTCAGCCACTGCAAATAACTCCAGACACATGTGCCACCTTGTGCATCTGGCTTACATGGGTCCTGGAGAATCAAACCCAAGTTCTTATGTTTCACAGGCAAGTGCTTTAACTGCTAAGTCATCTCTCCAGCTCTGTTTGTGTTTTTTGAGGCAGGGTCTCACTGTAGCTCAGGCTGACCTGGAATTCACTTATGTAGTCAGGATGTCCTGGAACTCTCAGTGATTCTCCTACCTCTGCCTCCTGAGTGCTGGAATTAAAGGTGTGAGCCATCACATCTGGTTCTGTATTTAGTTTTTTGTTTTGTTTTGTTTTGTTTGTTTGTTTGTTTTTGGTTTTGCGAGGTAGGGTCTCACTCTGGTCTAGGCTGACCTGGAATTCACTATGTAGTCTCAGGGTGGCCTCGAACTCTGGGCAATCCTCCTACCTCTGCCTCCCGAGTGCTGGGATTAAAGGCGTGCACCACCACGCCTGGCTGTATTTAGGTTTTAAAACATTTTAATTAATTTGGAAGAGAAAGAGGGAGAGGGATAAAAAGAGAGAGAGAGTGGGCACTCCAGGGCCTCTCACCACTGCAAATGAACTCCAGACCCAGGTGCCACTGGCTTTACATGTAATTCACTATGTAGTCTCAGGGTGGCCTCGAATTCACAGAAATCCTCCTACCTCTGCCTCCTCAGTGCTCGAATTAAAGGTGTGCACCACCATGCCTGACCTCTGGTTTTTTGTTTTGTTTTGTTTTGTTTTTCAAGGTAGGGTCTCATTCTAGCCCAGACTGACCTGGAAATCACTCCGTATTCTCAGCGTGGCCTTGAACTCATGGTAATCTTCCTACCTCTGCCTCCCGAGTGCTGAGATTAAAGGTGTGTGCCACCACACCTGGCTCTTTAATATTATTTATTTATTTATTTGAGAGAGAAAGAGGCAGAGAGAGAGAGAGAGAGAGAGAAAGAAAGAAAGAGAGAGAGATTGTGTGTGAATGGGCACCCCAGAGTCTCTAACCACTGCAAACAAACACCAGATGAATGTGCCCCCTTGTGCATCTGACTTCCATGGGTCCTAAAGAATTGAACCTGGATCCTTTGGCTTTGCAGGCAAATGCCTTAACTGCTAAGCCATCTCCCCAGCTCTGATTTTTTTTTAATTTGAATGCTAGGAACATAGCTTGCCTAGCATTCACAAGGCCCTGGGCTCCATCTACAACACCACATAAATTGAGCATGGCGGAACACACCTGTAATCCCAGTACTGAAGAGGTAAAGGCAGGAAAATCAGACGATCAACATCACCCTTGACTACCTAATGAATTAGAAGCCAGCATGGGCTACATGAGACCACGTCTCAAAAAATTATTTCGGGGGCTGGAGAGATGGCTTAGCAATTAAGACACATGCCTGCAAAGCCTAAGGACCCTGGTTAGATTCTCCAGGTCCCACGTAAGCCAGATGTACAAGGGGCGCATGCGTCTGGAGTTTGTTTGCAGTGGCTGGAGGCCTTGGTGTGCCCATTCTCACTCACTCTCTATCTCTTTCCCCTTCTCTCTGTCTCAAATAAATAAATAAATAAAAAAATATTTAAAAAATTATTTTGGGAGCTAGAAAGATGGCTTAGCAGTTAAGGCGCTTGCCTGTGAAACCTAAGGACCCATGTTGGACTCCCCAGATCCCACGTAAACCATATGTATAAGGTGACACATATGCACAAGGTTGCACATGGGCACAAGGTGGTGCATGCATCTGGAGTTCAATGACAGTGGCTAGAGGCCTTGGCATGCCAATTCTCTCTCTCTTGCTGCCTCTCATAAAAAAGCCAGTCTTAGCCGGGCGTGGTGGCGCACGCCTTTAATCCCAGCACTTGGGAGGCAGAGGTAGGAGGATTGCCGAGAGTTCAAGGCCACCCTGAGACTACGTAGTTAATTCCAGGTCAGCCTGGGCCAGAGTGAGACCCTACCTCGAAAAACCACAAAAAAAAAAAAAAAAAAAAAAAAGGCCAGTCTGTTGGGCTTGCCTCAAAAAAAAAAATTATTTGGAGAGGGTATTACTATATTGTCCAAGCTGACCTTGAACCTCTGTGCTGAAAGGATCTTCCTAACTCAGCTTTCCAAGGAACTATGGGTATGGACTACAATTCTGTCTCTTCTTCCCTCCTTTCCACCTTTCTCTTTTTCCCTTTTTTTTTTTTTTTTTTTTTTTTTTTTCAAGGTAGGGTCTCACTCTAGTCCTGGCTGACCTGGATCTTATCATGTAGTCTCAGGGTGGCCTTGAACTCATGGTGATTCTCCTACTTCTGCCTCCCAAGTGCTGGGATTAAAAGCGTGAGCCACCACACCCGGCTTCTTTTTCCCTCTTCTTCTTGTCTTGCATGTTAGGCTCAGACCCAAGGCCTTGCAAAGAACTGGCAAGAAGTGTTCTATCACTGCCCTACCTCCCTAGAATTATTATGTATTTTATAAGTATGATTCAAATTTCCTAAAGTTTGCATAGATCCCTTCCCTGCTCTCAACACATCAGATGAGATATACACATTTTAAATTTAGAAATGCTTTATGAAAAATCCAGTTTATCTATAATGCATACTTTGAATATGTATAATTATGGAACAAACACATGTGAACCCACTCTTGTTTGAGAAATTGAAGAGGTGTGTATGAATTACCTTCCTAGTTCCATTTCCTGTTCTCCTGCCCTCCTTTGTCCCACCCTCATTCTCTAGAGACCACTAAAATATTCATCCTCATTCATTCTTCCCTCATTCCTGTATATTACTTAATCACATTAATATTTTTTGGTTGATTTTTTTTTGAGGTAGGTCTTGCTCTAGCCCAGGCTGATCTGGAATTCACTATGTAGTCTCAGGCTGGCCTTGAATTCACAGTGATCCTCCTACCTTGGCCTCTGAAGTGCTGGGATTAAAGGTGTGCCACCACGCCCAACACATTAATTTTTTTTTAAAAAAGTATGTATTTATTTAGGAAAGAGATAGAATGGACATACCAGAGTTCCCTACCTCTACAAATGAACCCTAGACACATGTGCCACCTGTTATCATCTTTAAAAAATTTTTTTTTTGGTTTTTTTGAGGTAGGGTCTCACTCTGGCCCAGGCTGACCTGGAATTACCCATGTA
Source organism: Orientallactaga sibirica (assembly GCA_036365145.1). Classification (NCBI taxonomy): domain Eukaryota; kingdom Metazoa; phylum Chordata; class Mammalia; order Rodentia; family Dipodidae; genus Orientallactaga; species Orientallactaga sibirica. The sequence continues at coordinate 3,336,644 of JAEOAD010001749.1, read as the reverse complement.
GTCTCAGGGTGGCCTTGAACTCACAGTGATCCTCCTACCTCTGCCTCCCGAGTGCTGGGATTAAAGGCGTGCGCCACCACGCCCGGCTTTTTAAATTTTTTGGGGGGGTTTTCGAGGTAGGGTCTCACTCTAGCTCAGGCTGACCTGGAATTCACTGTGTATTCTCAGGGTGGCCTTGAACTCACAGCAATCCTCCTACTTCTGCCTCCCGAGTTCTGGGATTAAAGGTGTGCGCCACCATGCCCAGCTAATTTATTTTTATTTATTTATTTATTAGAGACACACACAGAGAGAATGGGTGCACCAGGGCCTCTAGCCACTGCAAACGAATTCCAGATGCATGAGCCACCTTGTGCATCTGACTTACATGGGACCTAGAGAATCAAACTGGGATCCTTTGGCTTTGCAGGCAAATGCCTTAACTGCTAAGCCATCTATCTCTCCAGCCCATTATATATATATTTGGATTTTCAAGGTAGGGTCTCACTCTGGCCCAAGCTGACCTGGAATTAACTATGTATTCTCAGGGTGGCCTCGAACTCACGGCGATCCTCCTACCTCTGCCTCCCAAGTGCTGGGATTAAAGGCGAGCACCACCATGCCCGGCTTCATAAAATATTTTTTAAAATGTTTTATTTTATTTATATTTATTTGAAGTTTATAACCATATAAAATACCTCTCATAGGATAATTATCATTTTTGAAACTCAACCATTAAGGAATACAGGCACCTGGTACCTTTGGTTCACTTTTATGGTTCCACAATTTTCCTTTCTGATTTTCATAAATACCTCCTCAGTGTTTTTTTTTTTTTTTTTTTTTTTGTTTTTCCAGGTAGGGTCTCGCTCTAGCTCAGGCTGACCTGGACATCACTATGCCATCTCAGGGTGGCCTTGAACTCACGGCAATCCTCCTACCTCTGCCTCCTGAGTGCTGGGATTAAAGGCTTGTGCCACCACGCCCAGCCTTTTTTTTTTTTTTTTTTTTTTTTTTAATTGAGATAGGGTCTCACTTTAGCCCAGCTGATCTAGAATTCACTATGTAGTCTCAGGGTATCCTCAAACTCACAGTGGCCCTCCTACCTCTGCCTCCCCCAGTGCTGGGATTAAAGGAGTGGGCCACCATGCCCAGCTTTCTCCAGCGTTTTTATCCCCGTTGTCTAGAACCGAACCGAAGACCTTTTGATTGTTAGGCAAGAGCGTCACTTCTGAGTTACAACCTCATTCCTTCACATCTTAAAGACGATTATGTATACAAACCCCTTAGCATCCCTTAAAAAAATCTGTTTAAATCAGGGCTGGAGACATGGCTTAGCGGTTAAGCGCTTGCCTGTGAAGTCTAAGGACCCCGGTTGGACAATTGATTGCCCAGGACCCATGTAAACAAGATGCACAAGGGGACACACGCATCTGGAATTCATTTGCAGTGGTTGGAGGCCCTGGCGCACCCATTCTCTATCTGCCTGTCACTCTCAAATAAATAAAAATCTGTTAAATCAGGGTTGGGGGGATAGCTCAGAGGTTAAAGGCACTTTGCTTGCAAAGCCTGACTGGCTGGGTTCCAGTACCCACGCCAAGTCAAATACGGAAAGTGGTACATGTATCTGGAGTTCATTTGCAGGGTCAAGAGGCCCCGGCATACACATACACGCATACGCATATAAAAAAAAAGATACTGAAAATTTGTTAAATTTGTTTAACAACTGGGCCCCGACTGAAACTAACACCTTACATTTGTTTCTTCTGAATTAATTACATTAATAAAATTTTGTGACTGGCAATGAGAAAACAGGACGTGCCCCAGAACACCGAAGATACACTGCAGTAGTTTCCGGACTCTTTCCCAACTTCCGCCTCGTATGGGCGGTGCCTACAGAATCCTCCAATGAGAATCTGCGTCGCGAAGACGACGTCGTGACATCACGGCTGAGGCGCCCGTCCGCCGGAAGGTTGCTGGGGCTGCGGGCCGGCTGCGTCACTGGACCTCGCCAGCTCGGGGGTGGAGTCCGGCGCCGAGGGCCGTCTTCTCCCGTCGCTCGCTGCTTCTGTCGTCCTGCTTCCATGTCCCTGGTGGTCGCAGCACCCCGGACCCTCCACGCCCATGGCCGCTAGTCTGAGGGAGTCCTCGTCGAGCCTCGACGTGGACGACGAGGGCGTTCGCGGCACCTGCGAGGATGCTTCTCTGTGCAAGAGGTACCCGCGGGTGCGGGGTCCCGGGCCTGGGTTCCAGGCGAGCGACTGTCCAAGGCCTGCGCCTGGTCGCCAGAAAGGGATGCCGCACCTACCTGTAGCGATTCTTGCCCCAGCCGTGGGACATGCCCCGAGCCGGGAGGGGTTCCTGTCAGTTATAGTCACAACGTGTGATCCTGGAACACCATCCCTGGGGGTACAGCGCTCATCTGGGTAGACGCGATGCTGGCATTCTGGAAAGACCGGCATGTTGCAAGCTTTGATGGGTTACGCGAAGTGCAAATTTCCTCTCCTTTGTAGGTTACATTCTGTTGGGGTTGGTCATGATGGCATTGTGTCCCAGAAACTCAGCTCCATGAAGGAAGATGATCTGTCTGTTTAGTCAATACCACGCACATTAAGGCTCCAGTATTTGTGCTGAGATTGCAAGGGAGGAGTGGGGCATTGTCAGAGAAGGTGTTCCTAAGGAAAAAAAACAACAGGGTTTCCTCATTCAATTATTCATTCATTCAACAGAGGGTGAGGAGGCTAGTTGGTGAGGTGTCAATGATTGGGAATACTTAAGGAGCAAAACAGATATGGTGTGAACATACGTTGCCTAGTTGAGAAAGACAGCCAGGAAACAAATACTTGCTTGTGAAAAAAATCATAATTTTGTGTTAGGCTCTAAGAAATGAACAAATGCCATTAGAATTTATAATTTAAATTTATTTATTTATGAGAGAGAGAGAAAATGGGCAGGCCAGGGCTTCTAGCCACTGCAAATGAACTCTAGATACATGTGCCACCTTGTGCATCTGGTTTACATGGGTTCTGGGGAATCAAACCTGGGTCCTTAGGTTGTGTAGGCCAAGCGCCTTAACTACGAAACCATCTCTCCAGCCCTAGAATTTACAATTTGTATAGTGATGTTTAAGCTGAGAACACTTTAAATAAGGGATGTAGGAAGGTGTTCAGGCAAGCAAGGGATGGTTACAGTAACTGAGAAAATGCTTTGGAGATGGGACAAGTAGACTAGGGCCACAGAGGGATTGTAGTTTTGGGGAATTCTAAAATCTCGAATGAAGTCTTGCACCATTGTAGGGTCTTGGGGACTGAACATAGAGAGTCAGGGTATCACTGGGAGCCAGACTGCTGCTTACTAGTTGTGTGAACTTGGGTTAGTTCCTAGTCTGTTCTGTCTTGGTTTTATTATCTCTAAAGTGGGTATGATAACAATGCCCATTTGTAAGGTGGCTTTGAAGATTCAATAATTTATCTTATTTTATTTATTTATTTATTGGTTTTTCATGGTAGGGGCCCACTCTAGCCCAGGCTGACCTGGAATTCACTCTGTATTCTCAGGGTGGCCTCGAACTCACGGCAGTCCTCCTACCTCTGCCTCCCGAGTGCTGGGATTAAAGGTACGTGCCACCATGCCTGGCTATTTTTATTTATTTTCAAGGAGAGAGAGAAAGTATGAGAGAATGAATATGAGCCCGCCAGGGCAAACGAACTCCAGATGCATGTACCACTTTGTGCATTTGGCTTTATGTGGCCTCAGGCTTTCAAGCAAGTACCTTTAACCACTGAGCCATCTCTCAAGCCCCTATTCAGTATTGTTATATATACACACACACACACGCATATGTATGTATATATATGTATATATATATTTTTCCTTTTTTTTTTTTTTTTTTTTTTTTGCAAGGTAGGGTCTCACTCGGGTCCAGGCTGATCTGGAATTAACTATGATTAACTATGTAGTCTCAGGGTGGCCTCGAACTCTCTGCGATCCTCCTACCTCTGCCTCCTAAGTGCTGGGATTAAAGGCGTGCACCACCACGCCTGGCTTTTTTTGTTTTTTTGAGGTAGGGTTTCACTGTAGTTCAGACTGACCTGGAATTCACTATGTAGTCTCAGGGTGGCCTTGAACTCCTGGCAGTCCTCCTACCTCTGCCTCCCAAGTGCAGTGATTAAAAGTGCAGGTCACCATCCCCGGCTTTGTTTTGTTTTTCGAGATAGAGTCTTGCTGTAGCTCAGGCTGACCTGGAATTCACTATGTAGCCTGAGGGTGGCCTTGAACTCATGGAGATCCTCCTACCTCTGCCTCTCGAGTGCTGGGATTAAAGGCATGCACCACCACACCCGGCTCTGGGTTTTCTTGTTTTTCTTTTTCTTTCTTTTATTAATAATTTATTATTATTTATTTATTTGCAAGTACACACACACACACACACAGAATGGGCACACCAGGGCCTCTAGCCACTGCAAACAAACTCCAGATGCATGCGCCCCCTTGTGCATCTGGCTTATGTAGGTACTGGGGAATTGAACCTGGGTCTTTTGGCTTTGCAGGCAAGTGCCTTAACTGTTAAGCCATCTCTCCAGCCCTGGTTTTTCTTTTTCTTTTTTTTTTAATTGACTGTCTATACTTACAATAAACCATCTTTCTCTCCCCTCCCCTGCTTTCCCCTTCACAACTCCACTCTCCATCATATCCCCTCCCTCTCTCCATTCATCTCTCTTCTATTTTGTTTTTACTTTTATTTATTTATCAGAAAGTAACAGACAGATAGCGAGAAAGAGGCAGAGAGAGAATGGGTGCACCAGGGCCTCCAGCCACTGCAAACGAACTCCAGATGCATGTACTACCTTGTGCATCTGGCTTATGTGGGCACTGGGGAATCCAGCCTCCAACCAAGGTCCTTAGGCTTCAAAGGCAAGCACTTAACCGCTAAGCTATCTCTCCAGCCCCTCTCTTCTTTTTGATGTCATTATCTTTTCCTCCTACTATGAGGGTCTTGTGAAGGTATTGCTAGGCACTGCAAGGTCATGAATATTGAGGCCAATTTCTGTCTGGACAGTTGCATTGTAAGTAGTTGTACCCTTCCTTTGCCTCTTATGTTCTTTCTGCCACCTCTTCCACAATGAACCCTAAGCCGTGGAGGGTGTGACAGAGATGTTTCAGTGCTAAACACTCCTCCGTCACTACTTCTCAGCACTACTGTGGTGCCTTTTGGGTCATCTCAATGGTTACTGCCATTTGAAAAGAGAAGCTTCTCTAACCAAAAGTGAGAGTAGCATTAATATATGGACATGAGCGTTAAACGAAGTGCTTACAGGACAGTTTGGTGAACATAATATATGTATTTAGCCAGAGAAGAGCAGGTATTACTCTCCTAAGGCCCATGACCTCCCCTGCCATAGGCTTTTCATTAGGTTTTCAGTATCAGGCATGTATTCCCTCTCATAGAGTGGGCCTTCAGTCCAATTATATTTGGTTTTTCAAGGTAGGTCTCACTGTAGCCCAGGCTGACCTGGATGGAAGTCACTATGTAGTCTTAGGATGGCCTTGACTCATGGCGATTCTCCTACCTTTGCCTCCCAAGTGCTGGGATTAAAGGTATGTGCCACCATGCCTGGCTATTCAGTAATATTTAATATTAGTAGAGCCCTAGAGCAGTGTGGTGGTGTGAGTGGTGGCTTCGAAGCAGCCCCTGGTGAGATTTGCAAATGTAAAGGGATTGTGCTGGATCTTATTTCTTCTGCAGCTCTCAGTTACTATTGATCACATCTATAGCACTGTCAGATCAGAAGTACTATTTCTCATTTGGGTATGGTGGTGCATACTTGTAATCCTAGCTCATAGGAGGATCATGGGTTTGCTGGTTTGAATTAGGTGTCCCCCATAAACTCTTGTGTTCTGAATGCTTGATCCCAGATGATGGCAATTTGGGAGGTGGAGCCTTGTTGTAGCTGGGGGAGGATCTTGATGATTTATTAGCTCCTAGCTTGCCCTCTTGCTGCTGTTTCACCTGCTGTGGCAGAGGTACTGTCCAGCCTGTGCTCATTCCACATTGTTAACTGTTATCATGGAGCTTTCCCTTGAGACTGTAAGCCAAAACAAACAACTTTCTTCCCATCAGCTACTTTTGGTCAGGTGGGTGCTTTGTGCCAGCAGTGAGGTGGTAACTGTAACAGTGGGTTTGAGGCCAGCTTGAGTTACATAGTATGACCCTTTCTTAAAAAACAGTAGATGTGGGCTGGAGAGATAGCTTAGCAGTTAAGGCGCACAAGATGAAGCAAGCACAAGGTTGTACATGCACACAAGGTGGCATACACGTCTGGAGTTTGATTCCAGTGGCTGGAGGCTCTAGTGTGCTAATTCTCTTTCTCATTAAAAAAAAGAAGAAAGAAATATATTTTTAGCTGGGTGTGGTGATGCATGCTTTTAATCCTAGTACTCAAGAGGCAGAAGTAGGAGGATTGCTGTGAGTTCTAGGCCACCTGAGACTACCTAGTGAATTCTAGGTCAGTCTGGGCTAGAGTGATAACCTACCTCAGGATATAGATATATGGAGGGTTTTTTTTTTTGTTTGTTTTTTCAGGGTAGGATGTCACTCTAGTGCAGGCTGACCTGGAATTCACTAGGTAGTCTCAGAGTAGCCTTAAACTTAGCATGATCCTCCTATCTCTTCCTCCAGAGTCAGAGTGCTGGGATTAAGGACATGCACCACCATGCCTGGCTTTTTTTTTTTTCCAGCCAGGTATTGTGGCACATGCCTTTAAATCCAGCATGTAGGAGGATTGCTGTGAGTTTGAGGCCAGTCTAGAGCTATAGAGTTCAAGGTTAAGGTTTTCACCTTGAAAACCCAGACAGACGCACACAGACACAAATATATAAAATACTTACTCATTTGCAAGCAGACAGAGAATGGGAACATCAAGGCCTCTTGCCACTGCAAACAAACTCCAGATGCATGTGTCACTTTTTGCATCTGGCTTTATATTGGTGCTGGAGAATTGAATCCTGGACTGTAGGCTTTACAAACAAGTACCTTTTTAAAATTTTTATTTAATTTTTATTGTTTTTATTAAAAACTTCCATAATTGTAGACAATAACCCATGGTAATCTCCCCCCACTTTCCCCTTTGAAACTCCACTTTCCATCAAATCCCCTCCATCTCTTAATCAGTCTGTCTTTTATTTTGATGTCTTGATCATTTTTCCTCCTATTATGATGGTCTTGTGTTGCTAGTGTCAGGCACTGTGAGGTCATGGTTATCCAGGCCATTTTGTGCCTGGAGGAGCACGTTGTAAGGAGTCCTACCCTTCCTTTGGCTCTTACATTCTTTCCGCCACCTCTTCCATGATGGACCCTGAGCCTGGGAAGATGTGATAGAGATATCTCAGTGCTGAACACTCCTCTGTCACTTCTTAACACCATGGTGCCTTCTGATTCATCCCAAGGTCACTGCCATCTGAAAAGAGAAGCTTCTGTAACCAAAAGTGAGAGTAGCATTAATATATGGGTATGAACATTAAGAGAACTGCTTACTGAGCAGTTTGGTGAACATAATATACACATTTAGCCAGACACCAGAAGACATTACTCATAACTACCCCTATTGTAGGTTTTCAGTATCAGGGATGTATTTCCTCCCATGGAGCAGGCCTCCAGTCCAATTAGAGAGCAGTTAGTTTCCCCCATAACAGACATGCCACTATTGTACCCGTTGGCTCATTTGGCCTGGCTGGCCAAATTTAAGGCTTGTAGTGTCCATTATTGAGTATCACTAGTGATTTCTCTCTCTCCCATTGAACTGCATGCAGCATAGGTTTTTTTTAGCTTTCTGTGAGCTGGTCTACATGGAGGAGGCTTTCAGCTCAGCTCCAGGAGGATTTCTCAGTGACCTTGCAGCCCAAATATCTGGAGTCTTCAGGAATAGGATCTTACCATCTTTTCCTGGTGGGAAACCAAGAGCTTTGGCAGTGACCTGTAATGTTTTGGGGTTATCCGTGACCTCCCTGGCCAACAACTCACTGGAAGGTATCCCATTCCTGGCACTGAAAATTTTCTTTTCTTTTTCTTTTTTTTCTGAGGTAGGGTCTCACTCTAGCTCCGGCTGACCTGGAATTCACTATGTAGTTTTAGGGTGGCCTCAAACTCACAGCGATCCTCCTACCTCTGCCTCCCAAGTGCTGGGATGAAAGGCGTGTGCCACCATACCCAACATGATTTTTATTAATTTATAAAAATTCTTTGTTGAGAGACTATAATTACTTTGTGATGGGCTCCAGATATTTTCCTTGTTAGGGTGTTTGGGTACACTCACTGCATATCTTGTGGAGGTAGCACCACAGTTGATTCTGAAACACATAGGTCCTTGCTTTTTAACTCTTTAGGGTCAGATACCATCTATTTTTCATGTATGGTATGGTCTCTCTCAGTCACTTAAGAGTTGTCACCTGGGTGTGGACATGGTGGGTATTTCCAGAGACATGGCTGGGCAGCTGCCTCCATAGCCCTTGGAGGTCTTTCTCAACAGCCTGTTTAAGGGCTGTTGAAGAAGGAGCATAGATCCTGATAGCTGCTCAAAAACTATCTTGTGACACTTTCTGATGTAGTCAGTACAAGATAGCCTTAAAATTCAGAGTGAGGAAAAAAAAAAAATTCAGAGTGAGGGTCAGAACGTGGAAGAAACTCCAGAGAGATCTTTAAGAAATTCCTCCTTCCTAATGCATTTTTTTTTTTTGAGGTAGGGTCTCTCTGTGGCTCAGGCTGACCTGGAATTCACTATGTAGTCTCAGTGTGGTCTCCAACTCAAGGCAATCCTCCTACCTCTGCCTCCCACATGCTGGGATTAAAGGAGTGTACCACCATGCCTGGCTTTGCTTGGCTCTGCTCGGCTCTTTTCTCTCTCTCTCTCTTCCTTTCTTTCTTTTTTTGGTTTTTCAAAGTAGGGTCTTAGTAGCCCAGGTTGACCTGGAATTAGTCTCAGGGTGGCCTCAAACTCACCATGATCTTCCTACCTCTGCCTCCCGAGTGCTGGGATTAAAGGTGTGTGCCACCACGCCCTGCCAGTAATTCTTTATATAGATATAAATGTCTTTTTGCTACTTGTACCATGCATGTTTTGGTATTTTATCCTAGTTGTATGTCTTGAACATCTTGCTATGCTTGTGTCTTCTAGTTTATGTTTTAAATGATTCATTAATATTTCATTGTGTGAATACACTGTAATTTGTTCAGTTAATTTCCAGCTTTCTCAGTGGTAGGGACTAGAAAGAACCATTCTTGCCTTAATTGCAGGTATGGCTTTTACCGCTAGATGGCACTACAAGATACCTTTGAAATCTGTCAAACACTTGTTCACTGCAGCTAGAACCTCAACACACACTTGAAGCAATCTTAACCTTTCCTTTGTTTAATGGCATTTTCTAGTTTACCTTCTTTACCTTTGAATTTTAAAAATGGAGATTTTCACACGAATTGATTTTGTGATGTTAATGGGTCCGACTCAGTGAAAGGCACACTGTTAGTGTTGGGATTGAACCTACAGTTTCAGAGTGGATTAGGGTAGCCTTGAGGACCCAGATTTTTGTCCTGGTTTCTCACTTGTCCTATGGCTCCTTGTGGCTGTCAGGGGCATCCAGCAATAGTAAGGGTGTCAGCTCCCAGGCTTAGAACACTGAAACTTTTACCTCTTTAGTGCAGACCCAGAGAGAGAGAGAGAGAGAGAGAGAGAGGGAGACTGATTGATTGATTGATTGATTGATTCAGGCTATCATAGTACTTTCACAGAGGTAGTTAGTTTTATTTGTTCCTGGTTTCCATGTGGTGACCTCAAAGGAAGTGTGGTGACTGGTACCTAACACAGAATTGGGAGACCTTAGAATTTAGTGGCGTGATATTGTCCAGTATTTTAGAGTTTCCCTACAGGCACAGAGTGCTTGGCTTAGTAGAGTTATCTGTCTCTGAGCAGTGTCTTTTCTAAGTGAGCAGATGATCATAGGTGATCTCAGAAGTTTGAGGTGGTGTCATGTGTTTAGGGTCCTAGGAAAGTAACTCACAGTATGAGGATTAGAGGTGCAAAATGGTCATTGTGGGAAGAATGCAGGGTAGTGTTACATGAATATGAAGATGGACACATGAATGTTTAAATGTGCATTTGTTAGTCTTTAGATGTAGATGGTTCTTCAGATCCTCCACTTGGTTCCTGGGAACAAGACTGGTACCAGGCCTGAAACAATGAATCTCTACTCACCTGCTTTCTGTCCTTTTTAGGTTTGCAGTAAGCATTGGCTACTGGCATGACCCATACATCGAGCACTTTGTGAGGCAGTCTAAAGAAAGGAAGGCACCTGAAATTAACAGAGGCAAGTGACCATCGCTTTCTCCATAATCTTCTCAACACTCATAAGCCACGAGGCTTGAAGTCTTGTTCTTAAAAAGAGTTCCAGCATGTACTCTTCCAATGGAAAGGTTTTATTTCCCACCATCCTCACTAGCATGATATGCTATGAAACTATTTATTTATTTATTTATTTAAGAGCGACAGAGAGAGAGAAAGAGGCAGGTAGAAAGAGAGAGAGAATGGGCGTGCCAGGGCCTCCAACCACTGCAAACAAACTCCAGACTGATGTGCCCCCCCTGTGTATCTGGCTTACGTGGGACTTGGAGAATCGAACCGGGGTCCTTAGGCTTTGCAGACAAATGCCTTAACTGCTAAGCCATCTCTCCAACCCCTATGAAACTTTTTTTTTTTTTTTTGAGAGAGACACAGAGAGAGAGGGAGAGGAAGAGAGAGAGAGATGGGCGCGCCAGCAGCCTCTCAGCTGCTGTGAACAAAATCCAGATGTGTGCGCCCCCTTGTGGTCAAGTGCGGCATTGCACCCCTTTGCATCTAGCTAACTGTGGGACCTGGAGATTGGAACCAGCGTTCTTAGGCTTAGGAGGCAGGCGCCTTAACCACTAAGCCATCTCTCCAGCCCCCCTGTGAAACTTTTTAATCTGTTAATTGGATAATGACAAATAGTGTTATTGAAATTTTATTGTATAATCATCTTATTTATAAGTGAGGCTTTTTTTTTTTTTTTTTTTTGGTTTTTTTGAGGTAGGGTCTCACTCTAGCCCAGGCTGACCTGGCATTCACTATGTAGTCTCAGAGTCTCAAGGTGGCCTCAAACTCATGGCAATCCTCCTACCTCTACCTCCCGAAAGCTGCTGGGATTAAAGGTGTGCGCCACCACGCCTGGCTCCTATTTTTAAAAATATTTTTATTTATTTGAGAGGAGGGAGGGAGGGGGATAGAATGGGCATGCCAGGGCCTCTAGCCACTGCAAAGAAACTCCAGATGCATGTGCTATCTTGTGCATCTGGCTTATGGGTCTGCATGAGGTCCTTACATGGGTCTTCCAGGAAAGCTATTTTTTTCTATGAACTGGGAGCTGGACAGATGGCTTTGGGTTTGCTGCTTGCCTAACTGCCTAAGGACTCCCATCTAAGCCAGCCCAAGGCTATTTTTTGTCTATGTTTAAAATCCACTCTATTAAAAAAAAAAAGGGAGCTGGAAAACAAACAAATGGCTGGAGTGGTTAAGATGTTTGACTCTCCAGGTCCCAAAGTCTAAGGTGACAAAGGTTTGACAAGGTGGTACCTGGAGTTTGCAATGGCAGGCTGCACCCAGGCGCTCAATTCTCTCCCCTCTCTCATTAAAAAAAAAAAAAAAGGCTGGAGAGATGGCTTAGTGGATGCAAAGTCTAAGGACCCAGGTTTGATTCCCCAGTACCCATGTAAGCCAGATGCACAAGGTGACGCATGCGTCTGGAGTTTGTCTGTAGTGGCCCTGGAATGACCATTCTCTCTCTCTCTGCTTCTTTCTCTCTCTCTCTCTCTCAAGTAAATAAATAAATAAATGTTTATTAAAAAACAACAACAACACTTAGCCTCGTGGTGGTGGCACATGCCTTTAATCTTGGGAGGCCAAGGTAGGAGGATCACTGTGAGTTTGAGGCCAGCCTGACTACATGGTGGATTCCATGTCAGCCTGGGCTAGATTGAGATCCTACTTTGAAAAACAACAAAACAAGCCAGGCATGGTGGCACACACCTTTAATCCCAGCACTCGGGAGGCAGAGGTAGGAGGATTGCCATGAGTTCAAGGCCACCCTGAGACTACATAGTGAATTCCAGGTCAGCCTGGGCTAGAGTGAGACCCTACCTGGGGAAAACAAAACAAAACAAAACAAAACAAAACAAAACAAAACAAAACACACCACACCACTTATGACTACAGATGTGGCTTAGTCATAGAGTGTTTGTCTATCATGCATAAGGTCATAAGTTCAATCTGCAGCAATGCACAATTCAAACATACATACATTGTGGAAATTTGAATGGTAAAATGTTCCCCATAGCCTCAAGTATTTGTGATTAAGCCTCATACTTAGTTCCCAGCTGATGGAACCTTTGGGAGGTAGACCTTTGCTAGAGAAGATGGGTCACTGGGGATAGACCTTGGAGTTCATTGTTCCAGCCTTACTGGGTGTTTATTAGCCAGCTCCTGTCATTAATCTTCTGTTAATGTAGAGATGTGACCTAGGATTTCTGCCTGTCATGCTTTCCCCACCATGTTGAAACTTTCCCTTCAAATTGTAAGCTGAAATAAACCCTTTGCTCCCTAAGTTGCTTCTGGGAAGGTGTTTTTAATTTTTTTACCCCAGCAACAAGAAGGTAACTATAACATATATAAAACAAAAAATTCATTTATAAGCCAGGTGTGGTGGGATATACCTATAACACCCTAGAGGCTGAGGCAGAGGATCATGAGTTTGAGGCCAGTCTAGGCTAAATATTTAGCAAGACCCTGTTTTAAACAGACAGATGGAATTCTGCCTTAATTGCAGGTATGGCTTTTACCGCCAGATGGCACTACAAGATACCTTTGAAATCTGTCAAACACTTGTTCACTGCAGCTAGAGCCTCAACACACACTTGAAGCAATCTTAACCTTTCCTTTGTTTAATGGCATTTTCTAGTTTACCTTCTTTACCTTTGAATTTTAAAAATGGAGATTTTCACACGAATTGATTTTGTGATGTTAATGGGTCCGACTCAGTGAAAGGCACACTGTTAGTGTTGGGATTGAACCTACAGGTTCAGAGTGGATTAGGGTAGCCTTGAGGACCCAGATTTTTTTCCTGGTTTCTCACTTGTCCTATGGCTCCTTGTGGCTGTCAGGGGCATCCAGAAATAGTAAGGGTGTCAGCTCCCAGGCTTAGAACACTGAAACTTTTACCTCTTTAGTGCAGACCCAGAGAGAGAGAGAGAGAGAGAAAGAGAGAGAGAGAGAGAGAGGGGGAGAGAGAGATTGATTGATTCAGGCTATCATAGTACTTTCACAGAGGTAGTTAGTTTTATTTGTTCCTGGTTTCCATGTGGTGACCTCAAAGGAAGTGTGGTGACTGGTACCTAACACAGAATTGGGAGAACTTAGAATTTAGTGGCGTGATATTGTCCAGTATTTTAGAGTTTCCCTACAGGCACAGAGTGCTTGGCTTAGTAGAGTTATCTGTCTCTGAGCAGTGTCTTTTCTAAGTGAGCAAATGATCATAGGTGATCTCAGAAGTTTGAGGTGGTGTCATGTGTTTAGGGTCCTAGGAAAGTAACTCACAGTATGAGGATTAGAGGTGCAAAATGGTCATTGTGGGAAGAATGCAGGGTAGTGTTACATGAATATGAAAATGGACACATGAATGTTTAAATGTGCATTTGTTAGTCTTTAGATGTAGATGGTTCTTCAGATCCTCCACTTGGTTCCTGGGAACAAGACTGGTACCAGGCCTGAAATAATGAATCTCTACTCACCTGCTTTCTGTCCTTTTTAGGTTTGCAGTAAGCATTGGCTACTGGCATGACCCATACATCGAGCACTTTGTGAGGCAGTCTAAAGAAAGGAAGGCACCTGAAATTAACAGAGGCAAGTGACCATCGCTTTCTCCATAATCTTCTCAACACTCATAAGCCGCGAGGCTTGAAGTCTTGTTCTTAAAAAGAGTTCCAGCATGTACTCTTCCAATGGAAAGGTTTTATTTCCCACCATCCTCACTAGCACGATATGCTATGAAACTATTTATTTATTTATTTATTTATTTAAGAGCGACAGAGAGAGAAAGAGGCAGGTAGAAAGAGAGAGAGAATGGGCGTGCCAGGGCCTCCAACCACTGCAAACAAACTCCAGACTGATGTGCCCCCCTGTGTATCTGGCTTACGTGGGACTTGGAGAATTGAACCGGGGTCCTTAGGCTTTGCAGAAAAATGCCTTAACTGCTAAGCCATCTCTCCAACCCCTACGAAACTTTTTTTTTTTTTGGAGAGAGATACAGAGAGAGAGGGAGAGGAAGAGAGAGAGAGATGGGCACGCCAGCAGCCTCTCAGCTGCTGTGAACAAAATCCAGATGTGTGCGCCCCCTTGTGGTCAAGTGCGGCATTGCACCCCTTTGCATCTAGCTAACTGTGGGACCTGGAGATTGGAACCAGCGTTCTTAGGCTTGGGAGGCAGGCGCCTTAACCACTAAGCCATCTCTCCAGCCCCCCTGTGAAACTTTTTAATCTGTTAATTGGATAATGACAAATAGTGTTACTGAAATTTTATTGTATAATCATCTTATTTGTAAGTGAGGCTTTTTTTTTTTTTTTTTTTTTTTTTTTTTTTGAGGTAGGGTCTCACTCTAGCCCAGGCTAACCTGGCATTCACTATGTAGTCTCAGAGTCTCAAGGTGGCCTCAAACTCATGGCAATCCTCCTACCTCTACCTCCCGAGTGCTGGGATTAAAGGTGTGCGCCACCACGCCTGGCTCCTATTTTTAAAAATATTTTTATTTATTTGAGAGGAGGGAGGGAGGGATAGAATGGGCATGCCAGGGCCTCTAGCCACTGCAAAGAAACTCCAGATGCATGTGCTATCTTGTGCATCTGGCTTACATGGGTCTTGGGGAATTGAACTGAGGTCCTTTGGCTTTGCTGCTCCTTAACTGCTAAGCCATCTCTCCAGCCCAAAGCTATTTTTTCTATGTTTAAAATCCACTTATGGGAGCTGGACAGATGGCTTAGTGGTTAAGGCTCTTGCCTTTTCTATGTTTATACAATCCACATGTGCAGAAGGGAGGCACATGTGTCTGAAGTTCAAAGTGGCTGAGGTCCTTTCAGCATTAAAAAAAAAAAGGTTAACTCTGTTGAAAAACAAACATCCATTTATGCACTGGAGAGTTAAGGTGTTTGCCTGTGAAGCCTAAGGACTTATATTTGACTCTCCAGGTCCCACATAAGCCAGAGGCACAAGGTGACAGCAAGGTTGCACATGTGCACAAGGTGGTACATATGTCTGGAGTTCGATTGCAATGGCTGCAGGCCCTGGCGCTCCAATTCTCTCTCCCTCTCTCTCATTAAAAAAAAAAAAAAGGCTGGAGAGATGGCTTAGTGGTTAAGATGTTTGCCTGCAAAGTCTAAGGACCCAGGTTTGATTCCCCAGTACCCATGTAAGCCAGATGCACAAGGTGACGCATGCGTCTGGAGTTTGTCTGTAGTGGCCCTGGAATGACCATTCTCTCTCTCTCTGCTTCTTTCTCTCTCTCTCTCTCAAGTAAATAAATAAATAAATGTTTATTAAAAAACAACAACAACACTTAGCCTCGTGGTAGTGGCACATGCCTTTAATCTTGGGAGGCCAAGGTAGGAGGATCACTGTGAGTTTGAGGCCAGCCTGACTGCATAGTGGATTCCATGTCAGCCTGGGCTAGATTGAGATCCTACTTTGAAAAATAACAAAACAAGCCAGGCATGGTGGCACACACCTTTAATCCCAGCACTCGGGAGGCAGAGGTAGGAGGATTGCCATGAGTTCAAGGCCACCCTGAGACTACATAGTGAATTCCAGGTCAGCCTGGGCTAGAGTGAGACCCTACCTGGGGAAAACAAAACAAAACACACCACTTATGACTACAGATGTGGCTTAGTCATAGAGTGTTTGCCTATCATGCATAAGGTCATAAGTTCAATCTGCAGCAATGCACAATTCAAACATACATACATTGTGGAAATTTGAATGGTAAAATGTTCCCCATAGCCTCAAGTATTTGTGATTAAGCCTCATACTTAGTTCCCAGCTGATGGAACCTTTGGGAGGTAGACCTTTGCCAGAGAAGATGGGTCACTGGGGATAGACCTTGGAGTTCATTGTTCCAGCCTTACTGGGTGTTTATTAGCCAGCTCCTGTCATTAATCTTCTGTTAATGTAGAGATGTGACCTAGGATTTCTGCCTGTCATGCTTTCCCCACCATGTTGAAACTTTCCCTTCAAACTGTAAGCTGAAATAAACCCTTTGCTCCCTAAGTTGCTTCTGGGAAGGTGTTTTTAATTTTTTTTACCCCCAGCAACAAGAAGGTAACTATAACATATATAAAACAAAATTCATTTATAAGCCAGGTGTGGTGGGATATACCTATAACACCCTAGAGGCTGAGGCAGAGGATCATGAGTTTGAGGCCAGTCTAGGCTAAATATTTAGCAAGACCCTGTTTTAAACAGACAGATGGACTAACCAGCCAACCAGGGTCTAAAAGAGATGGCTCAGTGGATAAAACACTTGCCATGGAAGTGTGAATACCTGTTTAGATCCTTAGAAACCATATAAAGCCAAATGCTGTAGCAGACATCTACCATCCCAGCACACTCATGTGGAAAAGGGAGGGTGGATACAGGAGAATAGCCCAGAAGTTTGCAGGCTATCTAGTCTGGAAAATACAGCAGTGAATAACAAGAAAGATGCCTCAAACAAGTTGGAAGGTGAGGACCAACACCAACGTTGTCCTCTGTTGGACAAGTGCATTCTGTGGCACATGTATACCTACACCAAATCCCAGAATATCTTCTTCTATGAACTGTTTGTTCATGTTTTCTTTTTTTGTAGTGTTAATAACAGTGTTAGGCTCTGTAAGTAATTTTCTTTTTTTGGGTGGGGAGCGTGTTTTCAAGGTTGGGTCTCACTCTAGCTCAGGCTGACCTGGAATTCACTATGTAGTCTCGGGTGGCTTCAAACTCAGCGATCCTTCTACCTCTGCCTCCCAAGTGCTGGGATTAAAGGCGTGCGCCACCATGCCTGGCTTTTAAGTAATTTTTATTTTATTTTGTTTGTTTGGTTTTTCGAGGTAGGGTCTCACTCTATCACTTTAGCTCAGTCTGACCTGGAATTCAGGATGTAGTCTCAGGGTGGCCTCGAACTCAAGGCCATCCTCCTACCTATGCCTCCCAAGTGCTGGGGTTAAAGGCCACCATGCCTGGCTCTTTCATCAAGAAAGTTTAAGGGTTTGAAGCAGCAGCATGAGTTACCTTCAGTCTTACTGAGATATTGACCCATGTTTAAGGACTGTTGGCACCTGAGGAGAGCTCCTGAAGGCAGGCAGGTTCTATGAGAGATTTGCATTCGCTCCTATGGTTCTGAGGAAACTTCCCTAACAAATATTGCAGAGTTAGGTGTCCCCTTTCCCACCCCTTTGGCACTTGGTTCTGGTGGGGTTTGTCAGGGATAATTTGTAGTCTGTCTGGATGACAGCTTACTTCTCTGGACCTCTCTCTTAGGATATTTTGCTCGCGTCCATGGTGTCAGTCAGCTTATAAAGACTTTTCTCCGGAAGACAGAATGTCATTGCCAAATTCTCAACCTTGGGGCTGGGATGGATACCACCTTCTGGAAATTAAAGGTAATTTAAAATTCTCCTCCTGCCACTCCAGTTGTTTCAGTTATTTGTTTTTTTTCTTTTCAAGATAGGGTCTCACTCTGGCCCAGGCTGACCTGGCATTCACTCTGTAGTCTCAGGGTGGCCTCAAACTCATGGTGATCCTCCTGCCTCAGTCTCCCAAGTGCTGAAATTAAAGGTATTCACCACTACGCCTTGGCTTAGTTTAATTTTTTTAAATTTAAATTTCATTTCATTTATTTATTTGAGAGAGAGGGGCAAAGAGAGAGAGAATGGGCCTCCGGCCACTGCTGATGAACCCCAGACACATGTGCCACCTTGTGCATCTGGTTTAGGTGGGTCCTGGAGAATTGAACTGAGGTCTTTTGGCTTTGCAGGCAAGCACCTTACCCGCTATGCCATCTCTCCAGCCCTCAGTTTAATTTTTTGAAGAACATTACCTACTTCAAAATTTTAGCATTATAAAGAACTTGGTGATAGCCTGTCTCTCACCCTTGTTCCAACCTGCCTAGATGTACCCCTCTCCTTGTCACCATCAGATTCGGAAAGATTAAGAGTTTGTATTGTTGTTATTCGAAGTAGGATTATTATAAAAATTCACATATTTCCCTGTGCATATGTAGATAGATATTAGGAAGGAAAATTCCACCATTAGAATTGCTGAGACAAAGCTTATGAATTTGGGATTTTTGACAGTAATATCTGTTGTCCATACTGTTATCTTGGGTAAAATTATGAGACTTGTGAGGCCAGGCATGATACTATGATGTAAAGGCCTTTTGTAGTTATTGTGAGTGGCTCCCCTGATACCCCATTAGGATTTAAGGGAAGGTCTGACTGTATATAGACTCACAAGGAAGGCAATGACAAGACCAGGACTACTTGCCTGTCTTTGACTCCTGGGCTTGGTTTTTACTGTTAAACCTTTTCTCTGCAGTGACCTCCCTGGCTGCATTTTCCTTGTCAGTGTACAGATTCTTTGATTCCTCTGGGAAATCAGTCATGTGGTATGCTGAGTACGTGCATTTCCCAGATTTCTTGCAAGTAGAACAAGGTAGATTTAGAGCATATGTACACAAGCTGCTTGGCTCTTTGCTCCCTAGTCAGCTCACTTGATAAGGGCCTTGGTCCTCAGAGCTTCCAGACTGCTGTGAGAGAACAGCTGCCTCTGCATCTTGCTGTTTCGTGGTGGCCTTGGCCTTCTTCTCCTAGGATAAGATAACTAACATTGGTGAGATCCTTCTGTGGAAGTGACCTCAAGCATTGATGTGAGAACTCTGGGAGGGATCTTCACAGGTAGCTGAACAGGGATAGGCTGTGTGTTCAGGGTAATACAGCAAGTGGCCCAGGAAGTACACACTGCATTCAGCTCATCAAGCCCCAGATTCTTTCTTCTTATACACAGTCCTTAATAGTTATTCAGAGCTATCTCTTAGGTGATATCACCTTTTTGGCAAGCATGTGTTGTCTTTGTGGTGCTGTGAGAACTGGAACAGATGTCATGTAAGGGCTGTGCTATGTCGATGTTGACAGAGATTGCTGGAGGGCCCCAAACCCTTGATTATATGATTTGCTTTCTTCCTTCCCCTGTCTTGCAGGTGGGCTAATAAGTCTGGGAATTTTATTTTGGAACAAAATGCACTGAGGTTAACAAACTCCCTCCAAAAGTTGTTTTTAGTAGTGAGAAAGGAGAATTGCAGAATGTCTAAAAGTTCTTTGTGGAAATGTAAAATTTTTATTGATAATCATGTTGGTCTGAAGCCCTTTTTTGGAGTCCAGAGTTACTTTTAAAGTATATATAGGGCTGGGGAGATGCCTCGGCATTAAAGGTGCTTGCCTGCAAAGCCTAAATACCTGGGTTCAGTTCTCAGGTACCCACATAAAGCTAGAAGCACAAAGTGACGCATGTGTCTGGAATTTGTTTGCAGTGGCTAGAGGTCCTGTCAGTCCCAATCTCTCTCTCTCTTTGCAAATAAATAAAATATTTTAAAGTATATATAGATAATTTCCTTGATTGCTCTTTTAGAACCTGAGTTGCAAATTGTATGCCATTTTTTTGTAAATAAGATTTTATTGGAACACAGCCACTTCCAACTGTTTGCATGTTGTGCTTTAGCAGCCATATGACAAGGAAGACAGCATACTTGACTACTTACAACATAGGCCATCCACCTTACAAAGGCTAAATAAAGTGTGTATTTTCTGGCTCTTTGAAGAAAGAGTTTACTCATCTCTGTTTTAAAGCTATCTATATTTATGTTTTTAGTAAAAGAATAAGAAAAGCCTTTTCCACTGGGCATGGTGGCTCACGCCTTAATCCTAGCAGTCAGGAGGCAGAGGTAGGAGGATTGCCAAGAGTTCGAGGCCACCCTGAAACTACATAGTGAATTCCAGGTCAGCCTGAGCTAGAGTGAGACCCTACCTTGGAAAACCAAAAACCAACCAACCAAACAAAAAGCCTTTTCCATGTTCCTGCTGTGCCACCACCTTCCAGCTGGGAAGGTTGTGCCTGCAGAGGTATAGCTGTGTCGTGGCCTAATACCACCACTACTGCTGTTATTTCTGTATGAGGCCCAGGATTGTTTCTGTGGCTTGAGTTTCCCATTGACAAGAATAGGGATAGCTGAAGTCCTTTAAGGTAGGCACTTTAGCTTGTTGGTGTCTTGAGTCCTATTTCCACATGAACAACCAGCTCTGTAGGGAAGCAGTGTTGACTTTGGCAGCCTGTGAAGTGGTCAGCTGTGGTGGCTTCTCTCTGTATCTGAGTGAAGAGGTTCCTGGCTACCCTCTGGTAGCCTTTCCTGGGCTCAGCATCTTCTACACCAACTCAGGAAGTGGGAGCTTTTTGGAAGTGGAATGTCAAAGGTCATAGAGAATCTTAGCATCAGTGGTTAAAGTGTCTTTTACCACAGCTGTTTTCCCTTCAGAATGAAGAAGGGAAACTATTTGTTCCCTAAAAGTTCCAGGGGCTCCTCTCATTCAGAATTCTCAAGTATTTCAGGGGAGGACACTGCTTGTGAAAGGTGAGGAGGCTTTGCTGAGTTCATGCAGTTCCTTTTCATGGGGCTTCTTGTCTGCTGGAATTGAAGCTGGCTTCTCACTGTGTCCTGTGAGCAGAAATGCTTATTTTGTGTTGGTTGCTAAGGACTGAGTCCAGGATTTCTTGCATGTTAGGCAAGTGCTCTGCCACTGAATCATACCCCTGGCTCCAAATAAAAGCTCAGGAGCAGGGCTGGAGAGATGGCTTAGTGGTTAAGGCGCCTGCCTACTAAGCCTAAGAACGCTGGTTCCAATCTCCAGCGGTTCCAATCTCCAGGTCCCACGTTTAGCCAGATGCAAAGTGACGCAAGGGCACAATGCCGCACTTGACCACAAGGGGGCGCACGCATCTCGATTTCTTTCACAGCAGCTGAGAGACTGCTGGCACGCCCATCTCTGTCTGTCTCTCACTGTCTGTCTCTCTCCAAAAATAAATTTAAAAAAATTAAAAAAAAATTTAAAAAAAGCTCAGGAGCAGTCTTTATTTAAAAACCGTTATCTGTGTGTGCGCGCACTTGTGCATTGGTACTATAGTGCACGTGTAGAGGTCAGAGGACAACCTTGCCTTCCACCTTATTTGAGGCAGGATATGTCGTTGTTCACTTCTGCACATGTTAGGCTGGATGCCCATGAGCTTATGGAATTCTGCCTCCACCTCCCATCTCACTGTCGGAAGGCTGGAATTATAGATGCTGTCTACTGGAGATCTGAACTTGGGTCATCACACTTGCACACCAAGCACTTTTACCCACTGAGCCATATCCCCTCTTAATACAGTTCTTTAGCAAGAGGTACTTCCATATCTTCTCTACACACATTCTTTGAGTAGCTTTTACACGCTCCAACTTTGTAGCTCACAATTTCTAACATGGGCAACTGAGATTCATGAGCCCAGATCTAGGATATGCCAAGAAACTGTCCTTCCTCCTTTCTGTCTTTCCTCCACTCTTTTTAAAGCAAGCCCCAGGCTAGATCCTGTGGGATTCCAGCAGAGAATGGGTTTATACATAGTTGGGTATAGCCTGATATTTTCTTTAAAGGGTTCATTTTCCTCCTAGAAAATGTTGCTATGATGCCTCTCCCCATCATGTCATTAGCATGTCTACTTCTCCAGTTATGATCTCCACCTGCACACCTTCATCTTTTGTCACTATTGCTCAAGGCAAAACCAAGGATCCCTCCCTTTCCCTTATCTCATCCTGCATGAGTGAAAGAAACATCACCCAATTCAGGAGATCGTCAATTCTCTTTCTCCCCCTTTAAACATATACCGGAAGTTCTAAGTACAGATAGTGGGGTGAAGGGGGCCAGTGGTCAAAGCACAAGAGGAGAGGCTGGGCCTTAGTTCTTGCAAAGTCTTTGAGGCACAAAGAGTTGCTGGAGGTGACATGTAGTATGCTATGGTGTGGGTGGGAGGGGACAGAGCTGAGAGAAGGCTGGGATGACCAGTGAGAGTCCAAGTGGAGGTATAGCCACCCAGCTGTGCTTGGGAAAGTAGAAGGAATGAGCAGGGGTGTGTGTGTGTTTGTGTGTGCGTGCGCGTGTGCATGTGCATGCGTGCATAGGCACAGGTGTAGCATACATATGCATCTGGGTATATGTCGTAAAGGCACAGACATAGTATTTATACTAAGTCAGGCCATTCCAAAATCCTTCCATGGATTACCTTATGAATCCTCACAAGCACATCAGCTGGTCATATTGTCTTCACTTTTTATTTATTTATTTATTTATTTATTGGTTTTTCGAGGTAGGGTCTCACTCTGGTCCAGGCTGACCTGGAATTAACTATGTAGTCTCAGGGTGGCCTTGAACTCACGGCGATCCTCCTACCTCTGCCTCCTGAGTGCTGGGATTAAAGGCGTGCGCCACCACACCCGGTTGTCTTCACTTTTTAAATGATGGCCCCTTGGCCCATTCAAGTAAGTAGTGGAGCTAGAATTGGAGCCCTGCCCCCAGCTTCAGAATGCCTGTTCTTCACCATGTCACCTAGGCTTCACTATAGTAGGAAGGTGCAGTATAGAAATAATAGGTGATGCTTTCTCATAATGGCTGTTTCATTCTGTTTTATCCCCAAACTGGTGGTCAGGTCAGACCCACCTCACTGATTGCCTGACCCTCTCTAATTTGTTTCAAGCACCTTTTGAACAACACTGCCTATTTCTCAAGTGCCTCACAGCTCCCCCTGTAGACCTTATTACTGGACAGCTACAGAAGCCTTTTAGCTTTTTCCTATTTGTGTTCTCGCTCCCTGGAATCCATTCTTCAAGAAACATCAATGTCCAACTTAAAATCTCTGAATATCTGCACTGGGATTAGGTACTTAGTGTGTGTGGTGACTGGGAGTTAAGAAATGATGAGTGGAAAGATAAAAGGGGGGTGGCTGGAAAGATGGCTTAGTGGTTAAGGCACTTGCCTACAAAGCCAAAGGAGCCAGGTTCAATTCCCCAGGACCCATGTAAGTCAGATGCACAAGGTGGCTCATGGGTGTGGAGTTTGTTTGCAGTGGCTGAAGATCCTGGAGCACCCCTTCTCTCTCTTTCTTTCTCTTTCTGTCTCTTTCTCTCAAATAAATACATGAAAATAAAATATTTAAAAAAAGAAATGATGTGTGTGTTTTTTCCCAGGATGAAGGTCTTCTTCCAAGTAAATATTTTGAAGTCGACTTCCCAATGATAGTCACGAGGAAGCTACACACCATCAAGTGAGTGTGGCTTTGCTGCGGGACTCAGAGCTGTTCAAGTTGAGAACCAGCTCTGGGTGTGGTGGGGTGGGCTTGAGGGACCTCATTTAAGGGCACTGCTTTCTCTTGACCACCCTGTCACTTTCTTTCTTGCCCCAGGACCTTCAGTGTAGCATGTTGTACATTGTTCGATATGCAGTGTACCTTACCTCATCTGGCTTTTCTCATCCATTCATGTGATTTCTCTGAACTTTTAAAAACTGCTCTATTTGGGCTGGAGAGGTGGTTCAGCAGTTAAGGCATTCATTCACCTGCAAAGCTTAACAACCTGAGCTTAGTTCCCCAGTGCTCATGTAAAGTCAAATGCACAGAGTGGCACATGTATCTGGAATTCATCTGCAGCAGCTGGAGGCCCTGGCACACCCATTCACTCTCTCTCTTTCTCTCCTCCTCCTCTGTGTCTCTGCAAATAAATAAATAAAAATTAAAAACAAACAACAACCCCTTGCTCTGTTATAGTTGAATAATCTGAAATTTTATATGTATTTTCATTACTTTTTATCTCCAGGGCATAGGAAGTAACCTGGCCCAGAACATGTATGATAGTTTTTCTGTTGTTTGTTTTCATTGATTGAAATATATGAGCTGTTATGATGAGCCCAGTATTTGAGGGCTTGCAGAGTTATAGATGAAAACATGCATTCCTTGCCTCAGTGCTCTTCTCTTAGTATTCCTTCACTCAGTCTGCACAGTAGACTCAGTAACTAAGTGTTTTACCTGAAAATTCTTTTGGTTTTATTTTTGACAGCCTCTCTCTCTCTCTCTCTCTCTCTCTCTCTCTTTTTCTCTCTCACTCTCACATACACACATTCACATAAAATTTATTTTGGCCATATTCATCCCCTCATTACCATCCCTTATCCATCTCCTATTCCCACTAAACCTCTTGTCAACTAATCCCCTTTCTACTTTTAGGATTTTTTTTGTTGTTATTTTGAGGTAGGGTTTCACTGTAGTCCAGGCTGACCTAGAATTCACTGTGTAGTCCCTGGCTGGCCTTGAACTCATAGTGATCCTCCTACCTCTGCCTCCTGAGTGCTGGGATTAAAGGCACCACCACACCCGGCTACTTTGATGATTTTTGTTACCCACAGAGTTAAATTAGGGTGCTACCATGATCATGGGTGGGGGTTATTTGCTGGAGTAAGGGCAACTTACTAGTGGCTATACTGCTAAATGACATGATTTCCCTTCCCCCAGCAACCATTAATTGCCAGCAGCTACTCTGGGAGGAATGGGGTCTTGCAAGCCCCTTTCACATCCATGATACAGTGTAAATGCCTTCAGAATGCCTGTTCTTTACCATGTCACCTAGGCTTCACTATAGTAGGAAGGTGCAGTATAGAAATAATAGGTGATGCTTTCTCATAATGGCTGTTTCATTCTGTTTTATCCCCAAACTGGTGGTCAGGTCAGACCCACCTCACTGATTGCCTGACCCTCTCTAATTTGTTTCAAGCACCTTTTGAACAACACTGCCTATTTCTCAAGTGCCTCACAGCTCCCCCTGTAGACCTTCTTACTGGACAGCTACAGAAGCCTTTTAGCTTTTTCCTATTTGTGTTCTCGCTCCCTGGAATCCATTCTTCAAGAAACATCAATGTCCAACTTAAAATCTCTGAATATCCGCACTGGGATTAGGTACTTAGTGTGTGTGGTGACTGGGAGTTAAGAAATGATGAGTGGAAAGATAAAAGGGGGGTGGCTGGAAAGATGGCTTAGTGGTTAAGGCACTTGCCTACAAAGCCAAAGGAGCCAGGTTCAATTCCCCAGGACCCATGTAAGTCAGATGCACAAGGTGGCTCATGGGTGTGGAGTTTGTTTGCAGTGGCTGAAGATCCTGGAGCACCCCTTCTCTCTCTTTCTTTCTCTTTCTGTCTCTTTCTCTCAAATAAATACATGAAAATAAAATATTTAAAAAAAGAAATGATGTGTGTGTTTTTTCCAGGATGAAGGTCTTCTTCCAAGTAAATATTTTGAAGTCGACTTCCCAATGATAGTCACGAGGAAGCTACACACCATCAAGTGAGTGTGGCTTTGCTGCGGGGACTCAGAGCTGTTCAAGTTGAGAACCAGCTCTGGGTGTGGTGGGGTGGGCTTGAGGGACCTCATTTAAGGGCACTGCTTTCTCTTGACCACCCTGTCACTTTCTTTCTTGCCCCAGGACCTTCAGTGTAGCATGTTGTACATTGTTCGATATGCAGTGTACCTTACCTCATCTGGCTTTTCTCATCCATTCATGTGATTTCTCTGAACTTTTAAAAACTGCTCTATTTGGGCTGGAGAGGTGGTTCAGCAGTTAAGGCATTCATTCACCTGCAAAGCTTAACAACCTGAGCTTAGTTCCCCAGTGCTCATGTAAAGT
This sequence comes from Orientallactaga sibirica, assembly GCA_036365145.1. Classification (NCBI taxonomy): domain Eukaryota; kingdom Metazoa; phylum Chordata; class Mammalia; order Rodentia; family Dipodidae; genus Orientallactaga; species Orientallactaga sibirica. The sequence continues at coordinate 3,310,787 of JAEOAD010001749.1, read as the reverse complement.
CAAATGCACAGAGTGGCACATGTATCTGGAATTCATCTGCAGCAGCTGGAGGCCCTGGCACACCCATTCACTCTCTCTCTCTTTCTCTCTCCCTCCTCCTCTGTGTCTCTGCAAATAAATAAATAAAAATTAAAAAACAAACAACAACCCCCTTGCTCTGTTATAGTTGAATAATCTGAAATTTTATATGTATTTTCATTACTTTTTATCTCCAGGGCATAGGAAGTAACCTGGCCCAGAACATGTATGATAGTTTTTCTGTTGTTTGTTTTCATTGATTGAAATATATGAGCTGTTATGATGAGCCCAGTATTTGAGGGCTTGCAGAGTTATAGATGAAAACATGCATTCCTTGCCTCAGTGCTCTTCTCTTAGTATTCCTTCACTCAGTCTGCACAGTAGACTCAGTAACTAAGTGTTTTACCTGAAAATTCTTTTGGTTTTATTTTTGACAGTCTCTCTCTCTCTCTCTCTCTCTCTCTCTCTCTCTCTCTCTCTCTTTCTCTCTCACATACACACATTCACATAACATTTATTTTGGCCATATTCATCCCCTCATTACCATCCCTTATCCATCTCCTATTCCCACTAAACCTCTTGTCAACTAATCCCCTTTCTACTTTTAGGATTTTTTTTGTTGTTATTTTGAGGTAGGGTTTCACTGTAGTCCAGGCTGACCTAGAATTCACTGTGTAGTCCCTGGCTGGCCTTGAACTCATAGTGATCCTCCTACCGCTGCCTCCTGAGTGCTGGGATTAAAGGCGTGCACCACCACACCCGGCTACTTTGATGATTTTTGTTACCCACAGAGTTAAATTAGGGTGCTACCATGATCATGGGTGGGGGTTATTTGCTGGAGTAAGGGCAACTTACTAGTGGCTATACTGCTAAATGACATGATTTCCCTTCCCCCCAGCAACCATTAATTGCCAGCAGCTACTCTGGGAGGAATGGGGTCTTGCAAGCCCCTTTCACATCCATGATACAGTGTAAATGCCTGCCCTCTATTTTGCAGGTGAATCTTCAGCTCAGAGAAGTTCATTTACCCAAGATCACCTACCTTGGAGTGGGTTGTTGCTGAGACCTAAAGCTCGCTACTCCCACTGAACCTCTTCTCAACTAATATTACCCTTTCTACCTTCATGATTTTTTTTTTGTTTGTTTTTTTGAGGTATGGTCTCACTCTAGCCCAGGCTGACCTGATACTCACTCTGTAGTTCCAAGCTGGCCTCAAACTCACAGCGATCCTACTATCTCAGCCTTCCAAGAGCTGAGATTAAAGCTGAGATTAAAAGGCGTGTACCATCTTGCCTGGCCATTACCTGCCTCCTTTTTTTTTTTTTTTTTTTTTTTGGTTTTTGGTTTTGCGAAGTAGGGTCTCACTCTGGTCCAGGCTGACCTGGAATTAACTATGTAGTCTCAGGGTGGCCTTGAACTCTCGGCGATCCTCCTACCTCTGCCTCCCAAGTGCTGGGATTAAAGGTGTGCGCCACCACGCCCGGCTCTGCCTTCTTTTTTTAAAAAAATATTTTTAGTTATTTATTAGATAAAGAGTGAGAATAGGTGCACCAGGGCCTCTAGCCACTGCAAACAAACTCCAGACGCATGTGCTACCATGTGCCTCTGGTTTATGTGGGTCCTGGGGATTTCAACTGGGTCCTTTTGCAGACGAGTGCTGTAATCATTAAAGCCATCTCTCTAACCCTTCTTTCTTTTTTTTTTTTTTAAAGAAATTTATTTTTATTTATTTATTAGAGACAGGTAGAGAGAGAGTGAGAATGGGCATGCCAGGGTCTCTAGCCACTGCAGACAAACTCCAGACACATTTGCCACCATTTGTATATGGCTTAAGTGGGACCTGGAGAATCAAACTGGGGTCCTTAAGCTTTGCAGGCAATTTCCTTAACTGCTGAGCCATTTCTCCAGCCTCTTTCTTGTTTTGTTTTTTGTTTTTGTTTTGTTCTTTTTTTTTTGAGGTAGGGTCTTACTGTAGCCCAGGCTGACCTGGAATTCACCCTGTATTCTCAGGATGGCCTTGAACTCATGGCGATCCTCCTACCTCTGCCACCCAAGTGCTGGGATTAAAGGCATGTGCCACCATGCCTGGTTCCCTTTCTTTCCCTTCTCCCTTCCTCCCTCCCTCCCTCCCTCCCTCCCTCCCTCCCTCCCTCCCTTCCTTCCTGCCTTCCTTCCAAATATTTATTTGTAAGTGGGTGTGGGGTGGGGAGGATGGGCACACCAGGGCCTCTAGCCACCAGAAAAGAACTCTAGATGCATGTACCACTTTATGCATCTGGCTTTACATGGATATTGGGTTGTTAGGCTTTGCAGGCAAGTGCTGTAACCACTGACACATCTCTCCAGCCTTCCTTTAGCCATTTTTGAGTTAAATTATTTTGTGGTTACACATGTGTGATTTGAACTGCACATGCTGAGTATAATGCAGAGCTGACAGCCTGGGCTGAATTTGGGGTTCACAATAGAGGTCTGAGACAGTTTCTTGGGCCTATGGTTTTATTGAACATCAGGAGAGATGGGTGAGTTCTGAAGCAAAGAGGAAGGAGTTTCAGAACACCAGGAGTGACTGGTGGGATTTAAAGCAAGAGGGAAAAGCCTTGGAATCAAGAGTAAGGGGAGGAGGAAGATTTTAGGGGCTTTCAGGAAAAGGAAGGGGGAGAACCACATTGCAGGGGAAGGGGTGTTGTACACCTGTGACTCAAGGTGACTCAAGCCTGCCTGATTGGGGCCGGGGGTGTTGCAGTCAGGTTGGCATTGCTGACAGAAATCAAAACCAAGAGCAGCTTTTGGGGAAAAAAAAGGTTTATGTTGGGTTACAGACTCGAGGGGAAGCTCCATATGGCAGAGGAAAACAATGGTATGAGCAGAGGGTGGACATCACCCCCTGGCTAACATAAAGTGGACAATAACAATAAGAGAGTGTGCCAAACACAAGGGGAAACTGGCTGTAACACTCATAAGCCTGCCCCCAAACAATACACTGCCTCCAAGAGGGGTTAATTCCCAAATCTCCATCAGCTGGGAACCTAGCATTCTGAACTCCTAAGTTTATGGGGACACCTGAATCAAACCACCACAGGGGGATTTCTCCTTTTCTGGGTCTGGATTTTATGGCCACTTAGTAGGGTTTTCTGGAGTGCCTGCAGAAACTCCTTCAGGGAAATGAGGTTTGGATTGCTACATCCCCACCCAGGGCTGGGAGGAAGTCTCATTCCTCATCCAAGTCCTGAAGCTGGCAGTAAGGCTTAGTCAATTTCCTTAATAGGAGATAGGAGTTCTTTGGTCCTGGGACACCTGTTGAGAGGGGTAGACAGGAGAGGCAGCTTTCTTGAATATAACCTCCTGAAACCTGTATGTACTGAATCTTACTGTGTGCACTTAAATCAAAAGTTTTGTGCATTGGTCCTTACTTCAAACATTAGCAATATATACATGTCAAATTTCCCTAGCCCAAAAATCTGAAATCCTAAATGTTCCACAATCTGGAACTTTCTGAGCATTATGTCAGATTAGGGGTGCTTAACTGGTCTAATCATGCAAATATTACAGAATATGAACAATATCTAGAATATGTAATATTTTGGGTCCTAAGCATTTTGGATAAGGATGTTTAATCTGTACTTGTCATTTCTATGGAAGGCATCTTCATTTCAGTGGTAAATGAGTTCATGAGAAGACTGACATTTTTCTCCTATTTCCTGTCTTCTCATAGAAACAAGCCTCTCCTGTTCAAACCCATTATAGAGTTACATTTGGAGGACACTCTTCAGATGGGCAAGTATTCTTCATAGTGCAATAGTGATTGTATAAATAATTTCCCTTTTCTTTTAAAAGATAGTGTGTGTGTCGTTGTATAACAAATGCATTTTTGTTTGCTTGTTTGAGACAGGGTCTAGATCTGAATAGAAACATGACATTGTAAGTTGCCCCAAACAAGACTACAAAGACAACCATTATTTTCTTCTTTAAGAGTTAATCCAGGGTTGGAGAATGGCTCAGTGGTAAAGGCACTTGCTTTCAAAGTGCTCTGGTTAGCATTGAACTCTTGGCAGTTCTCCTGAGTTGGCCTTTTGAGTGGTGGGTTTACAGATCTGAGCCACTATGCCTGGTACCTCAAATGTGTTTGTTGTCTTCAGACAGGGTTTTGCTGATATAGAGTTTGAGGGCCATGAAGCCCTTCTTGGCCCACATGGGCTTAACTCTTGTGGCTCAGGTTCCAGACAACTCAGTGATCACCAGACCACGGTGATTTAGTGGTTCCTGAGTTTGTGCTGCGTGCCGAAGAGAAATTAAGGAATACAGACAAGGGGAGAGCAAGGGAAAAGTAGATTTCATTAAGGAAATATGGGGGGGGGGAGCAAACTCCTGAGAGAGTGGGAGGGGTCTCCAGAAGAGGGGGAAGTTGCCATTCAGGAGCTTGCAGCTGAGGGTGTATGATGTTGTCTCATTAGAGGGAAAGTTATTTCTCCCATCTCCTTGTTAAGTCTTCAAGTAGGGAATGACAAGTCCACTTGGATTAACACACAGAGAGAGACTGAGAATGGCTAGTGCCACTGAAAACAAACTCCGGACACATGAGCTGTTCTGTATATCTGGCTTTACATGGGTATTGGGGAATCGAGCCCAGGCCTTCAGACTTTTCAAGCAAGTGCCTTTAATCCAGCCCTGGATTAAATTTTTTTTTTTAAGGCAGAAGGCTTTTTTTTTTTTTTAATGATTATTTTGTTTATTTATTTGTAAGCAGAGAGAGAGATAGAAAAGAGACAGAGAGAGAATGGGCACGCCAATGCCTCTAGCCACTACAAATGAACTCCAGATGCATGTGCCCCTTGTGCATCTGGCTTACGTGGGTCCTGGGGAATCGAACCTAGGTCCTTTGGCTTTGCAGGCAAATGCCCCAACCGCTAAGCCATTTCTCCAGCCCCTTGGATTAATTCTTAAAGAAGAGTATGATGTGTGTCTTTGTAGTCTTGTTTTGGCAACGTAGAATGTCATGTCTCTATTCGGATCCAGAGAGAAGCAAGGACTTCATTAATGGGCCTAAACAAAAACCAAACAAAAGCCCTTTCCTTTCATATGGTATCTGTGCTATCTTCCTGATGAGTCTTGTCAGGGAGATCTCCAAGCTTGCTAATGTCTGTCTAGCTACCTATGTAGACTAGGCTGGCCTCAAACTTCTGGCAGTCCTCCTGTCTCTGTCTCCTTAGCATATCAGTTTGCCCAGCTTACAGTGAATACTTCTGCATCACAGTTACAATGAAAGAATTTAAATATTTTATTTATTTGATGAGAGAGAAAGAAAGTATATGGGTGCACCAGAGCCTCTTGCTGCTGTAAATGAACTCTACATGCATATATCACTTTGCATCTGGCTTTATGTGGGTACTGGGGAATTGAACTTTAATTACGTGACAGTTGTAAGTACAGGAAAAAAATGCTAACATGGAGACAATTTTTTTTAACTAACAAATTTAAGTTAATCATTTTGATATTTAACAAACCCCAGAAATTGCTTTTGTTAAAAAAAAAAATTGCAATCTTGCTGGGCATGGTGGCACATGCATTTAATCCTAGCACTTGGGAGGCTGAGGTAGGAGGATTGCTGGAGTTCAGGGCCACCCTGAGACAATATAGTGAATTCCAGGTCAGCCTGGGCTACAGTGAGACTCTACCTCAAAACACCCCAGGCTCCCCCCCCCCCAAATGCAATTAAAGCAGGATAAAGTGCTGACATCTCTGTTCTAAAAAAAATGTTTTGGTTAATTTAATTTTTATTGAGAATATCCATAATTGTAGACAATATCCCATGGTACTTCCCTCCCTCCCCCAATTTCCCCTTTGAAACTCTACTCTCCATCATATTCCCTCCCCTTCTCAATCAGTCTCTCTTTTATTTTGATGTCATGATCTTTTCCTCCTATTATGATGGTTTTGTGTAGGTAGTGTCAGGCACTGTAAGGTCATGGATATCCAAGCCATTTTGTATCTGGAGGAGCACGTTGTAAGGAGTCCTACCCTTCCTTTGGCTCTTACATTCTTTCTGCCACCTCTTCCACAATGGACCCTGAGCCTTGGAAGGTGTGTTAGAGACATTTCAGTGCTGAGCACTCCTCTGTCCCTTCTTCTTAGTACCATGATGTCTTCTAAGTCATCCCAAGGTCACTGCCATCTGAAAACAGAAGCTTCTATAACCAAAAGTGAGAGTAGCATTAATACATAGGTATGAACATTAAGAGCTTACTGGGCAGTTTGGTGAGCATATTATATACATTTAGCCAGATACCAGAAGATGTTACACCTCTAGGGCTCATGACTACCCATGTTGTAGGTTTTCAGTATCAGGGATGTATTCCCTCTATGGAGCGGGCCTCCAGTCCAATTAGAGAGCAGTTGGTTTCCCCCATGACAGACATTCCACTATTGCACCCATTGGCTCATTTGGCCTGACTGGCCAAATTTAAGGCTTGCATTGTTGAGTATCTTCACTGGTGTTTTCTCTCTTTCCCATTGAACAGCATGTAGTATAGCTTTTTCCAACTTTCTGTCAGCTGGTCCACATGAACTTTCAGCTCATCTCCAGCAGGATTTTTTCAGTGACCTTGCAGCCCAAGTGTGTGGAATCTTTAGCAATAGGATCTTACCATCTATTCCTGGTGGGAAACCAAGGACCTTGGCAATGGCCTGTAATGTTTTGGGGTATCTGTGACCTCCCTGGCCAACAACTCACTGGAAGGTATCCCATCCCTGGCACTGAAAATTTTTAGTAACAATCTATGGCTTCTGAGTGTTCCATTGTCCAGAAAAGTAGGTTTCCATATGACTTATTATATCCTCTTAGATTTTGATTAGCCTTGCCTCTACCTTTCCATTACTCAGTCTCTTCCCCTGACCTCACTTAGGCCTTTTCACCCCAATTAATCTGTTCTTCTACTTGCATATATACAATACCATCCTATTAAGTCCCCTCCCTTTCTTTTCCCTTTATATCTCCTTTCTAGCTTACTGGCTTCTGATACTGAGTTTGATTCCTACTCACATAGAAGTCCAATCATTTATAGTTAGGATCCAGATGTGATAGAGAACATGTGACATTTGGCTTGCTGGGCCTGGGTTACCTCACTAAGTATAATCCTTTCCAGATCTATCCATTTTCTACCAAATTTCATAACTTCATTTTTCGTTACTGCTGAGTAGAACTCCATTGTGTAAATGTGCCACATCTTCATTATCCACTCAGCAGTTGAGGGACATCTAGGATGGTTCCATTTCCTAGCTATTGTGAATAGACTGGCAATAAACATAGTTGAGCAAGTATCTCTAAGGTAGTGAGCCAAGTCCTTAGATATATACCTAGGAGTGGTATAGCTAGGTCATATGGTAGATCTATTTTTAGCTGTCTCAGGAACCTCCACAGTGACTTCTACAATGGCTGTACCAGATTGCATTCCCACCAACAGTGTAGTAGGGTTCCTCTTTTTCCGCATCCTCACCAGCATTTATGGTCATTTGTTTACATGATGGTAGCCAATCTGACAGGAGTGAGATGGAATCTTAATGTAGTTTTAACTTGCATTACCCTGGTGGCTAGGAATGTAGAACATTTTTTTAGATGTTTATATTCCATCTGTATTTCTTCTTTTGAGAACTCTCTATTTAGTTCCATAGCCCATTTATTAATTGGGTTGTTTGATTTTATTATTATTTAATTTTTTGAGTTCTTTGTATATTCTAGATATTAATCCTCTGTCAGATGAGTAACTGGCAAAGATTTTCTCCCATTCTGTAGGTTGCCTCTTTGCTCTATTCACAGTGTCCTTTACTGTACAAAAGCTTTGTAATTTCATGAGGTCCCAGCGGTTGATCTGTGGTTTTATTTCCTGAGCAACTGGGGTTATGTTCAGAAAGTCTTTGCCAAGACCAATATGTTGAAGGGTTTTCCTTATTTTTTCCTCTAGCAGTTTCAGAGTTTCAGGTCTGATATTAAGGTCTTTGATCAATTTGGACTTAATTCTTATACATGGAGAGAGATAAAGATCTATTTTCATCCTTCTATAGATACATATCCAGTTTTCTCAGCATACCATTTGCTGAAGAGGCTGTCTTTTCTCCAATGAGTATTTTTGACACTTTTGTCGAAGATCAAGTGGCTACAGCTACCCGGACTTACATCTGGGTCCTCTATTCTGTTCCATTGATCTACATGTCTGTTTTTGTGCCAGTACCATGCTGTTTTTGTTACTATGGCTCTGTAATATAGGTTAAAATCAGGTATGGTGATACCACCAGTGTTATTTTTTTTTAATTTTTTTATTATTTTTTATTTTTATTTTTGGAGAGAGAGAGACAGAGAGAAATAGACAGAGAGGGAGAGGGAGACAGAGAATGGGCGCGCCAGCAGTCTCTCAGCTGCTGTGAATGAAATCCAGATGTGTGCGCCCCCTTGTGGGCAAGTGCGGCATTGCGCCCTTGCCTCATTTTGCATCTGGCTAAACGTGGGACCTGGAGATTGGAACCGCTGGACATTGGAACCAGCATTCTTAGGCTTAGCAGGCAGGCGCCTTAGCTGCTAAGCCATCTCTCCAGCCCTAAAATTTTTTTTTTAATTTTTTTGTTATTTATTATTTTTATTTTTGGAGAGAGAGAGACAGAAATAGACAGAGAGGGAGAGGGCACCAGTGTTATTTTTGATGCTCAAATTGTTTTAGGTATTCGAGGTTTTGTGTGCTTCCAAATGAATTTTTGTGTTTTTTTTTCTATTTCTGTGAAGAATGCCATTGTAATTTTGATGGGGATTGTATTAAATGTGTAAATTGCTTTTGGTAAGATTGCCATTTTCACAATATTGATTCTTCCAATCCAAAAACAGGGGATGTCTTTCCATTTCCTAGTGTCTTTAGCAATTTCTGTCTTGAGTGTTTTAAAGTTTTCATTGTAGAGATCCTTCACTTCCTTGGTTAGGTTTATTCCAAGGTACTTTATATTTTTGGATGCAATTGTGAATGGGAGTGTGGTAGTTTGAATTGATGGCCCCCAATATATTCAGTGTTTTATTAGTTTATAGTTTGCATCTGCAGCCACCTGGCTGGAGGCAGTTTGCCTGGGTGGATCTTAAGGTTTGGTGGTGGGTTTAGGATTTCAATCTAAAGATATGCAACATGTGCCTAGCTAGAGTTCCTGAGGTGTGCTGTGCTATGTGGCTTTTGGCTTCTGGCTTCCCTCCCCTCCCCCTCCCCTCCCCCTCCCTCCCCTCCCCCTCCCTCCCCTCCCCCCCTTCCTCCCCTCCCCCCTTTTCCCTCCCCTCCCTCCCCTCTTCTCCTCTCTCTCTTTCCCCTCCCCTCCTCTCTCTTCCTCCCCTCCCTCCCCTCCCTCCCCTCATCCTCTAAGCAGGTCAGCTTCTTCTGCCATTATGGAACTTTCCCTGGATCTGTAAGCTTCAATAAATATCCCTTCCTCCATAACTATGCCTGGTCTGGAAGTTCATCTCAGCCAACCTGAAGCTGTCTACTACAGGGAGTGATTCTCTGATTTTATCCTCTGTGTGTTTATTGTTAGCATATAGGAAGGCTACTGATTTCTGTGTGTTTATTTTGTATCCTGCTACATGGCTATAGGTGTTTATCAGCTCTAACAATTTGCTGGTAGAGTCTTTAGGATCCTTTATGTATAGAATCATATCATAATGATAACTTGATCTCTTCCTTTCCAATTTGTATCCCTTTTATGTGTGTCTTATTGCTATGGCTAAGACTTCTAGTACTGTATTAAATAAAAGTGGGGACAGTGGACACCCTTGTCTTGTCCCTGATTTTAGTGGAAAAGCTTCAAGTTTTTCTCCATTTAGTATTATGTTGGCTGTGTGTTTGTCTTAAATAGCCTTTGTTATGTTGAGATATGTTCCTTCTTTCCTCAGTCTCTGTAGGACTTTTATCATGAAGGGATGTTGGATTTTGTCAAATGTTTTTTCTGCATCTAATGAGATGATCATGTGATTTTTTTTCCTTTAGTCCATTTATATAATGTATTACATTTATCGATTTACGTATGTTGAACCATCCCTGCATCTCTGAGATAAAGCCTACTTGGTCAGGGTGAATGATCTTTCTGATATATTCTTGTATTCTGTTTGCCAATATTTTGTTGAGAATTTTTGCATCTATGTTCATAAGGAGATTGGTCTGTAATTTTCTTTTTTTTTCTATCTGTGTTGATTTTGGTATCAGGGTGATGCTGGCTTTGTAAAAGGAGTTTGGGAGGGTTCCTTCCTCTTCTATTTTATGGAAAAGTTTTAAGAAGCATTGGTGTTAGTTCTTCCATGAATGTCTGGTCAAATTCAGCAGTGAATCCATCTGGGCCTGGACTTTTTTTAGTTGGGAGATTTTTTATAACTGCTTGGATCTCCATACTTGTTATAGGTCTACTTAAGTGGTTAATCTCATCTTGATTCAATTTAGATAGGTCATATAAATCAAGGAATCACTTCTTTCAGATTTTCAAACTTGGTGGAGTGTGTGTTTTTATTGTATGTCCCTATGATTTTTTTGAATTTCTCTGGTATCTGTTGTAATGGTGCCTTTTTAAGCTCTAATTTTTTTTTTTTTTTTTTTGGTTTTTCGAGGTAGGGTCTCACTCTAGCTCAGGCTGACCTGGAATTCACTGTGTAGTCTCAGGGTGAACTCATGGTGATCCTCCTACCTCTGCCTCCCGAGTGCTGGGATTAAAGGCGTGTGCCACCATGCCCGGCTTCATCTCTAATTTTATTAATTTGTGTCTGTTTGCTCTTTCTTTAGTCAGATTTGTTAAGGGTTTATCAATCTTGTTTATCCTTTCAAAGAACCAACTCTTTGTTTCATTGATTCTTTGGATTTTTTTTTTTTTTTTTATTTCATTAATCTCTGCACTAATCTTTATTATTTTTTCCTGTCTACTGATTTCTGGTTTGACTTGTTCTTCTTTTTCCAAGGCCTTAAGGTGAAACATTAAGTCCTTTACTTGTGACCTTTCTAATTTCTTAATATAGGCACTTAAAGCCATAAATGTCCCTCTTAGGACTGCCTTCATTGAGTCTCAAAGGTTTTGGTATGTTGTGTTCTCATTATCATTTGACTCTATGCATTTTTTTATTTCCTTGTGGATTTCTTCATTGACCCGTTTGTCATTTAGCAGTATATTGTTTAGTTTCCATGATTTTGTGTATGCTCTATAGCTTTTCTTGCTATTGATTTGTAGTTTGATCCCATTGTGATCAGATAGAGTGTAAGGAATTATTTAAATTTTCCTATATTTGTTAAGATTTGCTTTGTGTCCTAATACATGGTCTATTTTTAGAGAATGATCCATGTGCTGCTGAAAAGAATGTGTATTCTGCAGCTTTTGGATGAAATGTCCTGTAGATATCTGTTAGGTCCAGTTGTTTTATGACCTCATTTAATCCAGATGCATCTCTGTTTATTTTTTGCCAGGATGACCTGTCAATTGGTGAGAGTGGGGTATTGAAATCACTCACTACCACAGTGTTTGGTGTTATCTGTGACCTTAGTTCTAATAGCATTTGTTTGATGAAATTGGGAGCCCCCATGTTAGGTGCATATATATTTAGGATTGTAACATCCTCTTGTTGGAGTGTTCCTTTAATCAATATAAAGTGACCTTCCTCATCTTTCCTAACTAATGTTTGTCTGAAGTCTACCCTGTCAGATATTAGGATAGCGACCGCTGCTTGTCTTCTCAGCCCATTTGCTTGAAACACCGTTTGCCATCCTTTCACCCTAAGATCGTGTCCATCCTTTGTAGAAAGGTGAGTTTCTAGGAGGCAACAAATTGAAGGATCCTGCTTTTTAACCCAGTCTGCAAACCTATGTCTTTGGTTGGGGCATTGAGGCCATTGATATTAAGAGTTATTATTGAAAGGTGTGTTTTTATGTTTGCCATTTTCTTGTTTTGTAGTTTTTCCGGTTTTACCTTTGCTCTCTTGTATTAACTAGTATTTGAGTATAGTTTGTTTTTTCCAGGTTCATTATATGTGTGTTTTTCTTTCTATTGAGCATGGAGGATCCTTTCAAGTATTTCTGTAGAGCTGGTTTTGTCTTCAAATATTCCTTTAGTATGCTTTTGTTGTGGAATGTCCTTATTTCTCTATTTGAATGGATAGCTTTGCAGGATAAAGGAACCTTGGTTGACAGTTGTTATCTTTCAGAACTTTGAATACATCACTCCAAGCCCTTCTGGCTTTTAAAGTTTGTGTTGAGTAATCTGCTGTGATCCTGATTGGGTTGCCTTTGTAGATGACTTGATTTTTCTCTCTTTCAATATATTTTCTTTGGTTTGTATGTTTGGTAGTTTAATTATAATATGGCAAGGAGAGTTTCTTTCCAGGTTTTGTCTGTTTGGTTTCTAAAGGCTTCCTGTATCTGCATTGGCATCTCTTTCCCAATTTGGGGGAAGTTTCCTTTTATGATTTTGTTGAAAAAGCCTACTGTGCCTTTAGAGTGAAATTCTTCTACTATACCCTGAAATCTTTTCTTTTTGATTTGTTGAAGGAGGGTCTTACTCTAGTTCAGGCTGACCCGGAATTACTATGTAGTCTCATGGTGATCCTCCTACCTCTGCCTCCCAAGTGCTGGGATTAAAGGCATGCTACCATGCCTGGTAATCCTGAATTCATATGTTTGATCTTTTCATAGTGTCCTGAGTATCTTGAAATTCCCATTCAAACCTTCCTATTAGTTTTTCTTTCTCTTTGTTGGACTATATTAGATCTGCCACCTGGTCTTCTAGTTTAGGTATTCTGTTCTCTCCTCCATCCATTGTACTGGAGATATTTGCTACAGTTTTTAATTTCACTGACTGTGTTCTTCATTTGCTAGTATTTCTGACTGGCTTTTCTTTACTATTTCTATTTCTTTATGTCTTATATCGACCTCCTTATTTCATTAAATTGGTTTCCTGTGTCTTCTTTGATTTCCTCTTTGATTTCTTTGAACATGTTTATAATCATTCTTTTGAAATCTTTCTCAGGCATTTTCTCAAAATCAGTCTCACTGAAGGTCATTTCTGATGCATTAATACTTTTTGGTGGATTTATATTGTCTTGATTTTTTTTTGTATTTTTTGTATAATAATGTAGAGATTTTTGTACCTTGGATTAATTTAATGTTTGAGTTTTCTAATTGTCTGCAGTAATATTAGACGTATCAATCAATCTGATGTTACATATCTTCAGGGTAGGGGCTTAAGGTGCTAGGTGTGGTTCTTAAAACTCTCAGAGTAACCACAAAAGCTACCCTAGGTGTTGGGTTTGCCTACTATGAGAGTATTCAAGTATGCTGACTGGAACAAAATACAGGCAAATTCTAAAAATTTAACTAAACAATGTATACACTCAATGAAAAACAGCACAGAATATTTAGGCAAGAGTATGTATTATGACAAACAGATCCTCTAACAAAGTCACAGTCCCTAAGGATGTGTGTTGCCCCTCCCCCCCACCCTTAATCCTGTCAACTGGGAGGCTAAGATTTGTGGTCTGTAGAGGGTTCCAAGGTCAGCTTGTGACTGAGTGAGACCCTTCCCCACAGAATGACAGAAGAAGCCGGGTGTGGTGGCTCATGCCTTTAATCCCAGCACTCGGGAGGCAGAGGTAGGAGGATTGCTGAGAGTTTGAGGCCACCCTGAGACTACATAGTTAATTCCAGGTCAGCCTGGACCAGAGTGAAACCCTACCTCGAAAAACCAAAAAAAAAAAAAAAAAAAAAAAGAATGACAGAAGAGGAGACAAAGGCACTATAAATCAGGAAGCAACAAATGAGCAGCCCAAAATATAGCTTATTTAAGAATGTCAGATCTGACCATCCTTCAGGTTTAACATATAAATTTACCCTGACAAGTAATGTGCAATTAGTACTTCCAATACAAGCCTATATACGAGGCTTATTTGGCAGGTACTGACCTGGTGTAATCTCAGTTACCTTTTGGGATGGCTTTGGTCTCAGCTATGCAGCACGCTGGCTTGGGTCTCTCATTGCTGTGCTGTGGGCTCAGGTAGGCTGGCGGGGTCTGTGGCTCCCTGCTCTGATCGTCTGTGCTGGGTGCTGTGTAGGTGAGCTCCCTTCCCCAGGTCTTTGGTGCTTGCTCGCACTGGAGCTGGTGGGGGGGCAGGGAGGCTGTGGATGGTAGCTGAAGTTCTCCCATTGGTCCTCACCATTCTCTTTCTCATGAGCTGCTCTTGTGGTCTCTGCCATCCTCCTTTCACTTTTCTTGAGTTTGTGAAGAGGCCGGTGTGAGTGGAAAAATCTCCTCACCTGGTTTTTCCTGTGGTTCAGGCCAAGTCTGGTGGCTGCGGCCGCATGGAACTAGTACCGCCACTTCTGCCTGCTTCTGTGGGCTCTAGATGCTCTGGATCTCTCTTACTTCTCTGCTGCGGTTGATAATTTATTATACACCTCACGTTTTAGTAGAAGAGTGTATTTTGCTGGGTTCTTTTTTTTTTTTTCTTTTTCTCCCCTTAGGCTGCTTTGGCGTGATTCCTATGCAACCATCTTAACTGGAAGTCTCTTAATTTAATTTTATTAGTAAGAGCTAGACTTGGTGGCATATACCGTGTTTTTTTTTTTTTGTTTTTTTGTTTTTGTTTTTGTTTTTCGAGGTAGGGTCTTATTCTGGCCTAGGCTGACCTAGAATTCACTATGTAGTCTCAGGGTGCCCTCGAACCCTTGGCAATCCTCCTACCTCTGCTTTCTGAGTGCTGGGATTAAAGGCGTGCACCACCATGCCCGGCTTGGTGGCGCATACTTTTAATACTAGCACTCTGGCTGGGCACGGTGGCTCACACTTTTAATCCTAGCACTTGGGAGGCAGAGGTAGGATTGCTGTGAGTTCAAGGCCTGAGACTATGGGGTGAATTCCAGGTCAGTCTGAGGTAGAGTGAGACCCTACCTCAAAAAAAAGCCCCCAAACAAACAAATAATAAAACCAAATACCAGCACTCTGTAGGCATTGGTAGGAGAATTGCCATTAGTTCTAGGCCAGCCTGGGACTACAGAGTGCGGTCAGCCTGGGCTAGAGTGAGACCCTATTTTGAAAAAACAAAAAAATCCAAAAAGATTATTAGTAAAAACAAAATGTCTCTAGGACTGTTAACATATTTTTCTTGTGTTTTAGTTATAACTTCTGATATATAAAGTAATTAAGAATAAACTGTCTTTTTGGGCTGGAGAGAAGACTCAGCGGTTAAGGTGCTTGCCTGCAAAGCCTAATGACCCAGAATTTGATTCTCCAGTACTCACGTAAAGCCAGATACACAAAGTGGTGTATGTATCTGGAGTTGGTTTTTAGCGACTAGAAGCCCTGGTGTGCCCATTCTGTCTTTCTCTCCCTTCCTCTTTCTCTCCTTGGAAGTAAATAAGCCAATAAATAAATGAATGAATAAAACATTTTTTTAAAAAGAATAAACTGTTCTAAAATTTAAAAAGAATTTCTTTTATTTTTAATTTTATTTATTTATTTATTTAATTTTGGTTTTCTGAGGTAGGATCTCATTGTAGCTCAGGCTGACCTGGAATTCACTCTGTAGTCTCAGTGTGGCCTTGAACTCTCAGCGATCCTCCTACCTCTGCCCCCAAGTGCTGGACTAAAGGTGTGCACCACCACGCCCAGCCCTTATTTTTTTTCCATTTTTCCATACATGGATATAATGTATTTTGAACTTATTCTCCCCAATTACCCTGCTGTTATCCCCCTTCCCTCCTATTAACACCTTTCTTCTCCATTAATCCCTATCTTGCATGTCTTTTATTTATTTTATTTTATTTTATTTATTTTATTTTATTTCAGAGAGAGAGAGAGAGAATTGGCCTGTCAAGGCCTCAGCTACTGCAGTTGAACTCCAGATGCTTGCACCAGTTAGTGGGAATGTGTGACCTTGCATGCTTGCGTCACCTTTTTGCATCTGGCTAACATGGGATCTGGAGAGTCAAACATGGTTCCGTAGGCTTCATAGGGAAGCACTTTAACTGCTAAGCCATCTCTCCTGCTTCCATTCCTTTTTTTTTTTTAACTGATTGAGTTAAATTAGGGTTGCTTGATCATGGGTGGAAGGTTATTTACTGTGAAATGGGTAACGTACAGTGGTTACACCACTGATGAATCTGACTCCCCTCTCCCTGCAAACATTAGCTAGTCTGGAAGGTCTGAGGTCTCATGTATCCTTCCCCAGTCAATAGTGAAGTATTGACAGGCTCAATCTTGTGCTGGAAACCACAGCTTCTGTTAATTGATGAGTATAACAGCAATGTTATGATAAGAGGTCTTGAGGTCATGGTGTTCAGGGCCTTTCACCCTATCTGGTTTGCCTCCTTACTGTGGACTGAGGTTCAGAGCTTCGTGCCTCCTGTATGGTATGCCTCCTTGGCACAAGCAGGGGCTGAGTTTCCAGTCACTGTCCATGTTCAAACCTGTTGCACTCTGTGCTCTGTTAGTGAAATTGTTGCTTCCTCTGCCACCTTTAGGTACTAACCTAGTTGGATATGCTTCCCCTAAACTACCTGCTTGCCTCTTTTTCCATCATACATCTTACTGTACTAGGGATCTCAATGCTTCAGAAATCTGCTATGTGTCTTTTTGGGTTTTTGTCAGGAGTGGAAAAACTCATTCAAGACATGCTTATTATTAATCTGTCATTTCAAGAAGGCAAGAAGGCACACAGACATGTATGTTTCTTTTCTTTTTTTGCCTTTTTGAGATAGGATCTCCCTTTAGCCCAGGCTGACCTTGAATTCATTATGTAGTTTCAGGCTGGCCTTGTTCACACAGCGATCCTCCTACCTCCACCTCCTGAGTGCTGGGATTAAAGGCATGTGCCACCATGCCCAGGATGTGTTTGTTTTCATAGTAGGCCAGACAAATGGTTTGGATTCTTATTTTATTTTATTTTTGGGGTTTTCGAGATAGGATCTTACTCTAGCCCAAGCTGACCTGGAATTCACTATGTCGCCTCAGGGTGGCCTTGAACTCACAGTGATCCTCCTATCTCTGCCTCCTGAGTGCTGGTATCAAAGGCATGCGCCACTGTACCTAGCTTCTTTTTTTTCCCCTGCATTTTTTTAATTGACAACTTCTTTAATTGTAGACAATATCCCATGTTATTTCCCTCCCTCCATCCCCCACTTTCCCATTTGAAACTTCACTCTCCATCATATCCCCTCCCCCTCTCATTCAGTCTGTCTTTTCAGTTTGATGTCATGATCTTTTCCTCCTATTATGATGGTCTTGTGTAGGTAGTGTCAGGCACTGTGAGGTCATGGATATCCAGGCCATTTTGTGTATGGAGGCACATGATGTAAGGAGTCCTACTCTTCCTTTGGCTCTTACATTTTTCCCACCCCTTCTCCCTCAATGGACCCTGAGCCTTGGAAGGTAGGTTTGATACGTTTCAGTGCTGGGCACTCCTCTGTCCCTTCTTCTCAGCACCGTGGTGCCTTCTGAGTCATCCCAAGGTTGCTACCATCTGAAAAGAGAAGCTTCTCTAACCAAAAGTGAGAGTAGCATTAATATATGGGTGTGGACTTTAAGAGAAGTGCTTACTGGGCAGTTTGGTGAGCATAGTATATACATTTAGCAAGACATCAGCAGATGTTACACCCTTAGGGCTCATGACTATCCCTGTCGTAGGTTTTCAGTATCAGAGATGTGTTCCCTCCCATGGAGCGGGCCTAATGACCCGAGTTCAATTCCCTAGTGCCCATGTAAAGCCAGATGCACAAAGTGGCTCGTGGACTTGTAGTTCATTTACAGCAGCGAGAGACCCTGTTGCGCCTATTCTCTCTCTCTCTCTTTGTCAGCCGTGGTAGCACACACCTTTAATCCTAGCACTCTGGAGGCTGAGGTAGGAGGATTGCTGTGAGTTCAAGGCCACCATTACACTACATAGTGAATTACAGGTCAGCCTGGTCTAGAGTAAGACCCTATCTTTAAAAACCAAAAATAGGGCTAGGGAGATGGCTTAGTGGTTAAGGTGTTTGCCTGCAAAGCCAAAGGATCCCAGTTTGATTCTCCAGGACCCATGTAAGCCAGATGAACAAGGGGCACATGCATCTGGAATTCATTTGCCGTGGCTGGAAGCCCTGGAGTGCCCATTCTCTTTGCCTCTTTCTCTCTCTTAAATAAATAATGAAATAAATATATTTAAAAATATATTAAAAAACCAAAAATAGATAAAGTAAAATAAAATAAAATAATTGATCCAGGCATGGTAGTGCACACCTCTCATCTCAGAGTTAGGAGTCTGAGGCAGGAGGGTTGCTATGAGTTCAAGGTCAGCTTGCATTATATGCCAAGACACTATATCAAAAAAAGAACAAGGGCTGGAGAGATGGATCGGTAGTTAAAGGTGCTTTTTGCAAACCCTGATTGCCTGAGTTCAATTCCCTAGTACCCACATAAAGCCAGATGCACAAAGTGGTACATGCATCTGGAGTTTGTTTGCAGTGGCAGGAGACCCTGGTGCGCCCATACTCATTCTCTCTGTCTCTTTCTCTGTCTCTCACAAATAAATATTTTTCAAAAAACAGGAAAAATCAGTCAAAGAATTGAAAAAAAATTTGTAAGTACATACAAGTATTTTAGGATTAGTAGATCAGTGACCTTCCATAGATCTGTCATTTATCTTGATTGCCATTGTCATTTCATTTATACCAGTGTTTCATGAGTGTGTGGTCCCAAAACTAACAGCATTAATTAATTAATGAGAATATGTTAGAAATGTAAATGTTGGGCTGGAGAGATGGCTTAGTGATTAATGCGCATGCCTGAGAAGCCTAAGGACCCTGATTTGATTCTCCAGGTCCCATGTTAGCCAGATGCACATGGTGGCACATTTGTCTGGAGTTCATTTGCAGTGGCTAGAGGCCCTGGCACACACATTCTCACTCTCTCTCTCTCTGTTTCTCTCCCTCTCTCTGTAATAAATAAATAAAGATAAAGTCTTAAAAAAAAGAAATGTGAATGTCTATTGTAGACTAATTAGAGAATCAGACACACAGAGTGGAGACTTCAGAATAATTGTAATGAGGACAAAAGTTTGAGCACCACTACATGCACCTCCCATCCCATCCTGCTGGAATATTTTATATTTTATTTATTAATTTATTTATTTGAGAGAAAGAGAGGTGGGGGTGCACATCAGGGCCTCTCCAGTCATTGCAAACGAACTCCAGATGCATGTGCCATCTTGTGCATCTGGCTTATGAGGGTGCTGGGGAATCGAACTGAGGTCATTGGGCTTTATGGGCAAGTGCCTTAACCATTGAGCCATCTCTCCAGCCCTCTGCTGGAATATTTTAAAGTTGATATCATTTATTTGTAATTGTAATTGCATTTGTACATAGACGATTGCTTTTTTTTATTTGAGAGAGAGAAAGAGAAAGAGAGAGAATTGGCATGCCAGGACATCTAGCCAGTGCAGTCAAACTCCAGGTGCATGTGCCATCTTGTGTGTATGTGTGAGCTTGTGTGCATGTATCACCTTGTGCATCTGGCTTACGTAGGTAGCGGAACCTGAGTCTTCAGGCTTCACAGGCAAGCGCCTTAACTGCTAAGCTATCTCTTTAGCCCTATTTCTTTTTTTCTTAAGGTGTGTGCCACCACACCTGGATCACAGGTTGGATTAAAAATTATATTTTTATTTATTTGCAAGCAGAGAGAGATAGAAGAGAGACAGAGAGAATGGATGTGCCAGGGCCTTCAGCAGCTGCAAATGAACTCCAAATGCATTCATCATAAGGGTAATGGGGAATCAAACCTGGGTTTTTAGGCTTTGCAGGCAAGCGCCTTAACTGCTGAGCCATCTCTCCAGCCTCATATACTATTAATTTTAACCATATTACAAACTGGTGCAGTGTTTAGAGATTCACCTGCCAATGCATGCCATTATTTAGATAGACTTACCTTTTTTTTTTTTCTTCTTCTTCTAGGTAGGGTTTCACTGTAGTCCAGGCTGGCCTGGAATTCACTATGTAGTCTCAGGCTGGCCTTGGACTCAAGGTGATCCTCTTACCCTCACCCCTGCCTCCTGAGTGCTGGGATTAAAGGTGTGCCCTACCACCCTGGTACCTTTTTACTTCTTTTTTAAAAAATTTATTTATTTGAGAGAGAAAAGGCAGAGGGGGGCACCAGGGCCTTCAGCCACTGTAAATGAACTCCAGATGCATGCGCTACCTTGTGCATCTGGCTTAGGTGGGTCCTGGGGAATCAAACCTGGGTCCTTTGGCTTTACAGGCAAATGTCTTAACTGCTAAGCCATCTCTCCAACCCACCTTTTTACTTAAGTATCTACTCTTTCTTTTTTTCTTTTTCTTTTTTGTTTTTTGAAGTAGGGTCTCACTCCAGCCCAGACTGATCTGGAATTCACTATGTAGTCTCAGGGTGGCCTTGAACTCATGGCAATCCTCCTACCTCTGCCTCCCAAGTGCTGAGATTAAAGGCATGTACCACCACACTCGGCTTTAAGTCCACTCTTAATTACATGATAATCTGTTTTAAAGAAATAACTGGACTGGAACTTTTATCAGGGTATGTACTGTGATGCTCATTGTAGTATGTTAGATGAAGAAAACTTGAAAAAAAAAAAAACCACATGTGCAGTAGTAAGGAATTAGCTAAATAAGTAATGTTTTTAAACATTTAGTTGAGTGACTACTGTGAAATCATAGAAAATGATGTCCCTAACCTGGGCATGGTTGCACATGTCTGTGGTCCCAGCTACTTGGCAAGCTGACGGAGTAGCATCACCCGAGGTACAAGTTTGGAACCTGTATGAGCAACATACTGCCATCTCACAAAACAAAACAGAATGATGACTCTGATGTTGCTG
Source organism: Orientallactaga sibirica (assembly GCA_036365145.1). Classification (NCBI taxonomy): domain Eukaryota; kingdom Metazoa; phylum Chordata; class Mammalia; order Rodentia; family Dipodidae; genus Orientallactaga; species Orientallactaga sibirica. Next base: position 3,289,906 of record JAEOAD010001749.1, on the reverse strand, counting down.
TTAGGCACAAAAACAATTTTCAGAACAGGTATTCAGTGGTCTCATTTTCTTTTTTCTTTTTTTTATTGACAACTTCTTTAATTGTAAAAATATCCCATGGTACTTCCCTCCCTCCCCCCAGTTTCTTAAGTATGTGTGTGCATGTGTGTGTACCTGAGAACAGAGAAAGAAATGTTTCTGTTGTCTGTATGAACTTAGAAAAAAAAGAGGTCTACAGTGGTATGCACAAACACTAATACTTAGGTTTGGAGGATGTGACTTGGTTAATTTTTGCTCTCCTCTTAATGTGATTTTTTTTCTCTGAAGTAGGGTCTCATTCTAGCCCATGCTCACCTGGAATTCACTATATAGTCTCAGGGTGGCCCTGAACCCATGACAGTCCTCCTCCCTCTACCTCCTGAGTACTGGGATTAAAGGCACCTACCACCATGCCTGGCTTAATGTGATTTTTAAAAAAATAGTTTTTAGGGCTGAAGAGATGGCTTAGCAGTTAAGGCATTTGCCTGTGAAGCCCAAGGACCCATGTTCAACTCTCCAGGTCCCATGTAAGCTAGATGCACAAAGTGACATAAGCGCACAAGGTTGCACTTGCACACAAAAACATGTCTGAAGTTCAATTACAGTGGCTGGAGGCTTCAGTATGCCAATTCTCTCTCTACCTCTCTCACTCTCTTGCATAAAAAAAAAGGCCAGTCTGTAGGCTTGCTTCAAAAAACTTAATTTTTGACATTTTCATACATGTATATAATGTACTTTGGTCTTATTTTCCCCAACTACTCTCTCTCATCTCCCTTCCCTTCGTGTTGACATCCTTCCTCTCCATTAATCCCCATCTTTTTTATACATTTAAAATATTACTATAGAAATAAAAACAAAATAAAAAAACAAAAAAACCAAACAAAAAAGTAAAATATTAAAAAATTTAATACATATTTTATTCATTTGTTTTACAGAGAGAGAAAAAAAAAATGAATGAATGAATGAATATAGGTGCACCAGGGAATCTAGCCACTGCAAATGAACTCCAGACGCATGTACCATCCAGTGTATCTGGCTTATGTGGGTACTGGAGAATTGAATCTGGGTCCTTAGGTGTCACAGGCAAGCACCTTAACTGCTAAGCCCTCTCTCGAGTCCTTAAAAAAATAGCTTTAAAAATTTATTTGCCAGCAGAGAGGGGAAAGAGAGAAAAAAAAAAAAAAGAAGAAGAAGAAAGGGAGAGAGTATGGGCGTGCCAGGGCCTCTTGCTATTGTAAACAACTCCAGATGCATGTACCACTTTGTGCATCTGGTTTTTTGTGAGTACTGGGGAATTGAATCCTAGCTGGCAGGCTTTGTAGGCAAGCACCTTTAACTGCTGAGGCATCTCCCCAGTACCTTTTTTTCTTTTTAACCAATTGAGTTAAGTTAAGGTTGCTTGTATGGTTATGGATGGAAGGTTCTTTACTGTGGAATGGATAGCTTAGAAGTAGGCATACCACTGATGAACCTGACTCTTCCTCTCCCAGCAACCATTAGCTGCCCTTAGCTACTCTGGGAGATGTAGGTTCTCATGTACCCTTTCCTCATTGATGGTGAAGTATCTTGTGCTGGGAACCACACTTGCTATAACTTCATGAATATAACAGCCAACATACCCAGAAGATAGCGTTTCCAGCCCTATTCCCCACCCTCCTGCTCTTATAGTCTCCCCCCCCCCTTCCATGCCCCTCTCTTCCATGAAGTTCCCTGAGCCTTGGAGTCAGTGGTTTAGATGTCTTGTTTAAGGCTGAGCACTCAGTAGCCACCCTTATTCTTCGCAATTTTGTCAGCTATGTATTTCCGTGTTAACTTCTTCCTGTTGAAAGAAACTTGTGATGAGGCTTCGAACAATACAGTGAGCATGTATTTTTTTATGGTACACAACAATAGTTCCTTTACATTTGACAAAGTGTTATGTACTAGAAGTATGACGTCATTGACTTCTGTTGGAATGAGAACCTCTTCTTCATTTGCAGATGGGCACATGCTGGATTCAAAGAGATACGCTATTATTGGAGCAGATCTCCGAGACCTGTCTGAACTGGAAGAGAAACTAAAGAAATGTAACATGAATGCACAGTGAGATTTCTTTTTACCCTCTCATGCATTTATGATTTCATGCTAGTTTTGAGTGATAGCTGTTCCAAAGTACAGCGTGATCCCATCTTCTGTCTTGATAGGTTTTCTCATGTCATTGTGTCTTAGTATCATTTTTTGGCATTTCTAGGCAGTGCTGTGTCTTAAGTCTACCTTTGAATGATACTGGCCCCTAGCTAGCATAAATAAACAAGGTTTAAGAAAAGATAATGATATGGATACAAACCTAGAATGAAACATATAAGGAAAGGTTACATCTTATATATATATAAAGACCAGTGCCTGCCAGGTGTGGTGGTTCATGCCTTTAATCCTAGCACTTGGGAGGCAGAGGTAGGATTGCTGTGAGTTGGAGGCCAGTTTAAAATTACAGAGTGAGTTCCATGTCAGCCTGGGCTAGAGTGAGATCCTGCCTTGAAAACAAACAAACAAAAAAGACCAGTGCCTATAAAAATATTGCATAGGGGCTGGAGAGATGGCTTAGTGGTTAAGGCGCTTGCCTCCTAAGCCTAAGAACGGCGGTTCCAATCTCCAGGTCCCACGTTTAGCCAAATGCAAAGTGACGCAAGGGCGCAATGCCACACTTGACCACAAGGGGGCGCACACATCTGGATTTCGTTCTCAGCAGCTGAGAGACTGCTGGCGCGCCAATTCTCTATATGTCTCCCTCTCCGTCTCTCTCTGTATCTCTCTCCAAAAATAATAAAAATTAAAATAAATATTGCATAGAGAGACTGAACAGGATATATGATGTGTGTATATCATAGGAAGCTACCAAATCTCAGTAGTAATTGGATGAAATTCTGTTTTCACCCACCAAGATTGCTTTTTTTTTTTTTTTTTTTTTGTTTTTGTTTTTTGGTAGGGTTTCACACTGGTCCAGGCTGACCTGGAATTAACTATGTAGTCTCAGGGTGGCCTCGAACTCTCGGCGATCCTCCTACCTCTGCCTCCCGAGTGTTGGGATTAAAGGCGTGCGCCACCACGCCCGGCAACCCACCAAGATTGCAAAAACTGTGTAAGTATGATTATTTGTAGTATTGGTAAGTGTAAATTGGCAAGATAGGGAGTGGGCATACACCAGTGGCTCGCCAGGTGGAAGTGAACTGGTATAGCCATTGTGAGCACCAGTGTGAAGGCATCTAGATGAGTGGTGAGCATATGTGCCCTGTGACACAGCAGGCCAGCTTGGGGTGTGCTTCCTGGACAAGGATAGTCATTACAGCAAGCAAAGTAGCAGAAAACTGGAAATGTCCATCAGCAGGAGACTGAATGAATAAAATGTAAAATCAACATGGAGAACATTCCAAATCTAATGTTTAATAAAAATATCAAGTTGCAAAATGATATCCCCCATGTGATACTAAATACATTAAACCTAACCCTTCAGGATACTGTATTTTCATAATTATGTGCATGCAAACGTGTGCATGTGTGTGCCTGTGGAACCCATATGCTTGCCTGTGGTGGCCAGAGTGGAACATTGGGCATCCTGCTCCATTGCTCTTTTGCCAGGTCTTGGTTTTGAGATGGAATTGCTTTTTACTGTTTCTGGAGCTTGCAGGGCTCTGCTGATTCTCAGGTCTCTGCTCCCTAGAGGATGGACATCACAGGCACATGTGGCCACACCAGCCATTTTATATGGGATTTGGAGACTGGAACTCAGGCAGTTTCAGGCCCTCACCACACAGGAAGCTCACTTAACCACTGAGCAATCTCCAGCCTAGGAATATTATTTTAAAGAATAAACCGAAGGCATGGCATCAATGGCAAAAAGCTAAAGAAACAAGCGTCCAGGGCATCATTGCTAGGACGAGGTCCTGGGGAAGAGAGGTGGGAGGACGTAGAGCATGGACATGCATTGCTGGGTCAGGGAAAGAAGCCATTCCTCTGAGTGAGCTGAAGGAGGGTCAGGATAGTGCAAACACAGGTGAGCTCCAGAAGATGGTTGGAGGGCAGCAGGGAGTCAGGGCTGTGTGGTTTTTCTAACTTCTCTCTCATTGCTGTGGTGATTGCTGTCCTTTGCACACTGATGTTCTTACTGACCTGTTCACCCTAGAATCATCAGCCAGGTGTCTTTGTTGGGACTTACTGCCACCTGTCCAATGTTAGAGATGACTCTAGTTGACCTAATGCTGTCACTGAGTGTTCAGAGAGCAAGGTCAGTGCTGTGGTTGGCATGAGTGTCCTTCAAAGGCCCATGTGTTAAAAGGCTTGGTTTGCAGCCCATGATGCTGTTGGGAAAAGGGTGGTGGAACCTGAGTAGACAGTCTGGTCCTTGGGGGTGTGCTCCTGAATGGGACCTGGGACTTTGCTTCCTAGTCGTGAAGTGCACTCTGTGCTGACATTTGCTGCTCCTGGCCATGTGGAGTCTGGCCATGACTCCAAAGCAACAGTGCCAGCTGATCTTGTTAAAGAACTCTGAAACTGTGTGCCACAGTAAACCTTTTCTCTTTAGAGCTTTGGCTGTCAGGTATTTGTTGTAATATGGAGACATGCCTGAGTCAGTGAACCTATAAGCTTAGTTCATGCGTCTTTTATTTATTTATTCATTGGTTTTTCAAGGTAGGGTCTCACTCTAGCCGAGGCTGACCTGGAATTCACTATGTAGTCTCAGGGTGCCCTTGATCCTGTGATCCTCCTACCTCTGCCTCCCAAGTGCTGCGATTAAAGGTGTGCGCCACTACATCTGGCTTATTTATTTACTTACTTTTAATTTATCTATATTCTGTCTATCTTATCATTGATGCATGTGGGTGTGTGTGTACATGTGTGTATATGTTAGTGTGTATGAATGTGGGCCTGCACATACCACAGTGTGTGTGGAAGCCAGAGGACAACTTTTGGGTTTGTCTACCTCATTTGAGGCAAGATTTCTTTTGACCTTGCTCTGCTGTTGATCTTTGTGCTGTACTTGCTGAGAGTGTCCATATTTTCCTGTCTTCACCTTCCTTCTTGCCATCAGAGTGCTAGTATGATAGAAGCCCACTACAGCTTCAGGCATTTTGTGTGGCATCTGGGGAGGATCTAACTTGAGTACTTAGGCTTGATTGGTAAGTGCTTTATCTCCTCAGTCCCTCATGCCTCTTTTTTTCGCTTTGGGATCCCCTTCTTTAGTTCACAGGTTATAGCGTGTGGCATATTCTTCCTGTAGCTGCATGTACGTCTTGATGTTTAAGGGCACTGGTTTATTCAGGCATGCATTTTGCAAGGGGTGTTAGTGAGTGAGTTATCAGTTTGGTGATTGGAGCTGATGCTCACAGGGGATTGTGTCAAGAACCATGAGTCTTAGACTCTATCCTGAGTTTGACTTGAACCCTTGTATAAACTAATTATTTGACAGTAGCCATTTAAATTTTTTGCTCTTTTTAAAAAACTTCTTTGGACCTTAGTTTCTTCATTATGAGATGGGGCAAATACTGTACCACCAAACAGCTTTGAATATTAAGTGAAGGAATGCATGTGAATGTGGTTGAATAGAAAGGGGCACATACTAGACACTTAGAAAGTCACATCTGAATCTAACTTCAGTTAGTGACCTGCAGGTTCTGCAGATGAGATGAAAGACCTGGAAAATAGTCAGTTATAAATTGAGCTGGCTTTTTTTTTTTTTTTGGAGAGAGTCCGAGAGAGAGAGAGGATGGGCATGCCGGTGGCCTCTCAGCTGCTGTGAACAAACTCCATATGTGTGTGCTCCCTTATGGGCAAGTGTGGCATTACACCCTTGCATCACTTTACATCTGGCCAAACATGGGACCTGGAGAATTGAACGGGCTTTCTTAGGCTTAGCAGGCAGGTGGCTTAACTGCTAAGCCATTTCTCCAGCCCGAGCTGGCTCTTTTTGCCCCTGTTTTTACATGTGTATATGTGGGGTGTGTGTGTGTGTATTAGAATATTTTGGTGTACGTATGTATGCAGGTATGTGTGCGTGTGAAGGCCAATTGACATCAGGTGTCTTCCACAATCACTCTCCACCTCATTTTTTAAAAAAATATTTTATTCTTATTTATTTGAGAAAGAGTGAAAGGGAAGAGAGACAGTGTGTGTGAGAGAGAATGGGCATACCAGGGCCTCTAGCCACTGCAAATGAACTCCAAGATGCATGCACCACCTTGTGCATCTGGCTTATGTGGGTCCTAGGGCGTCAAACCTGGGTCCTTTGGCTCTGTAGTCAAGCACCTTAACTGCTAAGCCATTTCTCCAGCCCACCACCTTATTTTTTGAGACAGTGTCTCTCACTGAACCTGGAGCTCATTAATTCAGCTAGACTGGCTAGCCAGCTAGTCCCAGGGATCCTCTAGCCTGTCTTCACCTACCTGTTGCTAGGATTGCAGGTGTACACCACCATCTCTGGCATTTAAGTGGGTGCTGGGGATCCAAACTTAGATCCTGATGCCTATGAGACAAACACTTCACCCACTGAACCATCCCCTCAGCTTAGGGCTAGCTCTTGATAGAGAAATTTGCCTCACTTTTGGGACAGTTGATAAAGAAAGTTTTAGAATTATGTGCTAATTTTCCATGTAGTTTTATTTGTATTCTCTATTTTCTTAAAGGGAAATAGACTCCAGTCTAGCTGGCCTGAAAGCTTTAGGATTGCTGTGGCTCCACCTTCCATTGCCATAGGCATGTTGGATCACAGATGCATGAAGCACTTTGCATCTGGCTTTATTTGGGTGCTGAGGAATTGAACACAGGCTGGCTGGCTTGCAAGCAATCACCTTTAACTACTGAGCCATCTCTCTGGGCCCTGTTTGTACATTTTAAAGGGTATTATCCTTATCCATAACTGAATGTGCCCTCTCTTCAGCCTCTTAGATGCTGTCCTTCCTGTGATCTATTCTGTTGGGAAAGTTTTCCAATTAGCTTTTTATTTGATTTACTGATTTTTTTCGCCAGCATTTCAATCTCGTCTTTCTTTAGTTCTATTCAGTTTTTATATCTTGTATTGACTTCTTTATTTCATTCAGATATTTGTTGTTTTTCATTCCTTTTAAAAGTATTTTATTTTTATTTATTTATGAGAGAGAGAAAGATAGAATAGGCATACCAGGGCTTCTAGCCACTGCAAACTCCAGATGCATGTGCCACTTTGTGTATCTGGCTTATGTGGGTTCTAAGGAATTGAACTTGGATCCTTGGGCTTTGCAGACAAGTACCTTAACCGCTAGACCCCCCCCCCCTTTATTTAAAGTAGGGTTTCGCTCTAGCCCAAGTTGACCTAGAATTCAGTACGTAGTCTCAGGCCTTAAACTCACAGCCATTCTCCCACCTCTGCCTCCTGAGTTCTGTCATTAAGGGTATGTGCTGCCACACACAGCTCATTTCTTTGAATATACTCATAATCATTCTTTTCTTTTCTTTTTTTTTCTTTTTTTTTGGTTTTGCAAGGTAGGGTCTCACTCTGGTCCAGGCTGACCTGGAATTCACTACGTAGTCTCAGGGTGGCCTCGAACTCTCGGCGATCCTCCTACCTCTGCCTCCCGAGCGCTGGGATTAAAGGCGTGCGCCACCACGCCCAGCCATAATCATTCTTTTGAATTTTTAGTCTGGAATATCTTTTAAGTTACTCTCATTAGCTGAGATTGGTAATTTTTGGATGAGACAAGTTGTCTTGGTTTTTCATGTTACTTGTGTTGTCTTGTCATGAAGTTTGATCGTTGGTTGCCATTTCTGTTCCTGTAGTTTGTTTTTAGGTTGCCTTTCTTCTTTCAGTGGGAACATTGCAATGTTATAGTAAGGTTGAGATGTCACTTCTCCTGTTAGACTAATGGTCAGGGCACCTGGCTGTATCCCTTCCCTTTATGTAAGAATTAAATACTGTCTGCTGCAACAATCACTATCCAGGAATAGACCCATGATGAAAATTAGAAGTGTTTTACTGACAAAAATTACTCCTTGAGTACCAAATTATTTTAAGGAGTAAAGGGACACTGATGGTGTTGTGTGTACTGATTAGTTATTATGGATATGAGTGGAAGAAAAAAGAAAAAACATTTAGTATTAGGTTGATAGAAAGTAGAGGAGAACATAAATTGAAGGGGGGGGGACTGTAGAGGTAAAGAAAAGGGTCTGGGAGGTACAGGAGTTTGGCTGAAGGTAGGCTGAGATACCCAATGTTGTAGAATAGTCCCATCTGTCAGAAGGCTGAGCCATAGACCTTGCCAACCAGGCCTCCTTATGTGCTTTGGGACATAAGAGGACAAAGAGTACAGAGAGAAGAAGAAAAAGAGAAGAATAGTAACAATATGAGGCAAAAACAGTGGGGGGGGGAGGGGGCTGCAAGAAGTGCTAAATTGTCCTTAGTTATTATCTAGAGAAGAATATATGTAGTGAGAGAAAGAGCTGTGGGGAGATACAGGATTTGAAAAACTGCTTCTGTCTGGAGACTTGACGTGTTTCTTCCTGGATTCTGGAAGCCTGTCTTTCTGCTGGGAGTTGCTCTGTAATGAGTTCTCCCCTCTGAGTACTGTGGACTATGCTGTATGTTGCTTTCTAACAGTCAGGTTCTTCCCTTGGAGGCTCCCTTGGAGCTGCATCTATGTGAAGTATACTTGTGGAGGTAATCTGTTCTGGATCTGGGGTTGGTTGAGGCTATTTATTTCAGCTCAGCAGCCATTGCTGTCACCAGGCTGGGCAGGTGTCTGTTCTGTTGCAGTAGCTAGAACACCATGTTGAGGCTTGTTTTCAGTTGTTTATGATAAAAGCTTATTTAGAAAGGATTAGTTTTGCCAGGCATGGTGGCATACGCCTTTAATCCCAGCACTTGGGAGGCAGAGGTAGGAGGATTGCTGTGAGTACCTACCCTGAGACCTGGGTGAATTTCAGGTCAGCCTGAGCTAGAGTGAGACCCTACCTTGAAAAAAAAAAAAAAAAAAAAAAAGGATTAGTTTCTGTCAATGGATGTCTGTATTTCTACATCATAGCAGTCAGCTCAGTGGTTTGAAATGACTCACAGTAGTTGCTCAACTTTCTGTGAGTTGGCAGTTGGAGCTGGGTTTGACTTTTTCTTCCTCCAGGGCCACATTTAACTGATGGCCCCAGGGGTCACTCATGTCCACATCTGGCAGGCCAGCTGGTGACTGTTCTGAGATGCCTCGTGGTCTTCCTATTACCTAGCTACCTTGCTTTCACTCATTTAGTGTACCAGGTTTCCCAGTGCAGCAAGAGAGCAAGCACCAGTGTCAGGGATTTCTGCCTGCATTGTGATTGCTGCTGGCCTCTTTGACCAGAGCAAGAGTCTGAGTAACCTAGGTTCCAGGGTAGGAAAATAAGCCTCCTGTGGACTGGGAGAATCTGCACTCTTAGCCACAGTGGAGGAGCTGTAACCTTTCTACCACTGATTCCTTTTCACATCTGATTCCTTTTCACAAGCAGACAAATCCCTGCTCACCGTGTGTGTGTGTGTGTGTGACCTTTCTACCACCTGCCACACCTGATTCCTTTTCACAAGGCAGACAAATACCTGCTCACTGTGTGTGTGTGTAACCTTTCTACCACCTACCACACACACATTTGACTGATTTTCACAAGGCAGACAAATGCCTGCTTACCATGTGTGTGTATGTATAACCTTTCTACCACCTACCGCACACATTTGATTCATTTTCACAAGGCAGACAAATGCCTGCTCACCATGTATGTATATGTGTATGTGTGTGTATATTTTCCCATACTTGCCTGCAGCAGGGTGCACTTATCTTAGTGGCCAGAACAGACCATGGGATGTCCTGTTCCATTGCCCTTCCACACAGTCTTGTTTTCTGTTTTTGGTGCTGTATTCCCCTCTTTACCAATTCTGGTGGTTGCAGGGCTCCAATGATTTTCAAGTCTTTGCTTTCCTCTGGTACTCAGGTTACAGGCACACGTAATCACTTCCAGCTATTTACATGGGATCTGGAGATTCGAACTCTGGAGGTCTCAAGCTCCCTCAGGCCCTCATGCTTGTGCAGGAAGCACACCTAACTGCAGGACAATCTCTCTAGCTCCCTGGCTGTCTTGGGATAGTATGAAACTTTGGGTTGTCATGGCATTACACTTGTGTTGGATGTTGGTCATTTCCTGGGTATGACCTGCCAGCCCTACTACATATGTATAAGACGTCCTGACATAATGAAAACATATTTTTGTGCCTTTTTCCCCTTCAGGTTGCCAACACTCCTAATAACTGAATGTGTGCTGGTTTACATGACTCCAGAGCAGTCGGCAAACCTCATCAAGTGGGCAGCCAACAGTTTTGAGACAGCCATGTTCATAAACTACGAACAGGTACAAAGACACCCAGGAGAATGGATTCTGTGTGGGCTTTCAGAGTGGCTTTGCCTCCATGTCCCCTCTGTATGTTCTCTCAGTATCTTTTTCTTCTGCTTCCCGCCTGTCACAATTCTGCTTTTGTATCTGTCCCAGCAGTCTCTTTCTTCTGAGTTCCTAACTCCCACCAATTTTATCCAGTGTTTGGAACTGGTTTCTTTTCTTTTTTTAAAAATATTTTATTATTTATTTATTTATTTATCTATTTATTTATTTGAGAGAGAGAGATACAGAAATAGGCAGGTAGAGAGAGAGAGAGAGAGAGAGAGAGAGAGAGAGGGAGAGAATGGGTATGCCAGGGCCTCCAGCCACTGCAAACGAACTCCAGATGCATGCACCCCCTTGTGCATCTGGCTTACGTGGGTCCTGGAGAATCGAGCCTCGAACTGGGGTCCTTAGGCTTCATAGGCAAGTGTTTAACCGCTAAGCCATCTCTCCAGCCCCCTGGAACTGGTTTCTTTATAAAAGTTTCTCAGGTCAGGCGTGGTGGCCCATACCTTTAATTCTAGCACTGGGGAGGCTGAAGTTGGAGGATCTCTGTGAGTTCGAGTTCACCCTGAGACTACATAGTGAATTCCAGGTCAGCCTGGGCTAGAATAAAACCCTGCCACAAAAAAACAAACTGTATCATTGTATTTACTACAGAATTATAGAGTATGATTAAGAGGACTTGAGTTGCCATTAGCAAGATAGCAAACTCAGAGGCTCTCAGGAACAATAGTGGCCAGTGTAGGTGATGTGAAATGATGGGGCTGAGGAGACCTGGAATGGCCACTCCGTAGGTTCAGCCAGTTGTTACCATATGGACACTTGAGCCTAGAGTTACAAAAACAACTAGGTTTTGAAGAGAAGTTAGATGTACTGAATTACAATGTCAGATTCTCTATCCTGTGGCCAAGCCAGGTATAGTGGTACATGCCTTTAATCCCAGCACTTGGGAGGCAGAGATACAAGAATCACTGAGTTTGAGACCACCCTGGAACTACAGAGTGAATTCCAGGTCAGCCTGGGCTAGAGTGAGACCCTGCCTTGAGAAAAAAACAAAAACATACTGTCAGAGTCCCTTATTTCCACTGTCACTGAGATTGGTCCGCTGGCTGCAGAAAAAGATTGGAATAGAGCTTTGGGGTGGTCCAGCCTTGGTCTGAATCCTGGTCCTGCCTCTCCTTATTGGCTTTGTGACCAGCACAAGTTGGATACCCTTTCTGTGCCCATTTCCTCCCCTCCTTCCTAGAGTGTTGTAAGGAACAAATAAGTCAGTATGAGCAAGAGCCCCATAGCCTTGTCCACCAGTGTCCAGCAAGCACTGCTGTTCAGATTTCTCTAAGCACCACATCTTTGTTCTTTAACACTTAGTTTTCTGGATTATTATGGGAATTCATGAGATGTTATTGAACAAGGGCACACGATAAGCAATGAATGCATGTTACCTATGATTTTTAAATATTTTATTTATTTGAGACAGAGAAAGAGGCAAACAGAGAAAGAGAGAGAGTATGTGTGTGTGTGTGAGTATGGGCATGCCAGGCCTCTTGCCATTGTAAACAAATTCCAGATCCATGCACCACTTTATGCATGTGGCTTTACATGGGTACTGAGGAGCTGAACCTGAGCCATCAGGGTTTGCAAGCAAATGCCTTTAACCACTGTTGCAGTCAGATTCACATTGCTGGCAGAAATCACCTGACCAAGAGCAGCTTGTGGGAAAAGATTTATTTTGTCTTATAGGCTATAGGGGAAGCTCCATGATGGCAGGGGAAAACAGTGGCATGAGCAGTGGGTGGACATCACCTCTTGGCCAACATCAGGTGGACAACAGGAGAGTGTACCAAACACTGGCAAGTGGAAACTGGCTATAATACCCATAAGCCCACCCCCAACAATACACTGCCTCCAGGGGGCATCAATTCCCAAATCTCCATCAGCTGGGAACCCAGCCCTCAGAACACCTAAGTTTATGGGGGACACCTGAGTCTTACCACCATATTCTGCCCCTGGTCCCCATAAACTGATAGTTATCCATAATGTAAAATGCAGTGCATTCAGTCCTACTTTAAAAGTCTCTGTATTTTTTTAATCAGTCCTAACGATGCTCAAACATTCCCATAGTCCAATATCTTTTAACTGAGCCATAATACCAAAAAATTTCCCCCAAACCCATAATGGCACAGGTAAACACTTGCACTGCAAAAGATGGCATTGGGTATAGCAAAGAAATAGTCAACCAATACAGGATTTAAAACAACTAGGGCAAACATCAAACTCTGTAGCTCTAAGACCGACAACTCTAGCCAGTGACAAATCTCCAAGTCTGATAATTCTAACCAGCAACAAGTCTCCGGAGTTCCTATTCTGCCCCTCCAGCTAGGCTACTCACAGTCCTGGAAAACTTCATCCAGGCTGGCAGCTCTCCTTAGCAGCCATCTTGTGGTCCTGGCATCTCCACTGGGTCTCCACAGCAACCCATGGTCCATCCTCATTGCTCCATCGGGTCTCCATGCAGGCTTCCAGCAAACCTGCTTCACCCTGCCCATGGCCATTTCCAAAACACAGGACCATGTTGCAAATTCAATGACCTTCTCTTTCCTGCATTTCTTTTTTTTTTTTTTTTAAATTATTTTATTTATTTTTGGAGAGAAAGAGAGAGAGACAGACAGAGAGGGAGAGGGAGAGGGAGACAGATAGAGATGGGCGCGCCAGCAGTCTCTCAGCTGCTGTGAATGAAATCCAGATGTGTGCGCCCCCTTGTGGGCAAGTATGGCATTGTGCCCTTGTGTCACTTGGCATCTGGCTAAACGTGGACCTGGAGATTAGAACCGCTGGAGATTGGAACCAGTGTTCTTAGGCTTAGCAGGCAGGCGTCTTAACCGCTAAGCCATCTTTCCAGCCCTCCTGCATTTCTTATACTCCATGTACCATATAGGGTGCCTATTTGTGAATCCAGTGGGGAATAAAGCAGACTTTGAAGAACAGGACACTCCTTTAGCATTCAAGCAACTTCATAAGTGTCTGCATTCTTCCTGTTGCCCCAATCTCAAAGGTTGTAGTCTCTCAAACAATTGCAGCTGAACCAGCAGAAGTTTGAGCTCAAAGATTTCATTTCTGTGCCATATCACTCTGCTCACACCAGTCCATTTCTATGCAATGCAGCCCTGCACAAATTCTGAGGACAAGGGCATAACAGCAAGTCTCTCACACAAACTGCTTCTAGCCCAGTCCTGATGAAGCTCTTTTTCACCCTCACAAGCCAAACCTCACAGTCCATAGTTATTACTGCATTCAGGTCTTTCAGCTCTGACCAGAATAGTCCATTAAGCTGTACTTAAGCACTGCAAGGCTTCTCTTGGGCCAAGATTTCAAATCCTTCCACATTCCTCTTGAAAATCAGCTCAAAAAGGCCAAAGCCACACAGTCAGGTGTCCAGCAGCAATCCCAGTCCTTTGGTATCAACTTTACTGTTGCAGTCAGGTTCACATTGCTGGCAGCAATCACCTGACGAAGAACAGTTTGTGGGGAAAAAAAGGTTTATTTTGGCTTACATGCTCGAGGGGAAGCTCCACAATGGCAGGGAAAATGATGGCATGAGCAGAGGGTGGACATCACCTCCTGGCCAACATCAGGTGGACAACAGGAACAGGAAAGTATGCCAAACACTGACAATGGGAAACTGGCTATAATACCCATAAGCCCACCTCAGACAATACACTGCCTTTAGGAGTCAATTCCCAAATCTCCATCATCTGGGAACCTAGCCCTAAGAACACCTAAGTTTATGGGGGACATCTGAATCAAACACCACACACAACCACTGAGCCATTTCTCCAGGCCCACCTATTTTTTTTTATTATTATTTGCTTTATTGCATTTATTTTGGCTTTTTCTCTCTTTCTTTTCTTTTCTTTTCTTTTCTTTTTTTTTTTTTTGAGGTAGGCTCTTGTAGCCCAGGCTGACCTAAAATTCACTATTTGGCCTCAGGCTGTCCTCAAATTCATAGCAATTCCCCTACTGCTGCCTCCTGAGTGCTGGGATTAAAGGCATGTGCTACCATGCCCTACTTATTTTTGGCTTTTGAAATAGTGTCTTTTTTTGTTTGTTTGTTTGTTTTTTGAGATAGTGTCTCACTGTAGTCCAGGCTGACCTGGAATTCACTGTGTAGTGTCAGGACGGCCTTGAACTCATGGTGATCCTCCTACCTCTGCCTCCCGAGTGCTGGGATTAAAGGTGTGCACCACCACGCCCGGCTGAAACAGTGTCTTATAATAGCCTTTACTACCTGGAATTCTCCATGTAAGTGAGGTTGGCCTTTAACTTGTAGAATTTTCCTGCTTCTGCCTTCTGAGTGCTGGGATTGCAGGTGTGTAACACTGTGTCTGGCTTATTGTTTTTAATTCTTATTTTGTTTTGAAATAGGGTCTGATTGTGAACTCATTGGCAGTCGTCTTGCCTCAGCCACCCAATCATTCCCCCCCCCTTTTTTTTTTTTTTTTGGTTTTTCGAGGTAGGGTCTCACTCTGGTCCAGGCTGACCTGGAATTAACTATGTAGTCTCAGGGTGGCCTCGAACTCCTGGCAATCCTCCTACCTCTGCCTCCCGAGTGCTGAGTGCTGGGATTAAAGGCGTGCACCACCACACCCGGCTTAATCATTCCCTTTTTAATCTTTGAAGATAAGAGTGTTAAGGAGACTTGCCCCCATGCTATATAATTTTAGACAGATCTAGGGCTAGACCATGGCTTTACCTCCTTACCAGCTCCAGTCTGGTACCCTGGTCACATATAGTCAGTTCTTGGTTGGCTGACTTTCCCTCATGCCTGTTCTCCAACCAGGAGTGTTCCTTAGTCTGTCTTCCTTCCTGTGGAGTGGGGGCTATGGAAAATGTCTTCCTCTGCTTTTTTGATACACATGAATCCTGGGCACTTGTCTGCTTTCAGCATACTCTTGGAGAGAATGAGCCTACATGCCTCCGGTGTGTGCTGCTTTGTTCCCTTTGCTTTTTATTTTTTTATTATTGACAACTTCCATAATTATAGATAATAAACTGTGATAATTCCTTTCCCCCACTTTCCCCTTGGCAACTCCACTCTCCATCATATCTCCTCCCCCTTTCAATCAGTCTCTCTTATTTTGATGTCATCATCTTTTCCTCCTATTATGATGGACTTATGTAGGTAGTGTCAGGCACCGCAAGGTCATGGATATTCAGGCCATTTTGTGTCTGGAAAAGTGCATTGTAAGGAATCCTACCCTTCCTTTGGCTCTTACATTCTTTCTGTCACCTCTTCCACAATAGACCCTGAGCCTTGGAAGATATGATAGATGTTTCAGTGCTGAGCACTCCTCTGTCATATCTTCTCAGCACTATGTTGCCTTTTGAGTCATCCCAGAGGTCACCGCCATCTGAAAAGAGAAGCTTCTCTAATCAAAAGTGAGAATAAAATTAATATATGGATATGAACATTAAGAGAAGTGCTTACCAGGTAGTTTGGTGAGTATAATATATGCATTTAGTCAGACACCAGCAGGCGTTACTCTCCTAGGGATCATGACTTCCCTCATAGGTTTTTTTTTTTTATTGTTGTTGTTTTTTAATTTACTTATTTATTATTTTTCTGTTTTTTTTTTTTTTTTTGGTTTTTCAAGGTAGGGTCTCTCTCTGGCCCAGGCTGACCTGGAATTAACTATGTAGTCTCAGGGTGACCTCGAACTCTCGGCGATCCTCCTACCTCTGCCTCCCGAGTGCTGGGATTAAAGGCGTGCGCCACCACGCCTGGCTATTTTTCTGTTTTTTGAGGTAGGGTTTTGCTGTAGTTTAGGCTGACCTGGAATTCACTATGTATTTTCAGGGTGGCCTTGAACTCACTGTGATCCTCCTACCACTGCCTCCCGAGTGCTGAGATTAAAGGCGTGCACCACTACGCCTAGCCCGTCATAGGTATTTTAGTATCAAACATGTATTCCTTCCCGTGGAGCCGGCTTCCTATCCAATTAGAGAGCGATTAGTTTCCCCCATAATAGACATGCCACTATTGCACCTGTTGGCTCATTTCACTTGGCTCCCAAACTTAAGACATACAGTGTCCACTGTTGTTTATTTCCCTTGATGACTTTTCTCTCTCCCATGGAACTGCATGCAGTGTAACTTTTTCCAGCTTTCTGTCAGCAGGTCTTTAGGGAGGAGGTTTTCAGCTCAGCTCCAGCAAGATTTCTCAATGACCTTGCAACCCAAGCATGTGGAGTGTTAGCAATAGGGTCTTACTATCTATTCCTGGTGGGAAACCAAGAGCCTTGGCAATAGCTTGTAATGTTTTGGGGGGTATCAGGGATCTCCCTGGCCAACACTTCAGTAGAAGGTATCCCATTGCTGGCACTGAAAATTTTCTAGTAACAATGTAAGGCTTTTGGGTTTGCCATTGTCCAAAAAATGTAGGTTTCCATATGACTTATTCATACTTATTAGATTCTGATTAGCCCTCCCCCCCCCACCTTTCCTTTACTCAATCTCTTCTCATGACCTCACTTGGTCCTATCCACCCCCAGTAATCTGTTCTTCTACATATATACAATGCCACCCTCTTAAGTCCCCCCTTCCTCCCTTTCTTTCTAGTCCCTTTATAGCCCCTTTCTAGCTTACTGGTCTCTGCTATCGAGTTCATAAGTCACATAGAAGTCCAATCATTTGTAGCTAGGATCCACATGTAAGAAAGAACATGCGGCATTTGGGTTTTTGGGCCTGGGTTACCTCACTAAGTATAATGCTTTCCAGGTCCATCCTTTTCCTTGAAAATTCCATAATTTCATTTTTCTTTACCACCAAATAGAATTCCACTGGCATTCTAAAGGCTTTCTTTATCTGTATTAGCATCACTTTCCCTACTTGGGGGATGTTTTCTTCTATGATTTTGTTGAAAATATCTTGCTATGCTTTTGGAGTGAAATTCCTCTCCTTCTACTGTGCCCTGAATTCTTATGTTTGAACTCTATAGTGTTCTGAATGTCTTGAAATTCCCATTCATACCGTCCTATTAGTTTAGTTTGTCTTTCTCTTTGTTGGACTGGATTAGATCTGCCACCTGGTCTTCTAGTTTAGATATTCTGTCCTTTCCTTGATCCATTCTATTGATGAGACTTTCTACAGAGTTTTCTATTTGACTTACTATATTTTTCTTTTCTTTCTTTCCTTTTTTTTTATTTTTATTTTTCGAGGTAGAGTTTCACTCTAGCCAGGTTGACCTGGAATTCACTCTGTAGTCTCAGGGTAGCCTTGAACTCATGGCAATCCTTCTACCTCTGCCTCCCGAATGCTGGGATTAAAGGCGTGTGCCACCACACGTGGCAGACTTACTATATATTTTTCTTTTCCTTCCTTCCTTCCTTCCTTCCTTCCTTCCTTCCTTCCTTCCTTCCTTCCTTCTTTCTTTCTTTTTTTTTTTTTTTTTTTTTTTTGGTTTTTCGAGGTAGGGTCTGACCTGGAATTCACTCTGTAGTCTCAGGGTGGCCTCGAACTCTTGCCGATCCTCCTACCTCTGCCTCCCGAGTGCTGGGATTATAAAGGTGTGCGCCACCATGCCCGGCTTAAGACTTATTATATTTTTCATTTGTAGTATTTCTGTTTGGTATTTTTAATTATTTCTATGCTCATGCCTTGTATTGACCTCCTTATTTCATTAAGTTGGTTTCATGTGATCTCTTGGGATTCTTTAAGGAATTTGTTTTCTTCTTTGATTTCTTTGAGCATAGATAGAATCACTTTTTTGAAATCCTTGTCAGGCATGTCATCTAAAACAGTTCCAGTGGAGGTCATTTCTGATGGATTTCTAATTTTTGGTGGGATTATATTGTCTTGATTTTTTTTGTGTGTGTGTTTCTTGTATTATAATGTAGAGGTTTTGCATCTTGATTTAATTTGATGCTTAGATTTTGTAATTATCTTCTGCAGTGTTCTTAGCCATGTAAATCCAACTTTATATATATTCAGGGTAGGAGTTTAAGGTGCCAGGTTAGCTCTTATACTCCAAGAGAAATAGTAGAAGTGACCCTACGTGTTGAATTTGCCTGCTATTCAAGTATTCTACTAGACAATGTGGAGCCATTTACTGGCAAATTCTAAAATTCAACTGAGCAGTATACACATTCAATCAAAGTCAGCACAGAGTATTTATGCAAGAGTAGGGATTAAAACAAACAGATAATCTAATAAAGCCAAAGTTCTTAAGGGTGTGTGTTGCCCCATACTCTTAATCCTGTCCATTGGTAAGTTGAGATTTCTGGTCTGAAATGGGTTCCAGGTCAACCTGGGGCCGAGTAAGACCCTGCCCCCAATAATGACAGAAGAAAAAGGCAAAGGCCCTGAAAATCGGGAAGCAACTAAGGTCAACAGTAGTCAACCCCAAAACAGAGTTTGAGAATGGTAAAGCCAACCAAGAATATGTAACACATAACCTGCCCTGACGTGGAAAGAGAGATTAGTACGTCAGTGCAGGGCTATGTACTTGCCTTTGCGTAAGTAGGCCCTGTTACCTTTTGGGATGGTTTCCAACCTCACCAATGCTGACTACCCACCTGGATCCCTCTGTGTTGCACTGTAGATCTGGTGTTCTGATCAACTGTGCTGGATGTACTGTGGCCTTGGGCTAAATGAATTTTCTGGTGGTTTGCTACAGCACTGGTGGTTGGGGGATGGGAGGCTATGCAGGATGCCTGGAGTTTTACCAGAGGTGCTCAGCTGGTCTCGTCTGTATTCTCCTTCAGCAGCTGCTCAGCTGGTTCCTGCTGTTTTCCTCTTCAGGTTTCTTGACTTGGCGAGGCAGCTGATGTGAGTGGAAAAACCCTTCACCTGGTTTCTGCTCCTGCGGCTCTGCATTGGCAGGGCATGTGTGTGGGTGCGTGGACTCTCAGACTGGGGCACCAGAAACTTGGTGGGATTCTGGCCAGTTTCCTACTTTCTAAAAGATCTGAATCTCTTCTGCTTCTCTGCTGTGGTTGATAATGACTTACATACATTCACTTTTTGGTAGAAGAGTGTATTTTGCTGTTTTTCTGCTTTTTCCCCTCGCTACGCTGCATTGGTGTGGCTCCTATGGTGCCAACTTACCTGGAAGGTCCCCTTTGCTTCTTGTAGTTCTGCCCAACAAGCATTTTTCCAGTGTTCAATGGGAGATGGTGGGTTAAGGTCTGACAGGCCTTTTACTCTAGAGCATGCCTGAGAATGTGCTAGCTTTTTTTAAAAATTTTTTTAAATTATTTTTAATTTATTTTTGGAGAGAGAGACAGAAAGAGATAGGGAGAGGGAGACAGAAATGGGCGCGCCAGCATTCTCTCAGCTGCTGTGAACAAAATCCAGATGTGCGCCCCCTTGTGGGCAAGTGTGGCATTGTGTCCTTGCCTCACTTTGCATCTGGCTAAACGTGGGACCTGGAGGTTGGAACCGCTGGACATTGGAACCAGCATTCTTAGGCTTAGCAGGTAGGCGCCTTAGCCGCTAAGCCATCTCTCCAGCCCTGTGCTAGCTTTTTTGTGTTGTCCACAGATGTCCCTCACACCTGGTTCAACTAAAATCAGCAGATTTGTTTTTTTGTTTTTTTCGAGGTAGGGTCTCCCTCTAGCTCAGGCTGACCTGGAATTCACTCTAGTCTCAGGGTGGCCTTGAATTCACAGCGATCCTCCTACTTCTGCCTCCCGAGTGCTGGGATTAAAGGTGTGTGCCACCATGCCCGGCTTTCCCCTGCAATTTCTTATGGGTCCTGGAAGATGTGGTAGAGGTGGCTTGTCTTATGCTAGGCAGTTGGCTATCTTTTCTTCTTTTTGGGGGGAGGGTTTTGAGATAGGGTCTCGCTCTAGCCTAGACTGGCCTGGCATTCACTAGTCTCAGGGTGGCCTCGAACTCATTGGGGCTCCTCCTATCTCTGCCTCCCAAGTGTTGACATTAAAGGCATGTGCCACCACGCCAGGCCTAAATCTGTTATTTTGCCAGGCATGGTGGTACACACTTTTAATCCCAGCACTTGGGAGGCAGAGGTAGGAGGAGCCCCATGAGTTCAAGGCCACCCTGAGACTACATAGTGAGTTTCAGGTCAGCCTGGGCCAGAGTGAGACCCTACCTCCCAAAACCAAAGAACATTAAAAAAAAAAAGTCAACAGATTTCTAATAAATAGAGAACCACCAGAAACCTCACAACATATGCTAGTTACTTACATGCTTTACTTAATTGTTTAAAATGACAAAGCTGTGCAGATGATTTTAATATTGCTAATCAAGAAATGATGGTAAAGACTTAGCTTTGTATACTTGGTGCACTGTTACGGAGTTTTCCATGCATTATCTTACTTCATACCCCAGCATTAAGTTACCCCATACCCCCAGCATTAACTTACCCCATACCACAGCATTAACTTACCTCATAACCCGCATTAAGTTACCTCATAACCCAGCATTAAGTTACCTCATATCCCGTGATCACCTTACCTCATATCCCAACATTTATTTACCTCATATCCTAGCATTAACTTACCTCATATTGCAGCATTAACTTAACCTCATATCGCAGCATTAACTTACCTCATATCCCAGCATTAACTAACTCATACAACAGTATTAACTTCCTTATATCCCAAGCAGTCCACACTCTACTGACAGAGTCAAGTTGGCCAGTTTGTCCAAGGCCTCACAGTTATCAAGCCAGAATTGAAATCCAGACAATAAAATGATGAAGAATGTACTTTCAGACACCTGTCCTGAGTGATTTGTGTGTAGTCTGGTGTTGTCACATGACCTCTGAGAATAATCTTACATATTGTTAAAGTGATGTATTTTTGTTACCTTCTTTGTAAGAAAATAAAAGGTGTATAGTAATAGCATGTTTTCTGGCATTTGTGCATGTACATTGCCAAATTGTGTCTTTATAAAACTAATTGAGGCCAGGTGTGTTGGTGTATGCCTTTAATCCCAGCACTTGGGAGGCAGAAATAGAAGGATTGCTGTGAGTTTGAGGCCACCCTGAGACTACATAGTGAATTCCAGGTCAGCCTGGGCTAGAGCAAGACCCTACCTTGAAAAAACCAAAATGAAAAACGAAAAACTTTTTATGTGTGTGCATGTATGTGTAGTAGCTATAATGTGGTGTGTATGCATATGCATTCGCAGGCGTGGCACCCTGTACATGTGTGGATGCCAGAGAAGAATGACAGATGTCCCCTTAGCTCATCTGCTTGTTTCCTTGAGATGGGGTCTCCACTGATTCCAGAGCTTTGGTGATTTTGCTCTGGTGATTTTTTTCAGTCTTTCCTTCCACGGGATGGAGGTTACAGACATGTGTGGCCATGCCTAGCTATTTACATGGGTTCTGGGACTCAAATTCAGCAGTTTCAGGCACTCTCCAGCCTGCATTCTTGCACAAGAAGTGCTGTTAACTACTGAATCATAATTCTAGCTTTTTTTTTTTTTTTTTTTGTGAGGTAGGGTCTCACTCTGGTCCAGGCTGACCTGGAATTAACTATGTAGTCTCAGGGTGGCCTCGAACTCTTGGCGATCCTACCTCTGCCCTCAGAGTGCTGGGATTAAAGGTGTGTGCCACCACGCCTGGCTAATTCTAGCTTTTAAAAAATATTATTTTTATTTATTTGGAAGTGAAAGAGAAAGAGGCAGAGAGAGAGAGGGAGGGAGGGAGGATGGGTGTGCCAGGACCTCTAGCCACTGCAAATGAACTCCAGACCCATGAGCTATCTTGTACATCTGACTTATGTGAGCACTGGGCAGTCAAACCCAGATCCTTAGGCTTTGCAGGCAAACACCTTTACTGCTGAGCTATCTCTCCAGCCTCCCCACACACCACCATTTTTTAAAATTTCAAGATACTTTATTTTCAAATTGGTCACAACTAAGCTTTGGGTCCATTGTGCCATTGTCCAAGCTATGTATGCTTGCTCAGTAGCTGAGGGGCACATTTTAGTATATTTGAAAAGTGACTTTAAAAAAACAACAACCTGATAGCATGTGCAGAATAGAAAAACCAAACAAGGGCTGGAGAGATGGCTCACAAACAAATCAGGATGTGAGTGGCACATGCCTACAATACCAGTACTTGGGAGGCTGAGGCAGAAAGAACATGAGTTTAAGGCCTGCCTATGCTACATAAAGATAGCCTCTCTTAAAAATAAAATAAGGGGCTGGAGACGTGGCTTAGCAGTTAAGGCACATACCTATTAAACCTAAGGACACAAGTTCGATTCTCCAGGTCCCATGTAAGCCAGATGCACAAGGGGGTGCACGCGTCTAAAGTTCGCTTGCAGTAGCTGGAAGCCCTGACTTGCCCATTCTCCCTCTCCCTCTCTGTCTCTGACTTAAATAAATAAATAAATAAATAAATAAATAAACCAAACAATATGAAAGGTTAGATAAAAGTAAAATTAAGTTTCTTTCTTCCCTAGACCTCAATCCTCTGACCTAGGTAGCAACATGATTCGTTGTATTCTAGGATTTTCCTTTGTACATAAAGAGATTTTTTTTTTTTTTGAAGGCAGATGGGAATATTCTGTTCGCATTCCTCTGTACATTCTTATTCACCTTGAAGTCCTTCCAAGTCTACATCTATATCTCCTTTTTTTCTGTCTTCTTGGTTATATGATGTTTCATCATAAAAAAGATGATAGAACCTTCAATAATAGTATTTTAAGATTCTTCCTCCTGCACATAAAACTGCAGGAAAGTCTCCTACTCATGTGCATATGTATGTGTGTGAGTATCTGTAGAATAAATTGCTGTTGGTGGAAGTGTTACATCACAGATTGGCATATTAATGGATGTGTTGTGCCCAGGTGCCCTTCACAGGGCTGCACCAGCTTAGTCTGCCATCACACTGTGCTGGTATTCATTCTTTCCTATACCTGTAACCACACATCACTTGTGACCAGTTAAAAATAAGATTTTTATTTTGCTTATTTATTTCATATTGTTTCACTTTATTTAGGAACTAGATCTTTGTGGTGATGCCTAAACCAGTCTTTTCTCTTCCCAAGGTGAACATGGATGACCGGTTTGGGCAGATCATGATTGAAAACCTCCGGAGGCGACAGTGTGACCTGGCAGGGGTAGAAACCTGCAAGTCATTAGAATCACAGGTCAGAGCAGAGATGGGGCATCTGGCAAAGGAAGGGCATTCTCCTTGGCAGATGCCATGTGAAAAGCCCTGTCCTGCCTGAACCATAGGCAGCTAGGGTTCCTTTGATGCTATGACAACCCAAGTCCTGCCTATCCCCCTTGGTATGGAAAACACAATTTATATACACTACAGCCTGTTATTTCCATTTGCAAATTTTATTTATTTCTTTATTTTTAAAATATTCTACTTATTTATTTGAGAGAGAAAAAGACACAGATAGAGAATGGGCATGCCAGACCTCCAGCCACTGCAAACAAACTCCAGATGCATGCACCACCTTGTGCATCTGGCTTACATGGGTACTGGGGAATCAGACTTGGGTCTTTAGACTTCACAGACAAGGGCCTTAACTGCTAAGCTATCTCTCCACCCCACAAATTTTATTTTTATGCCCAATTTACTTTGTATTTTGCAAAATTTCAAGCATTCATAAAAGAAAGAATACTACATTGAATGCCAATCATCAGCCAGCTTTAATAATAATATTCTGCCAATATTAATTCATATTTCCCCTCTACAGTATATTTTGTTAGCATTGTTAGCATGAGACAGTACATGATTGCACCCTAAATTCTTCAGTATGAATATTCTCCTAGTACAGACTTCCCCCCAAGGATTGTGATGTCACCATCATCACAGCTCACACATTGACAGTAACTCCTTTATAGCACATGATTCTCAGCCCATGTTCAGCTTTCCTCAATTGTTTAAAAAGATGCTTTCAGGTATATTTGAATTGGAATCCATTCATGGTCCACACTTTATACACTTTATAGATACATCTCTGTGTCTCTTTATGTATATAGTAGTCTCCTTCCTTACTTTATTTTTACTTTAATTGATTTTATTTTGTCTTTTTTAAGTAGAATCTCCTTCTTGCCCAGTCTGACCTGGAGTTCACTCTGTAGCCCAGGTTGGCATTGAACTCAGGGTGATCCTCCTACCTCAGCCTCCTGAGTGCTAGGATTAAAGGTGTATATTACCACGCCCAGTCCCCCCCTTTTTAAAAATTTTTATTTTTATTTATTTATTTGAGAGAGAGCATGGGCATTCCAGGGCTTCCAGCCACTGCAAATGAACCCCAGATGTATGTGCCACCTTGTGCATCTGGCTTACATGGGTCTTGGGGAATTGAACCTGGGTCCTTTAGCTTTGCAGGCAAACGCCTTAACTGCTAAGCCATCTCTCCAACCTCCCCCCCCCCCCCTTCTTTTTTTTAAATGAGAGAGAGAGAATTGGCATGCCAGGGTCTCCAGCCACTGCAGTAGAACTGCAGACGCATGTGTATGCATGTGTAGCCTTGCACATGCATCACCTTGTGCATCTGGCTCATGTGGGATCAAACATGAGTCCTTAACCTTCGCAGGCAAGTGCCTTAACTGCTAAGCCATCTCTTCAGCCCTCCCTTCCTTTTTAAAAAATGTTATTTGAGCCGGGCATGGTAATGCACGCCTTTAATCCCAGCACTTGGGAGGCAGAGGTAGGAGGATCACCATGAGTTCGAGGCCACCCTGAGACTACATAGTGAATTCCAGGTCAGCCTGAGCTAGAGTGAGACCCTACCTCAAAAAACAAAACAAAACAAAACAAAACAAAACAAAAAAAAAAAAAAAGTCATTTGCTGGAGACAGCTCCTACTCCTGCTGCCATTTAAGTAGATTAAGTTTTGTCACATGGCCTCCAGCTAGGTTGTGGATGAAGCTGTGTATTGTTATGACTGTAATCTGGGTACTTGGCAGGCCAAGGCACAAGGATCACAAGTTCAAGGCCTTCTTGGGCTAGTGAGCTCCACATGAGCTGGACTACATGGCCAAAGGCTCTGTCTCAAACCCAGCCAACCAAACAAAACTTCTTGTTCATAGAAAAGTATTGTTTTGGTTTTTTTGGGGGGGGGCGGTGTTCGAGGTAGAGTCTCATTCTCTAGTCCAGGCTGACCTGGAATTCACTATGTAGTCTCAAGGTGGCCTTGAACTCAAGGTGATCCTCCTACCTCTGCCTCCCAAGTGCTGGTATTAAAGAGGTGCACCACCACACTTGGCTGAAAAGTGTTTTTCCTTTGTATCTCTTTAAATACACTCCAGTGAGTTTTCCCCCATGAAAACAATATATGTTCAGTATAGAAAATTGGAAAGTGAAAAGAGGAAAGATGATAGGGATCAGGATGAGCTTTTGAAAGAGGACTAGTTTCAGAGCAATCCTTATGTGCTGTAAGGCCTCGTGGTTCTCCAGTTCTCTCTACCCCACTTTCAGAAAGACCGGCTGCTGTTGAATGGGTGGGAAACAGCATCAGCAATCAACATGATGGAGTTGTACAGCAGGTTACCACGAGCAGAGGTGAACAGGTACGTGATTGGCAAATGTAGTTCCATCATAGCTAACTAGAAATCAAAGGCATGATTATCTGTATTCATTCTTTTCGTTCTTTAAAGTGAAGCACAATACAAAACCTTAACCAGACTTATTTTGAAATAAGGTAAACATTGGTAACTGCTTGAGAGAGTAACTCATTAGCTACTGGCTGAGATAACACCTTTGTCCAAGCAGATTATTTGAGTCAGAATAAGCAGTTACATGTGGAAAATTCCCAGAGCCTCTGGTACAGTGGAAATTTTGCATAATCCCTGTTTTGGAGCAGAAGAAAGATGATGTTGGCCAAGAATCTAAAGGATTCTAAAGGTGGCAGGTTTCTAAATGGTCTTTTCCCTCCTTACAAAAGAGAGATGTGGCCGGGTGTGGTGGAGCACGCCTTTAATCCTAGCACTTGGGAGGCAGAGGTAGGAGGATCGCCATGAGTTCGAGGCTACCCTGAGACTATATAGTGAATTCCAGGTCAGCCTGAGCTAGAATGAGACCCTACCTCGGAAAAACCAAAGGGGCGGGGGTGGGCGTAAAGTGGCACATGCATCTGGAGTTCATTTGCAATGGCTAGAAGCCCTGGTGCCCATTCCCCCCCCCGCCCCTGGCAAATAATTAAATAAAAAGAGGAGATGTGCCACGTGTGGTGGTGAACACCTTTAATCCTGCACTTGGGAGTCAGCAGTAGGAGAATGGCTATGAGTTCGAAGCCACTCTGAGACTACAGAGTGAATTCCAGGTTAGTCTGGGCTAGAGTGAGACCCTATCTTGAAAAACCAAAAAAAAAAAAAAAAAAAGAGAGAGAGAGAGAGAGGGAGAGTGATTTCAAGTCACACAGTGCCCATGAAATGTTCTCTACTCAGTCATGGAGCAGACAGTTCTTATTACAGCCAAACATATTCTCTACAAACATTTATTGACACATAGCCTCTGGTTTCTGAATCAGTGGATTCATACTACACATATTAGTGTGGAAATAATTCTCCCTTTTTAAAAAATGAAGTTTCTTTTTATTTGAGAGAGAGAGAGAGAATGGGCATGCTAACTGCTGCAAACGAACTCCAGATGCCTGCACTACCTTGTGCATCTGGCTTACATGGGTCCTGGGAAATTGAATCTGGGTCCTTTGGCTTTGCAGGCAAGTGCCTTAACCACTAAGCCATCTCTCCAACCCAAGTCTCCCTTTTTTTTAAATTTATTTTTTATTTTTATTTATTTATATATTTTTAAATTTTTTATTGACAACTTCTTTAATTGTAGGCAATATCCCATGGAAATTCTCCCTTTTTTAACTTAAAAATAAGTCATATTGGGGCCTGGAGAGATGGCTTAGTGGTTAAGTGCTTTCATGTGAAGCCTAAGGACCCCAGTTCTAGGGCTGGAGGCCCTAGTGCACCTATTCTCTCTCTCTCTCTCTCTCTCTCTCTGCCTCTTTCTCTGTGTGTCTGTCACTCTCAAATAAAATAAATAAAAATAAAAACAAAAAAATTTTTTTTAAAGTCATATTGGGTTCAGTGGGTAAAGGCACTTGATACACAAGTGTGACAACCTGAGTTCGGATCCCCAGAACCCAGCTAAAGCTGGATGCAGCAATGCGTGTCTGTAATCCTAGCACTCCTGCAGCAAGGTGTGAGGCTGAAATAGGAAAATCCCTGGATGTTTGTGGGGCACCCAGCCTTGTGTGTGCAGTGGCAAAACAAAGGTCTTGTCCCAAGCAAGGTGAAAGATGAGAACCAGCATCCAAGGTTGTCTTCTGACCTCCACACTGGGTCATGGCATGCCAGCACACATCCACACACTTTAAATAATCATTTATAATTGTTTATTGTATCTTGTTTACAGGTACATAGGAGTTATATTGCTATGTAGATATGGGTATACTGATTTTTTTTTTTTTTTTTTTTTTTTTTTTTTTGGTTTTGTGAGGTAGGGTCTCCTCTGGTCCAGGCTGACCTGGAATTCACTGTGTAGTCTCAGGGTGACCTCGAACTCTCAGCGATCCTCCTACCTCTGCCTCCCAAGTGCTGGGATTAAAGGCGTGAGCCACCACGCCCGGCTCTGATACTGATAATTTTTTAGGAAATGAAAAATGGCTATAGCTGGGTATTTACTTGTAGACTCTTGGATTTTCTTTTTTCTTTTTTTTTTTTTAAGATTTTATTTTAGGGCTGGAGAAATTGCTTAGCGGTTAAGGCGTTTGTCTGTGAAGCCAAAGGATCCTGGTTTGATTCTCCAGGACCCATGTAAGCCAGATGCACAAGGGGTACATGCATCTGGAGTTGTTTGCAATGGCTAGAGGCCCTGGCATGCCCATTCTCTCTGTTTGCCTCTCCTCTCTCTCTCTCTCTCTCTCTCTCTCTTGCAAATAAATAAAAATTTTAAAACATTTAAAAAGATTATTTTATTTATTTATATTAGAGAGAGAGACAGTGAAAGAGGCAGAGAGAGAGAGAGAGAGAGAGAGAGAGAGAGAGAGGGGAGAGAATGGACGCATCAGGGCCTCCAGCCACTGCAAACGAACTCCAAATGCATGTGCCACCTTGAGCATACGGCTTACGTGGATACTGGGGAATTGAGCCTCAAACCAGGGTCCTTAGGCTTCAAAGGCAAGCGCTTAACCACTAAACCATCTCTCCAGCCCTTACTTTTTCTTAATTTCCTTATTACAAGGATCACTAGAGGAAACATCATGTGTATACATGCATCTGTGATAGTATCCTCTTGATTAGTTTTTTCATGACTACTTTGTGCTTCTTGATTTGTCCTTTTTTCTTTCCTTTAGAGACCTAAAGGTATAGATTTTTATGTTTTATTTGTGTGTGTGTCTGTGTTTTTTTGTTTGTTTGTTTGTTTGTTTTTTGAGGTAGGGTCTTACTCTAGCCTAAGCTTACCTGGAACTCAGTCTGTAGTCCCAGGCTGGCCTTGAACTCATGGTGATCCACCTACCTCTGCCTCCCAAGTACTGGGATTAAAGGCATGCACCACCATGTGTAGCTAAAGGTATAGTTTTTTTTTTTTTTTTTTTTTTTTTTTTTTTTTTTGGTTTTGTGAGGTAGGGTCTCACTTTGGTCCAGGCTGACCTGGAATTAACTATGTAGTCTCAGGGTGGCCTCGAACTCTCAGCGATCCTCCTACCTCTGCCTCCCAAGTGCTGGGATTAAAGGCGTGTGCCACCACGCCCGGCTAAAGGTATAGTTTTTGCTCTGTTAAAAGATAATGAGAGCTGGGCATGGTGGCAAATGCCTTTAACCCCAGCACTTGGGAGGCAGAGGTAGGAGGATCGCCATGAGTTCGAGGCCACCCTGAGACTACATGGTTAATTCCAGGTCAGCCTGGACCAGAGTAAAACCCTACCTCAAAAAAAAAAAAAAAAAAAAAAAAAGATAATGAGAGCCGGGCAGGGTGGTATATGCCTTTAATCCCAGTACTTCTGAGGCAGAGATAGTAAGATTGGTGTGAAGTTTTTGGCCAAACTGAGATTACATAGTGAATTCCAGGTCAGCCTGGGCTAGAGAGAGAGAGATTTTTACCTTGAGTAAATGTCTCATTTATTTCATATATGTGTAACATGTAAGTACATCATCACATATGTACATTAGTAGTTGGTAATGAGTGCCTTGAAGGTTTGAGAAAGAATACTCTCCAAATAAGCAGATTAGTGCTAACTGGATTCTTCTGGAAGCTTTTTTACAGGCCCGCTTCCACTTGACACTTGTTAGGATGACTGATTTGAATGTCTCTTGTTTGGCATCTGTAATGGTGATGCTCAAGCAACTTTATTCTACACAAGGAGAGTAATTTCTAGGCAGTCTTTTTTTTTTTTTTTTTTTTTTAAGTATTTTTATTAGCCTGGTGTGGTGGCACACACCTTTGATCCCAGTACTCGGGAGGCAGAGGTAGGAGGCTCACCTTCAGTCAAGGCCACCCTGAGACTACATAGTGAAATTCCAAGTTAGCCTGGGCTAGAGTGAAAATTTACCTTGAAAAACCAACCAAACAAACAATATATGTATGTATATTTTATTTAGTTAAGAGAGAGAAAGAGGCAGATAGAGAATGGGTGCATCAGGGCCTCTAGCGATTGCAGAGAAACTCCAGACACATGTGCCACCATGTGCATCTGGCTTATGTGGGCTCTGGGGAATCAAACCTGGGTCCTTTGGCTTTGCAGGCAAGCACCTTAATGGCTGTGCCATCTCTCTAACCCTTTATTGTATTTTATAGGCAGTTTTTTTTGTATCATGTGGCCATTACCTTTTGTAAACCTAACAGAGGTCAGGGATGAAATGGAATGGGCTTTGCTGTGTCTGTCCTGAACAGTTATGCCAGCTCTGTCAATGCCATGTCGGTTTTTGTCTGTATTTGCTAGTTAGTGCTACTTACGTATTTGACAAAGTTGAGTGGCTGTTGTGTATTCAGTTTAATTTATAAGTCTTGCCGGATGTGGTGGTGCACGCTTTTAATCCCAGCACTGGGAGGGAGGCAGAAGAAGGAGGATCACCGTGAGTTTGGGGCCACCCTGAGACTACATGGTGAATTTCAGGTCAGTCCCAAATCTCAGCTGGGCGTGGTGGTGCACACCTTTAATCCCAGCTTTTGGGAGGCAGAGATAGGAGGATCACCATGAGTTTGAGGCCACCTTGAGACTACATAGTGAGTTCCAGGTCAGCCTGGGCTAGAGTGAGACCTTACCTTGAAAAACCAAAACAAACAAACAAACAAACAAAAAATAATAAAAATCCCAAATCTCTTGTGCTGGGGAGATGGCTCAGCAGTTAAAAGTGCTTGCTTGTAAAAATCCAAAAATCTCATCTGAGATAGTCTTTTTACTATGAGTATGTAAATTCAGAACACAAGTTACATATACATAATGGCCCAGAGTAAACACTCCACTGCAAAAGAAAGCATTGCAAGGAATGACTGAACCAAATACAAGATCAAAACAAATAGGGGGGTAGAGAGACGGTTTAGGGATTAAAAACACTTGTTGAAGCCTGACAGCCTGGATTTAATTCCCCAGTACTCAGATAAATCCAGATGCACAAAGTGGTTCATGCATCTGGAGTTTGTCTGTAGCATCAAGAGGCCCTGGCATGCTCATATACAACATACACACACGTTCTTTCTCTGCCTCACTCTCTCAAATAAGTAAAAATACTTAAAAAACAAAAACAAGCAGGGAAAACATTAAAGCCTGCAGGTCCATGTCCAGAATCTGGGACCTGCAACAAAAATCTCTGAGCTCCCAATTCTGCCCCTCCAGCTGGGCTGCTTACAGCCTGAGGAAAAATCCATCCTGAGCCCTCAGGCTTGCACAGGAAGTGCACTAAACCTCTCTAGTCCTTCGTGGTGTTTTGTAACTAGCTTCTTTTCATGTCAAATGTAATAAAAATCTCTGCGTAGCACTAACTGTTGTCGTCATCACCTTCATCTTTTTTTTTTTTTTGTTTTTTTTTTAAGGTAAAGTCTTGCTCTAGTCCAGGCTGACCTGGAATTCACTATGTAGTCTCAGGGTGACCTCAAACTCTCAGTGATCCTCCTACCTCTGCTTCCCAAGTGCTGGGATTAAAGGCATGTGCCACCACACCTGGCCTTTTTTTTGGGGGGGGGGGTATCTTTAATTGTATAAATGACAAATATACATCTCAACTGTTTTCATTCTCTGCACAGAATAGAAGCCCTCGAATTCCTGGATGAATTGGAGCTTCTAGAACAGCTCATGCAGCATTATTGCCTGTGCTGGGCCACCAGAGGAGGCCAGGAACTCGGTACGAGATCGTGCTTATTGCTTTGACCTGGAAGCAGGGAAGGTGTCTTCTCCAAAGAATGAAGGGCATACCTGGAACTTTAGGCTCCGAACTAGAGAAATACATATACATATACATACGTACGTACATACATACGTACATACACCCACAAGTGTATCCTGAGAATTCATGATTTTCTCTTCCAGGTTTTTATAATGCAGAATTAAGGAACACTGTGTGAACCACAATCTCCAAACTCCAGCCCTTAACAGGGCTGCTGTGGGGTTTCTGCAGTTGGGAAGATTGAAGACTTTGAGGATTTAAAGTAATAATAAATTACCCAGGGTTTGTCTTTTCCACTAGCCTACAACAAGCTTAGTAGATGGTAAACACAGATTGCCTTATCTCTAACAGACACACACAGCTGCAAGTGGAATTTCCCCTGTCTTATCTCTAGGATTAAGGTGCAGTTCCCTAGCTGTGGCAGACACATATGAATCTCATCCAAGCACCATGTTCTCTTAGTTTTTTTTTTTTTTTTGTTGTTTGTTTTTTTGTTTTTCAAGGTAGGGTCTCACTTTAGCCCAGGATGACCTGGAATTCACTCTCTGTCTCAGAGTGGCCTCAAACTCACATGATCCTCTTACCTCTGCCTTCCAAGTGCTGGGATTAAGGGCGTGCACCATCACGCCCGGCTGTTCTCTTAGTTTTGATCCAGCCCCTCTGTGTGCCTGTCTTTAGTTGTCTCTGACCCCCAGTGATTGATTGTTCTTAGGCCAACTCTAGCTAATGAAGACCACATTAGATCCCAGGCCCATGTAGAGCTTCCCTTCAGGCTTCCTCAGCTATGAGCTGAATGACATACAGCCTCAGACAGGCAGCTAGAAGGAAGTAAAAACATAACAGAGGCAGTAAGGTAATAATTCCAAGTGACTTGAGACTGGTTATCAGCCTGCTTGGGCTTATCATTTTCTGCTTATTAACTTACCCAGCTGTCCAGTTCAACCCACAGACACTTCCAACTTTGTTTTTTATTCAAAATAATTTTTTGATATGTTTTTACATTGTAGTCCTCCCTATTAATTATAAAATATTATAACTTTTAGTTGAGAATCTGGAAACTTCTAATAAGTATAGCAAAAAAAATCTACTTGGTGTGCCTGTGATAAACACCAATAACCTTTCCTGCTACAAGAGTATCCTAGATCATCTTGTTTATTTATTTACTTGGGCTTTTTTTTTTTTTTTTTTGGTTTTCAAGGTAGGGTTTCACTCTAGCTCAGGCTGATCTCAAATTCACTATGTAGTCCCAGGCCTTGAACTCACAGCAATCCTCCTACCTCTGCCTCACAAGTGCTGGGATTAAAGGTATGCGCCCTCATGCCCGGCCTTTATTTTTTTTTTTTTTTTTTTTAAATTATTTATTTGAGAGAGAGAATGGGCATGCCAAGACCTCTAGCCATTGAAGCGAACTCCAGGCACATGCGCCACCTTGTGCATCTGGCTTATATGGGTCCTGGGGAATCAAACTCGGGTCTTTAGGCTTTGCAGGCAAGCACCCTAACCACTAAGCCATCTCTCCAGCCCTTTGGGCTTTTTTATTTTTCCCCAGACATGTAGCTAAGCTGACTTCAAGCTTAGGTTAGCCTCCTGCAATTACAGGTATGTACCACCATACCTGACTTTATTTGTAGTTTGAGGTGTTAGGAATCAAACCTAGGGCTTCATACATGCTCCACAAGCAGTTTACCTCTGAGCTATATCCCTAACCCTTGTCTTTTTAATTAATTTGTTTATTCATTTGCAAGGAGAGAGAGATGGGGGGGGTGTTGAGAATGGGTGTGCCAGGACCTCCTACTGCTGCAAACAAACTTCAGATGCATGTGCCACTTTGTGCATCTGGAATCAAATTTAGGCCATCTGGCTTTGCAAGCAAGCACCTTAATCACTGAGGCATCTCTCCAGCCTCCTTAAGTCTCTTTCTTTTTCCTTTTTTTTGGAGATAAAAATCTCACTCTAGCCCAGGCTGACCTGGAATTTACTATGTCTCAGGCTGACCTTGAGCTCACAGAGGTCCTTCTATCTCTACCTAGGACTGAGATTAAAGGCGTGCCCTACCATGTCTGGCCTTGTCTTTTTATTCTGAGGTAGGGTTTTGCTCTAGTCCAAGCTGATCTGGAATTCACTATGTAGTGTCAGCATAGCCTTGAACTCACACCCATCCTCCTACCTCTGTTTTCCAGGTGCTGGGATTAAAGGCGTGCACCAACACACCTAGGTTTGTTTGTTTGTTTGTTTGTTTATTTATTTTAAACTTTTTATTTATTTATTTGCAAGCAGAGAGAGAGAGAAGAAGAGGCAGACAGAGAATGGGTGTGTCAGGGCCTCTAGCCATTGCAAATGAACTCCAGATGCATGTACCCTTTGTGCATCTGGCTTATGTGGGTCCTGGAGAATCGAACTGGGATCCTTTGGCTTCACAGGCAAACACTTTAAACGCTAAGCCATCTCTCCAGCCCCTCTTTTTTGTTTTGTTTTTTTGAGGTAGGGTCTCACTTTAGCCCAGGCTGACCTGAAATTCACTATGTAGTCTCAGGGTGGCCTCAAACTCATGGCAATCCTCCTACCTCTTCCTCTCGATTGCTGGGATTAAAGGCGTGTGCCACCACACCCAACCTGGTACAGTGAACGTTTTAATGCCAAGGGCTTCTTGGTCCCCACCCTCTGCCAGCTATCTAGAAGGCTGGTTTGTAATGATGAGGATTCATCTCAACATTCATGTGCTCAAAGTTCAGCAGTTAAAAGGTAGATTTTAGACGTTTACAGCAAAGAGCCCATAAATTGTTATAATGCTTTCCTAATCCATTTTTAAACCACCAATAAACAAGATGGCCTAACTTTTTGCTTCCTTATAAAATTTTGTTTCATAACAGGAGAGCAGAGGTGCAATGGGAGACATGCTGGCGCCCAGGGTCAGCTCAGAGCTCTGGGAATGGTCTCATTCTCCCCATGCTTGTGCTCAATGCTGCAGGGGTCTGAGCAGCATCTGTGTTTCTTCCCCTCAGGCTTGAAGGAGATAACCTGCTGATCTGTGGAAGTCTCATGCTGATCATGAAGGCTCATGCTGAGGCAGAAACTGATGTCTGTGACAGAAGAGGTCACTAGGCTTCCTCAGGGATGGGGAGGCCTTGTCTCTAGCCTAGATCCCGTCCCTCAGAACCTTGTTTGTGAAGGTGTTCGTACCAGATCCTGATCCTGTTGACTTATCATTGTTTAAATAAATCTCACTTGCCAGTTACCTGCACATTGGACCTCTCCTGTCTGATGCTTTCCTGTATTGTGTGGTATGGAGTGGGCCAGGGTTCACAAAGTCTATGGCAGCTACATCCAAAGATCCTGAATCTCCCTTGGACCTTGACTCACCCTTGTGAGTCAGACCCAACTCATGCATGACCTAGAGTCCATTTGGGGACTTACTTTGTGTGCTCTTTATTATAGCCTCTTGACCCTTGCCAATTGCAGATGCTAGAGCTCTTCCCTGGCCAAGCTAGTCTGCTTAAGAGCATCCTTCATATTGGTTATCAAGGCAGACCTAAAATGTTCTTGTCCCTGTCCTTGGAACTTGATGTGTGTGGCCTCCTGTGGCAAAGAAGGTTATACCAATTGGATTAAGCCAAGGGTCTCAGAACATGATTGTCCCAGGTTATCTAGGGGCTGGATGTCATCATAAGGATTAAGGCAGAGCCAGACAAGGGGTGACAGAAACAGAGATTGTGGATGGAGTGATGTGCCTTGAAGATGGAGGAAGGGACCAGAAGACAAGGAATGTAGCAGCATCTAGAAACTAAAAAGCCAAGAAAAGAGACCTCAGCCTCCAGGATGCACCCCCACGACAACTCAACCTTAGCCTCATGTTACTGATTCCTCTTACTGACCTCCAGCACCATAAAATTGACTACAACAACAATAGGAACTAATGCAGTTACTATACAGATCAGCAGGACCCCAACACGAAGCCCACAGTTCAGAAACAAAAGGCCTGTCCACAGCTAGGTAACTTTTTGGTTATATGACAGGGCCATGAACATGGACCGCCATATGCAGGAGTAGCTATGGGGAAGCCCTTGGAACCCTCCTCAACCAGGAAGTTCCTCCACCATTTGGAACTCTTAGGTCAGTGTTCCCTGGAGCTAGGCTTGCCCCTCTTGCAGCATGCCTGTTAATGGGAGTTGGTATGCTGAGACAGCCTAAAATAAAATCGAATAATTGACTGAGAAAGCTGGTTCCTTTTAGTCACCTTTCACATCTCAGGTCAAGGGTAAGGGTTCCAGTTAGTGATGATGTGTCTTAGTTCCTTGTGTCCACACAGATCCAGTGCCTTGGGACCAGCCTTAGTGAGTACAGGGGTCAGCTTAGTGGAACAAGTCTGTTAATTTAGAAAGATGGAACAGAATAACAAACATCACAGCACATTACCACTGGTAAATGTGAGCACCGTCTTTGCAGACTTTTTAAAAAAAATATATTTTTAGTGTAGTGTCCCCAGGGCAGCTTGGTGGGAATAATATATACATTTAGTCAGACATGAGCAGGCTTATACCCCCAAGGCTCATGACCTCACCTACCATAGACTTTTACTTAGGTTTTTCAGTACCGGGTATGTATTCCCTCCCGTAGAGTGGGCCTTCAGTCCAATTATGGAGCACTTGGTTACCCCAAGAGTAGACACGCCACTATTGCACCCGTTCAGTCATTGGGCCTGTCTGGCCAAGCTTGAATATTCAGCATCCACTATTTTCACTGTTGGTGGCTTCTGTCTCCCATACGCTGCGTGCAGTGCAGCTTTTTCCAGCTTTCAGTTGGCTGGTCTACAGGGAGAAGGTTTTCTGCTCAGCACCAGCTTGCTTTCTCAGTGTCCTTGCCTCTCAGGCATGAGATGTCTTCAGCAATAGGGTCTTACTATCTATTTCTCTAGGGAAACCAAGGGCTTTGGCAAAAGCCTTAATGTTTTGGAGGCTACCGGGACCTCCTTGGCCAACATCTCACTGGAAGGAATTCCATCCCAGGTACTGAAAATTTTCTAGTAACAGTCTACATCTTCTAGACGTGCCCTTATTCAAAAAAGTAATTTTACATATGTCTTATTGATAATATCTTGAGTTTAGATTGTCCCTCCCCCTGCCCTTTTTGTATGCATTCTCTTCCCATGGCCTCGCTTAGGCCATTCCCCTCCACATATTAACATGTCCACATATTAACGCTATTCTCACTTCTGGCTAGAGAAGCTTCTCTTTTCAGATGGTGATGACCACTGGGATGACACAAAAGGCAACATAGTGCTGAGAAGAAGGGATGGAGGAGTGCCTAGCACTGAAACACCTCTGTCACATCCTCCAGTGGCTCAGGGACCATTGCGGAAGAGGGGGCGGATAGAATGGAAGAGCCAAAGGAAGGATATGACCTCTTACTATGCAGCTGCCCAGACAGAAATTGGCCTCGATATCCATGATCTTGCAGTGCCTAGCAATACCTTTGCAAGACCCTCAAAATAGAAGAGAAAGATGATGTCATCAAATTAGGAGAGAGACTAATGGAGAAAGGGAGGGGATATGATGGAGACCGGAGTTCTAAAGTGGAATGGGGGAGGGGAGGGAAATATCAGGTGGGGTTTTTTTGGTATGTAAGATTAAAAGTAAAAAAAAAAAAGCAAAAAAAAAATATATATATTTTTTAGTTATTTATTTTAGAGAGAGAGAGAGAGAGAGGAAGAGGTAGATAGAACGGGCACGCCAGGGCCTCTAACCACTGCAAACGAACTCCAGATGCATGCGCCCCTTTGTGCATCTGGCTTACATGAGTCCTGGGGAGTCAAACCCGGGTCCTTAGGCTTCGCAGGCAAACGCCTTAACCACTAAGCCATTTCTCCAGCCCCAGCCTTTTCATTTGTATGTGTGGACTTGTGAGTAGGAGACATGTCTGTTTTGTTTCAGCATAGGCTGAAGTCATTATTATAGCTCTTCCCAGAAGGCAACAAGCGTTCCTAGCTTGTCTTCAGAAACCCAGCATTGCATTCATTTATTTTACTTATTTATTTATTTTGTTATTTTGAGGTAGGCTAACTCAGGCTGACCTGAAATTCATTATGTAGTCTCAAGGTGGCC
Organism: Orientallactaga sibirica; assembly: GCA_036365145.1. Classification (NCBI taxonomy): domain Eukaryota; kingdom Metazoa; phylum Chordata; class Mammalia; order Rodentia; family Dipodidae; genus Orientallactaga; species Orientallactaga sibirica. Next base: position 3,252,062 of record JAEOAD010001749.1, on the reverse strand, counting down.
TTGAACTCAGAGATCCTCTTACCTCTGCCTTCTGAGTGCTGGGATTAAAGGCGTGTACCACCACGCCTGGCTCAATTTTTTTTAAAAAAACTTTTTATTTATCTTTTTAGATAAAAAGGAAATTCAAGGGAAATAATGTTCCATCACCACTTCCTGTTGTGTTATAAAATATCCCTCAAATACCATCTTAGGCTGGGTGTGTAGCTCTCTGTAGAGCACTTGCCTAGCATGCACAAGGTCCTGGCCTCTGCCCCATCACCACAGAGCAAAGTATCAATTTTTAAACATATATATTTATTTATTTGAGAGAGAATGGGCATGCCAGGGTCTATAGCCACAGAAAATGAACTCCAGATACATGTGCCACTTTGTGCATCTGGTTTATGTGAGTGCTGGGGAATTGAACCTGATCCTTAGGCTTCACAGGCAAGTGCCTTAACCCCTAAGCTGTCTCCCCAGAACCTCAATTTTATTTTTAAAAGGGAGCTCCAGGGCTGGAGAGGTGGTTTAGCAGTTAAGGCGCTTGCCCGTGAAGCCAAAGGACCCAGGTTTGACTCCCCCAAATACACAAAAGTCAGATGCAGAAGGTCACACATGTGCACAAGGTGTCACACGTGAGTGGAGTTCAATTGCAGTGGCTGGAGACCCTGGCTTGCCAATTCTCTCAAAATGAAAATAAAAGGAAGCCATAGGTTATTAATCAAAGATTCCAGTGCCAGGGATGAGATACTTCCCAATGAGTTGGTGGTCAGGGAGGCTCCTAAAACAATATATTTCTGTTTCTCTTGGTTACCCACCAAAACAAGGTGGTAATTCCCTATTGCTGAGGACACCACATGCATCTATTGTAGGATGTAGAGAAATCAAGCTAGAATTGAGCTGGAAGCTTCCTCCCTGCTGGCTGGCTTTCTTCATGCAGGAAAGTTCTATGCAGGCTCCTGGGGAAATAGTCAACCATTCTACTCAGCTGCAGACCCTGTGTGTTCCATACCAACCTTTCAAGCACGATGTATCTACTGGTACAATAGTGGCATGACTTATGGCATCAACCCAGCTGCTTTCTGATTGGTCTTGAGGCCCACTCCACAGTAGGGCATTCATGCCTGACCCTGAAAACCTAGCCAGAAACCTGTGTCTAAGGGCCTAGGCCCCAGGGGAAGAACTTACTGTGGTTACTATACTATTTTAGACAGGATGTTAAACTCCTAAATATTTTTTGTTTGTTCCCATAGATTAGTGTTACTTGTAGCCTTGCTCACAGAAAACTGTCTTTCTGCAATGGGCAGAGGTTAATGCAGAGATGCACGGCTGACAAAATTGCCAAGAATAAGTAGCTTTTGTGTGGTCAGCTTTAAACAGGACATTTAACATCTAATCCCCCTCCCCAAGACTCAGGAAACCTCATGGGAAAGGAGGCACGGAAGGAGTGGGTGGAAAGAATGTAAGAACAGGAGGATGGGAAGGAAGGAGGGCTGTGAAATGCTGTCTTATGGATATGACCTAACCATTACATTCCCCATGTGGCTTACTACACACAACACTGAGCCTGTCAATATTTCCTCCTTGATGAGAAAGAGCTCATCAGACCCCACTCCTCCCAGAATAGCTAATGGCAGCTAATAGCTGCTGAGGGAGAGGAAGTCATGTTCTTCAGTGGCTACACTTCTGGTAATTTGCCTATGCTCCAGTAAATAACCTCCCACCTATGCTTACACACACACCTCTGACTGGATTTAGTGGGTCAACAAACAAAAACCAAGGCAAGAAGGTGGGATGGACAGAGTAACAGGGAGGTGTTGTAGTTACTTTTACATTGCTGGGAAAAAAAAATATCTGACCAAAACAGCTGATGGAGGGAAAAAGTTTATTCTGGCTTACAGTCTCGAGGGGAAGCTCCATCACAGCATGGAAAGGATGGTAGAGCAGAGGTTGGACATCACTTCTTGTCATAGTAGCTGAAAGAAAGCAGTAACAGACCGAGCTGAGCTCCTACTGGCAAGGAGGAACTGCCCATAACACCTCAAAACCTGACCACAGCAATATACCTCCAGCAAGGCCTCACCTTCCAAATTGCCATGTGCTGGGGACTAAGCATTCAAAACCCATGAGTTTATGGGATACGTCTGATTCAACCACAGGAAGGAATAAAACCAAAGAACATTATGTACATGTATAAAAGTATCAAAAATAGTTTAGAAATAGGGTGTCCAGCAAGCAGAGATCATCAAGACTCCATATGTAAAAGATATTTAAAAATATGTTAACTGTGTTTCAAAATATATTAACTATCTTTTTCTAATAAAGGATTTTTCAAAATATAAAAAAAAGTGAGGGCTGGAGAGATGGCTCAGTGGTTAAGGTGCAAAACCCAACGGCTTGAGTTTGATTCCCCAGGACCCACATAAAGCCAGATGCACAAAGTGGTGCATGCATCTGGAGTTTGTTTGCAGTGGCTGGAGGCTCTGGTATGCCCATTCTCCCTCTCCCCCCTTCTTTCTCTTAAATAAATATATTTTTTAAAGTCAGTCAACTTAAAGACATTGTTATGAAAATAACAATAGAGGCACAAAAAGGTTTGAAAAACTCCCAGAAATGGTGTGTTTGGAAATACTGAGGTGAAGAGGCCCCACTCCTCATGTAAGTGCCTAGGACAGGTGTTTGACTTGTCAAGTTGGAACGTGAAAACTCAATTGTCTTTATGAATTTGACTGTTGTATGCACTTCATGTGCATGGGATCATACAGTCTTTGTTCTTCAGATCTGGTCTATCACACCTAGCATGATGTTTTTGAGGTTCATCCATGTGGCATGTGTTGCTGTCAGGTTTGCATTGCTGGCAGAAATCATCCGATCAAGACCAGCTTGTTGGCCAGGCTTGGTGGCGCATGACTTTAATCCCAGCACTCGGGAGGCAGAGGTAGGAGGATCACCCTTGAGTTCGAGGCCACCCTGAGACTACACAGTGAATTCTAGGTCAGTCTGGGTAGAGTGAGACCCTACCTTGAAAAAAAAGAGCAGCTTGTGGTAAAAGGTTTATTTTGGCTTACAGGCTTGAGGGGAAGCTCCACGATGGCAGGGAAAAATGATGACATGAGCAGAGTGGACATCACCTCTTGGCCAACATGAGGTGGACAACAGGAGAGTGTGCCAAACACTGGCAAGGGGAAACTGGCTATAATACTCATAAGCCCACCCCAACAATACACTGCCTCCAGAAGGCATCAATTCCCAAATCTCCATTAGCTGGGAACCTAGCAGTCAGAACACCTAAGTTTATGGGGGACACCTGGATCAAACCACCACATTCTGCCCCTGGCTCCCATAAACTGAGAACCATCCATGATATAAAATGCAACACATTCAGTCCAACTTTAAAAGCTCCATTTTTTTTTATCCTAACAACGTTAAAACATTCCTAAAATCCAAGATCTTTTAACTGAGCCCTAATACCAAAAAAAACAAACAAACAAAAAAACATAATAGCACAGAATAAACGCTCATATTGCAAAAGATGGCATTGGGCATAGCAAAGAAATATTTAACCAATTCAAGATTTAAACAGGGCAAACATCAAACTGTAGTTCAAGTCCAACAACTCTAGTCAGTGAAAAGTCTCAACAAGTCTCTGGAGTTCCAATTTCACCCCTCAAGCTAGGCTACTCACAGTCCTGAAAAACTTCATCTGGTGCCAGCAGCTTTCCTTAGCAGCCTCTCTTGGTCCCAGCATCTCCACTGGGTCTCCACTGCAACCCACGGTTCATCCTCATGGCTCCATTGGGTTTCCATGCAGGCAATCCTGCTTCACACTGCCCATGACCGTTTCCAAAACACAAGACAGCGTTGCAAATTCAATGACCCTCTCTTTCCTGCATAATACCAGGTGGGGTGCCAATTTGTTAATCCGGGGGGAGGGGAATAAAGCAGACTTTGAAGAACAATACAAACCTGACTGCAACAGTAAAGTGGTACTGAGGAGTGGGGTTGCTGCTAACCACCTGACTGTGTGGTTTTGGCCTTTTGGACCTGATTTTCAAGAGGAATGCAGAAGGATTTGAAACCTTGGCCTAAGAGATGCTTTGCAGTGCTGTAAGTACAGCTTGATGGACTATTCTGGTCAAACCTAGACTTGAATGCAATAAGAACTATGGTCTATGAGGTTTGGCTTGTGAGGGTGAGAAAGAGCTTTGCCTGGACTGGGCTAGAAGCAGTTTGAGAGGCTTGCTGTTATGCTCATATCCTGAGAAGTTGTGCAGGGTTGCAGTGCCTAGAAACAGACTGGTGTGAGCAGAGGAATATGGCACAGAAATGAAATCTTTGAGCTTAAACTTCTGTCCCTTCAGCTGTAATAATATGAGAGATTACAACCTTTGAGATTGGGTCAGCTGACCTGCACTAGGGCAACAGGAAGAATGTAGACTCTTTTGAAGGGCCTGAGTGCTCAAAGAGTGTCCTAGTCTTCAAAGTCTGCTTTACTCCTCCCTGGATTAACAAATTGGCATCCCACCTGGTATTGTGGAGTATAAGAAATGCAGAAAAGAGGGTCACTGAGTTTGCAATGCAGTCTTGTGTTTTGGAAATGGCCATGGGCAGTGTGAAGCAGGTTTGCTGGATGCCTGCATGGAGACCCGATGTAACCATGAGGATGAACTGTGGGTTGCAGTGGAGACCCTGTGGAGATGCTGGGACCACGAGATGGCTGCCAAGGAGAGCTGCTGGCCCTGGATGAAGTTTGTCAGGACTGTGAGTAGCCTAGCTGGAGGGAGAGAATTAGAACTCCAGAGACTTGTTGCTGGTTGGAGTATCAGATTTAGAGTCTTGTCACTCGCTAGAGTTGTCGGTCTTAGAGCCATAGAGTTTGATGTTTGCCCTGATTGCTTTAAATCTTGTATTGGCTGAACATTTCTTTGCTATACCCAATGCCATTTTTTGCAGTGTGAATGTTTATTTTGTGCCATTTTGGGGTTTTGGGGGATTTTTTGGGTATTATAGCTCAGTTAAAAGATTATGGGGATGTTTGAACATCATTAGGATTGATAAAAAATGTGGGGACAAGCCAGGCATGGTGGTGCACACCTTTAATCCCAGCACTTGGGAGGCAGAGGTTGGAGGATCACTGTGAGTTTGAGGCCACCCTGAAGGTACAGAGTGAATCCCAGGTCAGCCTGGACCAGAGTGATACCCTACCTCAAAAAACAAAAAACAAAACAAACAAACAAAAAAAAAAGTGGGGATTTAAAAAGTTGGACTGAATGCATTGCATTTTACATCATGGATGGTTAACAGTTTATGGGGCCAGGGGTGGAATGTGGTGGTTTGATTCAGGTGTCCCCATAAACTTAGGTGTTCTGATGGAGATTTGGGAATTGATGCCTTCTGGAGGCAGTGTATTGCTTATGGGTGTTATAGCCAGTTTCTCCTTGCCAGTGTTTGGTATACTCTCCTGTTGCTATGATTGTCCACCTTATGTTGGCCAGCGGGTGATGTCCACCCTCTGCTCATGCCATCATTTCCCCCTGCCATTGTGGAGCTTCCCCTCGAGTCTGTAAGCCAAAATAAACATTTTTTTAACCACCAGTTGCTCTTGGTTGGGTGATTTCTGCCATCAGTGCGAACCTGACTGCAACAGCATTATTAAAATTTCTTATTTACTTATTTTTATATTATTTATTTATTTATTTATTTATTTATTTATTTATTTATTTATTTATTTGACAGAGAGAAAGAGAGAGAGAATGGGTGAGCCAGGGCCTCCAGCCACTGCAAATAAACTCTAGATGGATGCTCCCCCTTGTGTATTTGGCTTATGTGGGTCCTGGAGAATCAAACCAGGATCCTTTGGCTTTGCAGGCAAATGCCTTAACTGTTAAGCTATCTCTCTAGCCTAAAATTTCTTTTTTAGAGTCATCAAGCAGCGTGCCAGTCATTCCACTCAGCTTAGCCAGAGATAGTGATCTTAACCACAAGCAAGAAGAGAAAGCAAGCTAGTTTTTCTGTAAGTGGAGAGAAGCAGTATAAATACCCTGAATCATGCTCATAGCTGGAAAATGTTTCTCATTTCTCTCCATAATACAATAATAATAATTATAACTTTCCTTCTCAAGATAGTCCTCATCTTGGCCACCAATATATAACAGGGTGCTCAGGTCCAGAAAAGTCCTTGAACCTCAAACTCTAGGTTTATTTCTAATTTTATCAAAGAATTGACTAAGAAAAAAAAAAGACTGAGGGGCCAGAGAGATGGCTTAGTGGTTAAGGCGCTTGCCTGTGAAGCCTTAGGACCCAGGTTCAGTTTTCCAGAACCCACATAAGCCAGATGCACATAGTGGCACATGCATCTGGAGTTCATTTGCAGTGGCTAGAGGCCCTGACATGCCTATTCTCTCTCTATCTCATAAATAAAATATAAAAATGAGAAAGAGAATTATTAAATTATTATATTTATTTAGGGAATTACAGAGCCAAGGAAGGGCACCCACGTGGCTAGAGATCCCACATGGAGGGTCTGGGAAAACCATGGAAAGAAAAGAAAGAAAGTTCAAAGAGCTCCTGCCAGCCTGGTCCAGAGTGAAACCCTACCTCAAAAAAAAAAAAAAAATGGAGGGAATAAAGAACCCACGTGGAGAGTAAGGGCTAGAGGGCTCTCCCCTCAGCTATGCCTGGTCAGCGCAGGCCTATTCAGGCATAGCTGAGGGAAACTCAACCAACAGCTGGAAGTTCCCAAGTCGTCAGGCAGCTCAGAGAGTGTGCCCTCCCCTTGCAAATATATTTATAACATTATGGTGGTGGGCTCTGCCTTCTGGCTCTGGTGAACCAGAGGGATAACTAGTTGGTTAGGGCTAGGAGCTGTCTCAGGAAGAGGCTAGCCCTGACGTCAAATTCCAGGGGCTGAACTTGATCTACCACAATGTTTGCTAGGAAAGACCTCCCTTTCAGGAGGGGGCCAGGTTGTTTGTGGAAAACAGGTCTAGGGAACTAGGCAAGAGATAAGTCAGATCATCTTCCATTTCTAGTAAGTGCAGAGTTTCCTGTCTTACTTTCAGGGGTCCAGTCACCCTAACTGTACTCCCTCTCAGTACTGAGGAGTGAAGTGCTAAGATGAATCTGGCCATGTGGATTTTTGTCTTTTGGAACTTGTGTGCTAGAAGAATGTGAAACTTACTGCTTGCAACTGAAGATGCCTTCTGGAGCAGTAAGCCAAGTTTTATGGACTATTCTGATGAGAGTTTGAGAATGCTAAGTGCAGAGCGAACTGTATTTGGAAGCTTGACTTATGAACTTGGAGGCTTGGCATATGAAAGTTCTAGGGGGAAGAAAAGACTGCAGAGGACTTTGTTGGAACTGGGCTACTGGCCTAAGGGATGGCTGTGTTCTATTGCCTAGGCTCATAAAGTTTGATCAAAGTTAAATTTGTAATGGACTAATGTGCTTGGTTAAAGATATGGAACAGAGAGATTTAAGATGTTCAGTTAGAAAAACTCAAGCAAGTTTAAAATTACTGGCATAGAGACTTGTTGCTGAAGCTGCTATTTGGAAGGAAGATGGCCCAACTACTTTACATCAAAACAATGGAAAGGATGCCTGAGGAAAGACTATATAGACATTCAAACTCTTTTGGAAAAGAGTTGACTGGAGAAGAAGCCTGCTTTTCAAGTTATAATTTATTTCTTCCATGAAGTAAGAATATGGCTGTGCCCTACACACCTGCTATTGATTTTGTAAGTATGAAAAATGCATGGAGTGCACATGGTCCCAGGACCCACTTGTGAGACGCAGCATGAGGCAGGGTGTGATGACCCTAATAGACTGGCAAAGCCATTAGAAGATGGACCATGGATTGCATGGAGTAAGAAGCTGCTTTGATATACCAGGATTGTAAAAGGACTACCATGGAGGTTGTTGGCTAGGGATGGAAGTTTTCCCTGGCTATTCAGCCCAGCTGGAGGAGTAGAATTGGAAAATACAGAGACTCCTCATTGGTCAATGCTTATGATATTGGACTTGAACTGCAAAAGTTTGATGTTTGCTTGATGGTATTGAGTTTGCATTGTTCCAATCTCTCCTTGCTATGCCTTTTAGCAGTTGAAAATGTTTACTCTGTGCCTTTATATGTTGATATTATATAACTTGTTTTGCTTTTATAGGACTCACAGCTAAGAGATAATCTTAAATCTCAGATGAGACTTGGGACTTTAGAACTATCTTAATTTGGTAAAGACTATGGTGAGCTTTGAATTTAGACTGAACACAATTACAATACAGATGGTTATGAATATATTGGGTGCCAGAGGCAGAATGTGATAGCTTAAATGGATGTCCCTCAATATATTCAGGATTTTATTAAAGCTTGTAATTTGGATCTCCAGCTGCCTGTCTGGAGGAGGTGTCACTGGGCTGATCCTAGGGTCCAGCCCTAAGGCATGGGGGTAGATTTGGAATTCCAGTCTAAAGATATGCAAAGTGCCTGAGCTTCGCCTAGAGTTCCTGGAGTGTGTTTGCTTGTTCTGGTGGTGTGGCTTTTGGGTTTTGGCTTGTGGCTTTTCTCTCTGTTCCTGGGCCTCTGAAAGTAGGCCAGCTTCTTCTGCCATTATGGAACTTCCCCTCTGTCTTCAATAAATTCCCTTTCTCCATAACTGTGTCTGGTGAGGAGGCCTGTTACAGCCTACATTTGTCATTTGGTGAATATTTTTCCAGTTTTCTTTTTGTCTGTTTCTATCTTTCAACCGTTAATCCTGATTGGCTCTAGAATCACCTAGGAGTCAAATCTTTGGGCTTGTCTCTGAGGGAGATTCTAGATCAGGTTGAGATGAGAAGACCCTTCCTAACTGTGGGCAGCACCATTCCATGGGCTGGGGTCCCAGAGGGAATACACAGGAGAAGGTAAGCTGAGTGTGAGCACTCATTGCTCTGTGTCATGACTGTGGACTGAAGGTGACCAAGCTCCTGCCAGCACATACCTGCCCCACCATGATGAACTATCCCCTCAACTGTAAGACAAAATAAACTCTTCTTTCCTGAAGTTGCTTCTTGTCAGGTATTTAGTCATAGTAGTGAGAAAAGTAATTCACATCTGTTTTGTATTTTCAATTAAATCATAATTATCCTTTCAAAGCCAAGCTTTTCATCTTGAGATAATTGTAATTTCACATGCATTTTCAAGAAAGAGTCCAGGGTGATCTGTTATCTTTATACATTTCTGAATGACTGTTCTCTTTCTGAGACAGAGTCTCATTATGTAGCCCAAGTTGGTCTCAAACTCACAATTTTTTTGCCTTAGACTCTGGAGGGCTGGCATTGCAGCTGTGTACCACCACATCCAATGTTTGTTTGTTTGTTTTTGAGGTAGAATCTTATTCTATAGCCCAGGCTGACCTGGAACTCACTCAAATGCTGTCCTCAAATTCAGTGATCCTCCTACTTCTGCCTCCCAAGTGCTGGGATTACAGGTGCGTGCTACCATACCTGGCTTACATCCAATGTTAATGTTTTGGAAACTATAGTGCAACATTACAGTCAGGATATTGACATTGATACACTTAGAATATAGGTGATTTCCATCACTGTAAAGATCCCTTGGGTCTTCTTTATAGCGCTGCCCACCCACTCCTTTCACACCCAACCTTCTTAAAACACAGCAATCACTAATTTTTCTCAATTCCTATAATTTTCTCATTTCAAGAACCTTATTTAAGTGAATTCTTACAATATGTATCCTTTGAGGGCTGGCCTTTCTCTGCATAATTTCTGGTAATTCACTCAAATTATTGCATATGTCAGTTTTCATCCCATTATGTCAAAAATACTATAATACAGCACGTTACTGAGGATGTTGACCTTGATCACTGGGCTGGGGCAGGGTTTGTCCACTGTAAGTTCATTCTTTTCTCTTTAGCATGAACCCACACTAAAGAAAGTTCCCATATACAACCATACTAAAGGCCTGAGAGAGGCTTCATCTTGCAGATGGTGTTTCTGTAAAATTAGTTTAAATTCTCTGGGAGATTTCTTTCTTTCCCTCATTTATTTACTTATTTATCATTTATTTCTATCAGTGTGAATCCATCGTTTTTTACTTTTTGGATTATAACCCAATAGTTTTTTTTTTTGTTTGTTTGTTATTTGTAGGCTTAAAACAATCAAGTGAACCCCATGCAATTGTATCCAGAGTGGCTGAACATCCCCACCAGTACCATATGAGTGGTCTAATTTCTTTGCATCCTGGCCAGCATTTGATGTTGTTTTTCTTTTCTTTCCTTTCCTTTCCTTTCCTTTCCTTTCCTTTCCTTTCCTTTCCTTTCCTTTCCTTTTTTCCTTTTCATTTCATTTTGTTTTAATTTGAGAGACACACAGAGAGAGAGAAACAGAGAGAGAGAGAGAGAGAATGGGCACATCAGCAGCCCCTCAGCCGCTGTGAATGAACTCCAGATGTGTGCACCTCCTTGTGCGCATGTGCGACATTGTGCGCTTGTGTCACTTTTTGTGTCTGGCTAAATGTGGGACCTGGAGATTTGAACAGGCATCCTTAGGCTTTGCAGGCAGCCTCCTCAACCGCTAAGCCATCTCTCCAGCCCTGTTTTTATTTTCTTTTTAAGTTTTGGACATCTTGATAGGTGTGTAGGGAGATCACATTGTGGCTGCAGTTTTCATTTCCAATGTATGATGCTACTTAACGTTACATATGCTCATCTGCTATTCTTCCTTCATTGGGCTGATTTACATCTTTATCAGTGCTGTGTGTCTTTTAATTTTTTATTATTTTTGTGTTTGGTGTCCTGTTTACAAAAATCTCTCCTTTTTTAGTTCTATAAACTAAAAAATATAGATCCTGTTTTTTTCTTGGTCTTAGAAATTGAACTCAGGGGTATTAAGACAGGAGGATTTCTGGGGCTCACTGCTTAGCCAATCTAACCAAAGAACAGGGAGCTCCAAGTTCACTGAGGGACTCTGTCATATACTACATTCATCCATGCCAAAAAGAATGAGACAAAGCTCCAACTTTTATGATGACTTTTTAAAATATATTTTATTTATTTATTTATATGAGAGAGATAAAGAGGCAGAGACAGAGAGAAAGAGAGAAAAAGAAAGAATGGGTGAGTCAGGGCCTCCAGGCACTGCAAACGAACTCCAGACACATGTGCCCCCTTGTGCATCTGGCTTACATGGGTCCTGGAGAATTGAACTGGGATCCTTTGGCTTTGCAGGCAAATGCCTTAAACACTAAGCCATCTCTCCAGCCCCAAAGCTCCAACTTTTGAAAAATTTTACTTATTTATCTGAGAGTTAGAGAGAAAGTGAGTGAATATGGGTATATCAGGGCCTTCTACCACTGTAAATGAATTCCAGACACATGTGCCAGTTTGTGTATCTGGCTTTATGTGAGTACTGGGGAATCAAAACCAGGCCATGAAGCTTTGCAAACGAGTGACTTTAACTGCTGAGCCATCTTCCTAGTCCAAAGCTCCAATGTTAAAAAAAATGAGGTGACTCAGCTTTCCTAACAGTATTTAGATATCATGAATCATTATTATAAACCCCAGTAATTTCCAAGCACATGCCTGAGTCTAAAAGGACACACTTAAAATACCTACCAGCTATCAAGGAAGTGAATATTTTGGTCCTTTCAAGTTATTCACTCCTGGCCTTATACCAAGAATTCCTTGAAATATAGTGCATGCCTTATCTTTAACTGAAAGTTATTTGACCTGATAGCAATTTATGTATTAAAGATTTTTTTTGCTATTCAAATTGATAAGGTTGTTTGTGTTTCCCCTGAGAAGAAAAGAATTATTTGGAACTAAGAAATATAACCATGCTCGTGCTATTCATCTTTCCTCTATCTCTACATGTGTGTGTGTGACTGTGGTGATGGAAATAAAATGGATTCAGAATGAATAGCTAAACCTAATGTGGTTAAAAAAAAATAGACAGTAAGATGACATTCTACCAAGTTTGAAGAATGAAAAGTGTAAGGCCTTGGCTTTGGAGGCTATCTTGGTTAATTCCAGCTCTACTGTTTGCAGGTGTGTGGTTTTGGAACACAGTCCTTTATCTCTCTGGGCCTTGGCTCCCTCATATGTAAAATGAGGCTAATGATTATAGAACCTACCTCCCACAGAGGACTAAGTGAATTAAGAGAAGCCATAATGTCTGTGGGGATAGAGGAGAGGAGGGGGAGAGGGAGTAGGAGGAGGAGTTAATAAAACTCAAGATGTATGAATAAGACATGTGGAAACCTACTTCTTCCCTAGCTAATAATATATGTGTTAAAAAAAAAGAGAGAGAGAGAGTGTTTGGGGCTGGAGAGATGGTTTAGTGGTTAAGGCACTTGCCTACAAAGCCTAAGGTCCCATGTAAGCCAGACACACAAGGTGACACAAATGCACAAGGTCTCACATGTGCACAAGGTAGTGCATGTGTCTAGAGTTTGATTATACTGGCTGGAGGCCCTGGCATGCAAATTCTGTCCTCCCCGCCACATACAAAAAAGGCCAGTATGAGGCCCAATGACTGAATGGGTGCAATAGTGGCATGTCTACTCTTGGGGTAACCAACTGCTCCATAATTGGACTGAAGGCCCTCTCTACAGGAGGGAATACATACCTGGTACTGAAGAACCTAAGCAAAAGTCTATGGCAGGGGAGGTCATGAGCCTTAGGGGTATAAAGCCTGCTCTTGTCTGACTAAATGTATATATTATTCCCACCAAGCTACCCTGAAAGCACTACACTAAATGTTCATGTTCACATATTAACGCTACTCTCACTTCTGGTTAGAGAACCTTCTCTTTTCAGATGGCGAAGACACTGGGATGACCCAAAAGGCAATATAGTGCTGAGAAGAAGGGATGGAGGAGTGCCCAGCACTGAAACACCTCTGTCACACCCTCCAAGGCTCAGGGACCATTGCGGAAGAGGGGGCGGATAGAATGGAAGAGCCAAAGGAATGGTATGACTTCTTACAATGCAACTGCCCAGACAGAAATTGGCCTTGATCACCATGACCTTGCAGTGCCTAGCAATACCTTCACAAGACCCTCAAAATGGAAGAAAAAAATGATGACATCAAATTAAAAGAGAGACTAATGGAGAGAGGGAGGGGATATGATGGAGATTGGAGTTCTAAAGTGGAATGGGGGGAGGGGAGGGAAATATGTGTTTTTTTATATGTAAGTATAGAAGTTTTCAATAAAAAAAAGAACAGAAAAACATAAATAAAAAAAGAAAGAAAGAAACTTTCCATAGCTTAGAAAAAGAAAAACACTCCAAATTGTTTTGTAATAAATATATCAAAATATAATTAGCACTGCAGAGAAAAAGAAAATTAAAGAATCTATTGCATATCAAACAAACAAACAAACAAACAAACAAACAAAAGGCCAGTATGTGGGCTTGCCTCAGAAAAACAAACAAACAAAAATCCCCAAAGACAGCATTTGGGCAGAAGTGTCCTGTGGAGGTGGGCAATGCTATGCCCAGAAGATATGGATTGTTACTAAAAACATTTCAGTGCCAGGGCCTAGGAGGCCCCTGAAACATTATGGGATATTGCCAAGGCTCTTGATTGTCTACCACAACTAGATGGTAAGACCCTTTTGCTGAAGACTGTACCTGCTTGGGCTGTAGGACACTGAGAAATCAAGCTGGTGCTGAGCTGGAAGCCTCCTTGTTGAATAGCTTTCAGGATACTGACAAGCTAGATTGCAAGATCACTGCAACCTGTTGGGGGAGAAAAGTTATCAATGCTCTTAATCAGCAGTGGATCCTGAAAGCTTTATAGCTGGACAGCCAGGTCAAATGTACCAACTGGTACAATGGTGGCATACCTGTCATGGGTGTGTTGCAGTTAGCTCCTCGTTGGTGGCAGAAAGCAACTGACCAAGAGCAGTTGGTGGGAGGAAAGGGTTTATTTTGGCTTACAGACTTGAGGGGTGGCTTAATAATGGCAGGGGGAAACAATGGCATGAGCAGAGGGTAGACATCACTTCTTGGACAACCTCAGGTGGACAATAGCAACAGGAGACTATGCCAAACACTGGCAAAGGGAAGCTGGCCATAACACCCATAAGCCTGCCCCAACAATACACTGCCTCCAGGAGGCTCCAATTCCCAAATTGTACCAGCTGGGGACCTAAGCATTCAGAACACATAAGTTTATGAGAGATACTTCTCCTGTCATAGGTTTTCAGTATCAGGCATGTAATCCCTCCCATAGAGCAGGCCTCCAGGCCAATTAGAGAGTGATTGGTTTCCCCCATAACAGACATGCCATTATTGCACCCATTGACTCATTTGGCCTAACTTGCTAATTTTAAGGATTGCAGTGTCCACTGTTGAGTATCTCCACTGGTGATTTCTCTCTCCCATTGAATTGCATGCAGCATAGCTTTTTCTAGCTTTCTGTCAGCTGGTCCACATGGAGGAGGCTTTCACTTTAGCTCCAGTAGGATTTCTCAGTGACCTTGCAGCTCAAGTATGTGGAGTCTTCAGCAATAGAGTCTTACCATCTATTCCTGGTGGGAAGCCAAGGGCATCAGCAATGGCCTGTGATGTTTTGGGGGTATCAGGGACCTCTCTGGTCAACAACTCACTGGAAGGTATCCCATCCTTGGCACTGAAAAATTTCTGTTAACCATCTATGGCTTCTGAGTGTTCCATTGTCCAGAAAAGTAGGTTTCCATATGACTTATTTATATCCTCTTAGATTTTTAAATTTTATTTTTATTTATTTATTTATTTACAACTTCTTTAATTGTAGACAATATCCCATGGTACTTCCCTCCCTCCCCCCACTTTCCCCTTTGAAATTTCACTCTCCTTCATATCCCCTCTCCCTCTCAATCAGTCTCTCTTTTCAGTTTGATGTCATGATCTTTTCCTCCTATTATGATGGTCTTATGTATGTAGTGTCAGGCACTGTGAGGTCATGGATATCCAGGCCATTTTGTGTCTGGAGGAGCACATTGTTAGGAGTCCTACTCTTCCTTTGGCCTTTAAATTCTTTCCGCCCTCCTCTTCCGCAATGGACCCTGAGCCTTGGAAGGTGGGTTTGAGAGATTTCAGCGCTGAGCACTCCTCTGTCCCTTCTTCTCAGCACCATAGTGCCTTCTGAGTTATCCTAAGGTTGCCACATTCTGAAAAGAGAAGTTTCTCTAACCAAAAGTGAGAGTAGCATTAATATATGGGTGTGGACATTAAGAGAAGTGCTTACTGGGAAGTTTGGTGAGCATAGTATATACATTTAGCAAGACACCAGCAGACATTACACCCCTAGGGCTCATGACTACCCCTGTCGTAGGTTTTCAGTATCAGGGATGTATTCCCTCCCATGGAGCAGGCCTCCAGTCCAATTAGACAGCAGTTGGTTTCCCCCATAACAGACATGCCACTATTGCACCCATTGGCTCATTTGGCCTGACTGGCCAAATTTAAAGCTTGCAGTGTTCACTGTTGGGTACCTTCACTGGTGTTTTCTCTCTCCCATTGAACAGCATGTAGTGTAGCTTTTTCCAACTTTCTGTCAGCTGGTCCACATGGGGGAGGCTTTCAGCTCAGCTCTAGTAGGATTTCTCTGTGATCTTGCTACCCAAGTATGTGGAGTATTCAGCAATAGGGTCTTACCATCTATTCCTGGTGGTAAATCAAGGGCCTTGGCAATGGCCTATAATGTTTTGGGGTATCTGAGACCTCCCTGGCCAACAACTCACTCACTGGAAGGTATCCCATCCCTGGCACTGAAAATTTTCTAGTGATAATCTATGGCTTCTGAGTGTTCCATTGTCCAGAAAAGTACATTTCCATATGAGTTATTTATATCCTCTTAGACTTTGATTCACCCTCCCTCCACCTTTCCTTTACTCAATCCCTTCCCCTGACCTTTTTACCCTTGTCACATGATTTCTATTCTTGCTTGAGCTAGGAAAGTCCTGACCTATCCATGGGTGAAAATCTGTGGCTGCAACCTCAGGCTACCAAAGTTTTTGAGTCCCTTCCATTGGGTTTCTGGCTGGAGTTTTGCTTGGCCATGCCACTGTTCTCTTCTTTTTGGCCTGTGGTAACAAAGTCCCAGGTGGTTATATGAATCACTACTCATGCTTTATTCTCAATGGGATATTTGCATTCTTGGAAAGGATGATGTCCTCGTACTGTCAGACTGTCTGGCATTGTGACAAAAGGGGATGTATAGTCATTCTGTTGGCCAACGGTCAGGTCATCTGAAGTGCTATAAACTCTAGGGCAGTTTCTCGGAAGGTGGCTTTTGCCCTCAGCTTCTGCCTCCTGTAGCAGTTATTTATGTTGACTTGTTTGCCAGTAAAATTCACAAGAGATTATCAGTTACTCATCCTTCTTCTGGAAAGATAGTTGTGCCACAGGATGACTAAATTGTTGCCTTGCCCTCTACTTATAAGCAAGTATCCATGATCCAGAGGCACTGGGCATGTCTCTCCTTGGTATGTGTGGTTGGGGTCTCATAGACTTCTGATAAGCAAACGATAGCTGCAGAAGGGAAGTGAGCACACTAAGCAGGACTAGACACATCCTTAGCTTGACCTTGCTTAAGAAAGAAAAACAGAGCCAGGTGTGGTGGCGCATGCCTTTAATCGCAGCACTCAGAAGGCTGAGGTAGGAGGATTGTCATGAGCCTGAGGCCACCCTGAGACTACAGAGTGAATTCCAAGTCAGTCTGGGCTAGAGAAGAAAAAAAAAGAGAAAGAAAGCAAGAAAGATAGATAGATAGATAGATAGATAGATAGATAGATAGAAAGATAGAAAGAAACCTGTAAAACCCACATGGCTTGTCCAAAGGCACAATATGTATTCATCAGTCTCGTTCTCCCTGTGGCTCTGCCTTCCTCTGGTCAGCTCCATTCTCTCCTCTCTTCTTTCATAGTGGTAAATATCATAGCTGGTAGCTTCAAGCCCTTCCCCTCCATTAGCAACCCATAGAGAAGGTATTTCCAGGGCTGGAGAGATTGCTCATCAATAAAAGGTGTTTGCTTGAAAAGCCTGATGCCTAGTTCAATTCCCCAGTACTCATGTAAAGCCAGATGTACACAGTGGTGCCTATTCTATCTCTCTTTCTCTCTCCCTCCTCTCAGGAAAAGAAAAATATTATGACATCAAAATAGAATAGAGGCTAATTGAAAAGAAGAAGGCATTTAGTGAAGGGGCAATTTGGAAGGAGGAAAAGGGGTAGTGGTAGGGGATTATGATTATAGTATATTGTCTATGTTTATGGAAGTTGTCAATAAAAAGTTATGGGTAGCCAGCCATGGAGGTGCACACCTTTAATCTCAGCTCTAATAGGTAGAGGCAGGAAGATTGCTGTGAGTTTGAGGCCTGGTATTCCAGAGTGCGTTCCAGGTCAGTCTGGGCTAGAGTAACTCCCTACCTTGAAAACATTTTTTTTTTTTTTTTTTTGGTTTTGTGAGGTAGGGTCTCACTCTGGTCCAGGCTGACCTGGAATAACTATGTAGTCTCAGGGTAGCCTCCAACTCTCGATGATCCTCCTACCTCTGCCTCCCGAGTGCTGGGATTAAAGGCGTGCACCACCACACCTGGCCTTGAAAACATTTTTAAAAGGTGTGTGTGTGTGTGTGTGTGTGTGTAAAGAGAGGACATTTCCAGCTCTCAGAAATCTGAGAAAAAGTCCCAGAATTGTTTGATAATGTCCTTATATGAATCCCAGGCCCATCCCTGAGACAGTCAACAGAGACAGTTAATATGGTCTGGCCTGGAAGATGGAATATCTGCTGGGCTGGATGCCCATGCCTTGAAGGGCTGAGGAGAACATGGTTGGGGGAGCTGGGCATTGGTGGGGAGGGCCCTTAGCACTCCCCAGACAGTGTGAACCTAGGAGGAAGGGTGGTTTCCCCAAGGAAAGTCAAGATGATGCCATTCAAGTCACAAAGAATTGGATCCTGAGCAGAGAGGCATGACAAATACGCATTACAGAGGCAGAGCAGGAGAGAGAAAGGAGCCAAGAAAGAGATGCCTGTGAAAGAGACCAACCACTGACAGGAGCAAATGGGACTAAGGATAATCAAGAACCTGGTGCAGGGATTCACACTGTAACTCTAGCACTAGTGAGCCTGAGGCTGAGCCTGAAGAATCCTAAGGTCAAGGTCAGCCTGGGCTACTTAGTGAGATCCTGTCTCAAAAAAACAAATTTAGCTGGGTGTGGTAGTGCACACCTTTAATCCCAGAACTCTGGAGGCAGAGGTAGGAGGATCTCTGTGAGTTTGAGGCCACTTTGAGACTAAGTGGTGAATTCCAGGTCTACCTGGGCTACAGTGAGACCCTACCTTGAAAAACCATAGCAACAAACAAAAAAGCCAAATTAAATTAGATCAAGAAATAAGAGTCACACCAATGTATGTGACAGCACTATTCATAGTAGCCAGTGTTCATCATAGACGAATGGGTAAAGGTCAGGTGCATGTGCTCATGCGTGCACACACACACACACACACACACCCCACACTGGACCATTCATAATAGCCAGTGTCCATCAGAGCTGAGTGGGTAAAGTTGGTTTACACACACTGGAGCATCCATTTGTAAAAAGGAATGAAATTCTGGTGCATGTTACATCGATGAGCCAAGCGGACATGTAAGTAAAATAAGCCAAACAAAACAAATACCTTAAGATTCCACTTATAAGAGGTACTTAGAAGCCGGGCGTGGTGGCGCACGCCTTTAATCCCAGCACTCGGGAGGCAGAGGTAGGAGGATCGCCGTGAGTTCGAGGCCACCCTGAGACTACATAGTTAATTCCAGGTCAGCCTGGGCCAGAGTGAGACCCTACCTCGAAAAACCAAAAAAAAAAAAAAAAAAAAAAAAAAAAAAAAAGGTACTTAGAGTAGTGAGGCTCACATAGACAAAAAGTAGAATTATGGTTTTAAGGGACTTGGAAAGGGAGAGATGGGGTGTTGTTTAGTGGTGCATTGAATTTGTTTATTGAGATTCAGTTTTACAACATGGAAAAGTTTTGGAGATGGATGGTGGTGATGATTACCCAATAATATAAATGTACTTAATGCCACTGAACAGTGCACTTAAGGATGGTTAAAATGTCAGCTGACCATGGTGGTGTAGGAGAATCAGGAGTTCATGGTCATCCTCAGCAGCATATTTCAAGGCCAGCTTGGACTATATGAGATTCTGTCTCACAAAAGAAGGAAAGAAAGAAAGAAAGGAAGGAAGGAAGAATGAAAGAAAGAAAGAAAGAGAGGGAGGAAGGAAGGAAGGAAGGAAGGAAGGAAGGAAGAAAGAAAGAAAGAAAGAAAGAAAGAAAGAAAGAAAGAAAGAGCCAGGCATGGTGGCACATGCTTTAAACCCTGTACTTAGGAGGCAGAGATAGGATTGCCATGAGTTGGAGGCTACCCTGAGACTACATGGTGAATTCCAGGTCAGCCTGAGCTAGAGCAAGACCCTACCTTGAAAAAAAAAAAAAAAAGGGCTGGAGAGATGGCTTAGTGGTTAAGGCACATGCTTGCAAGGCCTAAGGACCCATGTTCGATTGTCCAGGTCCCACATAAGCCAGATGCACATGGTGGTGCATGTGTCTGGAGTTTATCTACAGTGGCTGGAGGCCCTGTCACACCCATTCTCCCTCTCTCTCTCTCTTTCTCTCTCTATCTCAAATAAATAACTGAATAATTAATAAAAATAAAAAAAGAAAGGAAAAGGGGGCCTGGAGAGATGGCTTAGTGGTTGAGGCGCTTGCCTGTGAAGCCTAAGAACTCATGTTTGAATCTCCAGGTCCCATGAGCCAGACGCACAGTGACAGAAGTGCATAATGTCAAACATGTGCACAAGGGGGCACACATGTCTGGAGTTCGTTCACAGTGGCTGAGGCCCGGGCCCTCCCATTCTCTCTCTCTCTCTGCCTTTTTCTCTCTCTCCCAAAAATAAATAATAAAAAAATTTTAAAAAGAAAGAGGGAGAGAAATGAAGAAAGGGAGAAAGACAGGAAGGAAGGAAAGAAGAAAAAAGAAAGGCAGACTTTTAATCAAGTATGGTAACTCTCCCCTGAAATTCCAGCACTTGGGAGGCAGAGGTAGGAGGATCTCTATGAGTTCTAGGCCAGCCTAGGCTACATAATAGGACCCAGTCTCAAACAAACAGACAGACAGACAGACAGTCAGACAGACAAGGTTACAATGATGAATTTTTTGTTTTGTTTTGTTTTTCGAGGTAGGGTTTCACTCTGGTCCAGGCTGACCTGGAATTAGCTATGTAGTCTCAGGGTGGCCTTGAACTCATGGCAATCCTCCTACCTCTGCCTCCCGAGTGCTGGGATTAAAGGTGTGCACCACCATGTCCAGTTTAATGATGAATTTTATATTATACAGTAAAAAGTTAAAATAGAAAAGCCATTATAGCTGGGTCTGGGAGAAAGGAAAGATTTTTGTCTGCATCTCACTATTTTTTTTTTAAAAATATTTATTTGAGAGATGAGAGAGAGAGAGAGAGAGAGAGAGCGAGAATGGGCATACCAGAGTCTCTAGCCATTGCAAACAAACCCCAGACGCATGCACCACCTTGTGTATCTGGCTTATGTGGGTACTGGAGAAATGAACCTGGGTCCTTAGGCTTTGCAGGCAAGTGCCTTCACCTCTAAGTCATCTCTCCAGCCCTGCATCTCACTTTTATTTATTCATTTTTGGTATGTGTGTCTATGACATGTGTGCATGTGTTCATGTGTGTGATTGCAGGCAAGCACATATCATGGCGTACAGGTGAAGGTCAGGGGATAACTTCCTGGTGTTGGACCTTGCCTTCTACCTTGTTTTTCTTTTTTGGCATTTTCAAATATAATGTGTTTTTGTTGATTCCCATCTTCCTCTTGACCCCCTTCCTCTTTGCCCTTTCTCTCTTTTCCCCTCAATATCCCTCCCTGCTGTATTTTCCCTCCTGTTTAAGAGGCAAGGTCTCTTGTCATTGTTCAGTGCTGGTCTGTAAGCTTCTGAGAAATTCTCCTGTCTCTGCCTGCCATCTTGTTTGACATAGTAGAATTGCACAAGCTTTTATGGGAGGTCTGGATATTTGAACTCAGGCCTTATGCAGCAAGCACTTTATCCTCTGAGCATCTCCCCAGCCTCCTGCCTATAGCTCCTGGCAATATACTCTTCTCAGATTCCCTCAGGCATCACTCTACAAGCTGGAATGTCAGTGAGAATTTGATGGATGTATCAGCAAATTAACAAAGGCTGGGCGTGGTAGCACACAGCTTTAGTCCCAGCACTTGGGAGGCATCACCAAGGCATTAGGAATTTCTGAGCTAACAGTAAGATTATCCTTTCCAAAAGGTCACTGAGCTACATTCCTTAGTCTTTCATGAGACCTTTATTTAAGTGTGTGTGTGTGGGGGGGGAGTGTGCTGTTAACATCTTACTGATTGAAGCCAGAGATGCAGCTCAGCAGCCTACTATGCACAAGATAGTCTCCCACAATGAAGGGTTGCTTACTCCTATATGTGGATGATGCTGGGTGTGAGCCAAGCTGGTACTTCCTCTTCTACATCCAAGGGCTTTAAACTTAAAGGCACACATGCACACCTGTACCCTCCTCCCCACCCTACATGCACACTCACACCCTCACCTATTCCTTGCTAGTTACCTTCCTGGTCTTTGTTAATTCCCTTTTTTTTTTTTTTTTTTTTTTTTTAAGTAGGGTCTCGCTCTAGCCCAGGCTGATCAGGAATTCACTATGTAGTCTCAGGGTGGCCTTGAACTCACAGTGATCCTCCTACCTCTGCCTCCCAAGTGCTGGGACTAAAGCTGTGTGCTACCACACCCAGCCTTTGTTAATTTGCAATGAATCACAAGAAGTTTATAACATAAAAACATACTTCTAAAGTTAGCCTCTTACTCAACACCCTTTAAAGCAAAGAGTCATGCAATAAACTTACCTTGGATTTGGTTCCAGGCCTGTGATTCTGCACTAGGGCAGAGAAAGGAGGAGGAAGGAAGAGAAGGTCATCAGGAAGTGACCACATCAAAGGACCAGCGTTCTTTCCTCAGAGTGCCCTTGTGAACCATTCCCACTACAATACGCAAATGTACATCAGACCGTCAAGGTGATATGCAGCAGACCTTTTCGAGGCTGTGGTTGGGGGTTGGAGGTCAGCAAGGGAAGGCACACTGAAGAGAAAGCTTAATACATATGTTTTTGTTTTGAAATAATTGAATAAATAGCCGGCATTTCTATGTTTCTTGAAAAGTGCTACCACTGAGCCATTTCTACAGCCCCCCTTTTAAATATTTTTATTTGTATTTATTTGAGAAAGGGAAAGAGACAGAGCAAGCAAGAGAGGGGAGAAGGGAGAGAAAGGGTGGACCAGGGTTTCTAGCCATTGCAAATGAACTCCAGATGCATGCGCCACCTTGTGCATCTGGCTTACATGGGTCCTGGGGAATCGAACCAAGGTCCTTTGGCTTTGCAGGCAAGTGTCTTAACCACTAAGCCATCTCTCCAGCTAGCCCCTCCCTTTTTTGTTTTGTATTTTCGAGGTAAGGTCTCACTCTAACCCAGGCTGACCTAGAATTCACTATGTAGTCTCAGGGTGGCCTCGAACCCATGGCGATCCTTCTACCTCTGTCTAGCCCCTTTTTTGATGGAGTCTCATTAAGTAGCTCAAGCTGGTTTCAGACTTATCATCCTCCTACTTCATTCTTCCAGGTGCTGGGGTTATTGGCACATGCCACCCTGCCCAGTTCTTCTTTTTCTTCTTTCTGCTTTAAACTTTTTTTTTTTGGCTTGTCAAGGTAAGGTTTCACTCTATCCCAGGCTGACCTGGAATTCACTATGTAGTCTCAGGGTGGCCTTGAACTCACAGAGATCCTCCTACCTCTGCCACCCAAGTTCTTGAATTAAATATGTGTGCCACCACACCTGGCAACTTTAAAATTTTTTACAACAGCCAGCTTCTGTATGGATCAGTTAGGATCAGCAATATTTATTTATTTAGGATCTTATGTAGGCCAGATTTGCCTCTAACTTACTCTGTAGCCAAGAATGACCTTGAACTCCTGATCCTTCTGCATCCACCTTCTGTGTGCTGGAGGCATATACCACCACCACTGGCTGTTTTAAAGTTTTTTCAAAACTTAAAAAAAAATTTTTATTCATTTACTTATTAGAGAGAAACAGAATGAGAATGGTCATGCCAGGGCCTCTAGCCACTGCAAATAAACTCCAGATACATGTGCCATCTTGTGCATCTGGCTTAAGTGGGTCCTGGGCAATCAAACCTGGGTCTTGGGCTGGAGAAACGGCTGAGCGATTAAGACATTTGCCTGCAAGACCAAAGGATCCAGGTTTGATTCCCCAGGACCCATGTAAGCCAGACGCACAAGGGGGTGCACACATCTGGAGTTTGTTTGCAGTTGCTGAGGGCCCTGGAGTGCCCATTCTCTCTCTCTTTACCTGCCTATTTATGTATCTCTCTCTCAAATAAATAAATAAATAAAACCCAAAACAACAACAACAACAACAAAACCCTGGGTCCTTAGGCTTTGCAAGCAAGCACCTTAACCTCTAAGCCATCTCTCCAGCCCTCAGCAGCTATTTCTTAAAAATATATTTTATTTATTTATTTGAGAGAGAGGGAGAGAGAGAGAGAGAGTGCACCAGGGCTTCCAGCCACTGCAATTGAACTCCAGATGCATGTGCCCCCTTGTGCATCTGGCTTATGTGGGTCCTGGAGAGTTAGAACCGGGATCCTTTGGCTTTGCAGGCAAACACCTTAACTGCTAAGCCATCTCTCCAGCTCCCCTCAGTAGCTATTTTTAAACTCCCAAGTAGTTCCGATAACTTAGCTTAAAAACTAAAGAGAGCTGGGCCTGGTGGCGCACGCCCTTAATCCCAGGACTTGGGAGGCAGAGGTAGGAGGATCGCCGTGAGTTCAAGGCCACCCTAAGACTACATAGTGAATTCCAGGTCAGCCTGGGCTAGAGAGAGACACTACCTTGGAAAACCAAAAAAGAAAAACAAAACAAACAAAAAACTAAAGGGAATCTGCTTTATTTTATAGATGGCAGAGAAAACAAACGAGAACCAAGATTCATTGATAAACCAAGCAAATAGCCAATTGCCCATCACGAGACCTGCCACCTGTACCACATCTGCTGCTAGGGCCCAAGAGAAATTGCAGAGAAAGTGGTGACATGAATACTGTTGTTACTGCTACTCTGACAATCAGCCCCAGGGTGATGATGATAGACACAATAATGAATCAGTATCTATCAAAGCAGAAATCCAGAGGCTACAGAGTACTCAACACTAAATTAGACTGCCCATAGGCCTGCCAGGGAACATTGCAGAACAGGGGGCAGAAAGATTGTAAGAGTCACAGAGTGGGTAGTTGTATCCTGAGGCATGGTCCCCATTCCCCTCTCCACACATACACTGGGACTGAGTCCTTCATGACCCACAATGAATATCATAACCCCACTGAGGAGGGCCCCCAGGTAACAGAAGTAGGGGTGAGGGCATAACAAGTATAACCTTTTATATATAAAATAAAAAATTAAACTAGCCTAAAGAGACTATAATCAACAAAGAAACAACCTCCCCCCAAAAAAATCAGTTTAAAAGCTTTTTTCCACATTCTTCATGGAAGTTCTAGCCCCATTAATTTTCTTAAAAGCCTTCAAGCTTTACCTTTAATTTTTCTACTTACCAACTGTTCTTTATCTTTTAGTTCACCACCCAACTTTTTCTCCTATTATTCGGGTAAAATATTGCACTTTGATTTTGGGTAAACCATATTTTTCTCATTAAACTAGACTACTTGTTTTCTGAAGAAGTCAGAAATTTAGGAGAAGAAAGAATAAAATAAATTTGGAGGCTCGGAATAGTAGCACATGCCTATAGTCCTAGCATTCAAGAGGCTGAGACAGGAGGGCCATGAGTTCAAGGCCAGCCTTGAGAGAAACCCTGTTTGAACAAAACAAAACTGTACTTAGCAAACCTGCTCAGACCCCAGTTGCATATGACCTTTATTTAGAGAGTCCCCAGGTCTTTGCACTTTGGCGCCCTGCCTATCTATCTCATGGGATTGGCATGAGGAATAAATAGGACAATGTTCACTAAACAGTCAGTGTATGACCTGGACTAGAATTTACTGATCATTAACCCGCATTGCTATTGATAACAATATCCATTACTACAGTAATAAAGCACAAGCAAAGGCTTCTGATAGCTGATTTTTATTTTCAGATCCCCCCTGCTCTTTTGAAATAGAGTCTCACAATGTAGCTCAGGCTTGAACTCTTGGTGGTCCTTCTGCCTCAACCTCTCCAGTGCTGGGATTATTTAGGTATGTATCACCAGGCGTGGCTTAAGGTTTGTGATTTTTAAAGTTAATTCCATGAACTTATTTGTGTATAGTGTGTGTGGTATGACATGTGTACGCGTGCATGCAGAGAAACGTGCCCTGCGTGCATGTGTGTGGAGGACGGGTGTGTGTTGGGTGTCCTCCTCTGTCACTCTCCCACTTTGTCTCTTTGAGACGGAGTCTCCCTCTAAACCTGGAGTTGCCATTTTAGGTGAGACTGGCTGACCAGTGAGCTCCAGCAAGTGTCCAATTTCTGCTTCCGGACAGACTGGGGTTCCAATGATGCAGAAGAAAGGCCAAGGCACCAAGATCACCAGAAAACAGCTTTATTAGATGGCTAAGATTCAGTAGGAGTCACCTCCAAAGAACCTGAGCCCTGATTCCGGGTTTTTGACAATGAACATATTTAGCAATATGTGATTGGTTACTTCTATCTCTAGGCAGAACAGGGTTATAGGGGAGGGGAGGGAGGTAGGTTGGAGGATGCTGACCAGTCTGCTGCAGATGTTTTGTTTTTCTTTTCTTCAGTTCCTCAGCACTCCCTTATCATCTGGGGCCTGTGCCCCTGCCACGATACAGTAACATATTACCCTAAGCTACTGGGCTTCACGGTTGTTTACATGCATATAGACACAGCTGTCAGGCCCTTACCACAACAGGTGGGCCAGGTTTTTTTTTTCCCCTATGGGTGTTGGTGATTTAACTCAGTTCCTCTTGAGCCCTTGTACTTGCAGGCAAACATTCTTACCTCCTAAACCATCCCTCCAGCCCAAGTTTCTGGTTTTTAAAGACAATTTTTCACTGAGAATATGTTTATATTTAATTTTCATGGTGATAAAGTGTTACCACTGGCAGTTTTGAGATTAGATTCAGTATTCTCTTCTTAGGGGCCATAAACTCCCCTCAAGATTCCCTTTTTATATGTCCAAAAAAACATATCAGAAACAGAAACAATGAGCTTCTTCTAAACAAAGACTGGGTTTATTTTTAACTTTTTATTGAAGTATCACATACACTCATAGACAGAAAAGCTGCGAGTTATTGCACAGTGAACACGCCAGCACTCCAAAGTCCTCGTGTCCCCTGGCCCAGTAACCTCCCGAAGCTGAGGGAACCGTTGCTGCTGCTGGTTTGTGAACTCCGACTCCACAGTGTGTGCGTGCTTCCATGCCTGTCCTTTTGCCTCAAGCTTGTGAGCTTCTCCTGCATTTCCCATGATGCTCCTCTCTCCCATCAAGACCTTATCCTATTTTATGTGCAGCATATCAAATAGACCTCAATAAAGTTGCTGAGACTTGATGAGTAGGTTTTTTTTTTTAATTTGATTTTTCGAGGTAGGGTCTCACTTTGGCTCAGGCTAACCTGGAATTCACCATGTAGTCTCAGGGTGGCCTCGAAATCAAGGTGATCCTCCTACCTCTGCCTCCCTGGTGCTGGGATTAAAGGCGTGCGCCACCACGCCTGGCGATGAGTAGGGTTTTGTCAGCATTAGAGAGCAGTGGGAGAGAAACAGTCTGTCCAGAGTCTTGAACTGTGAGTGAAGCTAAAATAGGAATTCCCTATTTTGTTCAACTCATTTTAGAATTCTGACCAGTCATATTATTCTTTATGGTTTTATGTCATTAGTGTTTCTGTAAGTGTTCTTTTATCTACTGTAGTTTTTATTTCCATAAATTTCCAAATTTGAGGCTTGCTCAGCCTATGGATTATGTGTATGTAAACATTTAATAAATATTGCTTGTGCGTGTGTGTGTGGAGATCACATGTAGTATGGTGTATTTTGTGTAGTTGTGTGTGTGTGTGTGTGTGTGTGTGTGTGCAGTTGCATGCCCACCATGCATGTGTGTGTGGAAGCAGAGTAGAACGTTGGATGCCCTTCTCTGTTGCTCATCCGGGTACTTTCTTGACATGGGCGCTCTTCCTCAATCCAGAACTGACACTTTTTGGTCAGTGAATCCCAGCAAAACTCCGGTCTCTACCCTTGGAGACTGGGGCTACAGATGTGCTAGGCCATGTCTAGCTTTTTTTTTTTTTTTATGATTAATTATTTATTATTCTAAATACAGAGAAAAGGGGGAACAAGGTGAGCAAAATTGCACCCAAGAACCCGAGCTGAGCCTGACTTAGTAGTTCCTTTCCAAAGGGTCAGACCCAAAATAGCACTCTTCTCACCTCTGCCACGTTCCTGCTGTCAGTCAGCACCCCTCTGCCAGGTTCCTGACAGTTTTTAATATGATGTCATCCTCTTTTACTTCTACTATGAGGGTCTTGCGGAGGTATTGTTAGGCACAGCAAGGTCATGGATATCAAGGCCAATTTCTGTCTGGGCAGTTGCATTGTAGGGAGTCGCACCCTTCCTTTGGCTCTTCCATTCTATCCGCCCCTCTTCCGCAATGATCCCTGAGCCTTGAGGGTGTGACAGAGATGTTTCAGTGCTGGGCACTTCTCCATCCCTTCTTCTCAGCACTATGTTGCCTTTTGGATCATCCCAGTGGTCATCACCATCTGAAAAGAGAAGCTTCTCTAACCAGAAGTGAGAGTAGCATTAATATGTGAATATGAGCATTAAGTGTAGTATTTTCCGGGCAGCTTGGTGGGAATAGTATATACATTTAGATAAGGGCATGCTTTATACCCCTAAGGCTTATGACCTTACCTACCATAGACTTTACTTAGTTTTTTTTCAGTACCAGGTATGTATTCCTCCCGTAGAGAGGGCCTTTAGTCCAATTATAGAGCAGTTGGTTACCCCACGAGTAGACATGCCACTATTGCACCTGCTTCAGTCTTTGGGCCTGTCTGGCCAAATTTGAATATTCAGCGTCCACTGTTTTCACTGCTGATGACTTCTGTCTCCCATACTCTGCATGCAGTGCAGCTTTTTCCAGCTTTCAGTTGGCTGGTCTACAGGGAGAAGGTTTTCTGCTCAGCACCAGCTTGCTTTCAGTGACCTTGCCTCTCAGGCAAGAGATGTCTTCAGCAATAGGGTCTTACTATCTGTTTCTCAGGGAAAACCAAGGGCTTTGGCAAAAGCCTTTAATGTTTTGGAGGCTACTGGGACCTCCTTGGCCAACAACTCACTGGAAGGTATCCCATCCCAGGTACTGAAAATTTTCTAGTAACAGTCTACAGCTTCTAGATGTACCATTATTCAAAACAGTAGTTTTACATAAGTCTTATTCACAATCTTTTGAAATTAGATTGACCCTCCCCTTGCCCTTCTTTTATGTATTCTCTACCCATGGCCTTGGTTAGGCCATTCCCCCTTGTAATCAGTCCTTCCACTTACATATGTGCAATACCATACACTTCAGTCCTTCCCTTTCCTCCGTCCCTTATAGCCTTTTACCAGCTTACTGGTTTCTGGCACCAATTTTTGGTTCCAGTTCACACACAAGTCTGTCTATTTGTAGCTAGGATCCACATATGAGAGAGAACATGTGACGTTTGGCTTTCTGAGCCTGGGTTACCTCACTTAGTATAATCCTTTCCAGATCCATCCATTTCCTGCAAATTTCATAATTTCATTTTTCTTTACTGCTGAGTAGAACTCCATTGTGTAAATGTACCACATCTTTATTATCCATTCATTTGTGGTGGGACATCTAGGCTGCTTCCATTTCCTAGCTATTGTGAATAGAGCGGCAATAAACATGGTTTTGCAAGTATCTCTAAGGAAGTGAGAAGAGTCTTCTGGATATATGCCTAGGAGTGCTATAGCTGGATCATATGGTAAATCTATTTCTAGCTGTCTCAAAAACCTCCACACTGATTTCCACAATGGTTGGACTAGGTTACATTCCCACCAACAGTGTAGAAGTGTTCCTCTTTTTCCGCATCCACGCCAACACTTATTGTCCTTTGTTTTCTTGATGGAAGCCATTCTGACAGGAGTGAAATGGAATCTCAAAGTGGTTTTAATTTGCATTTCCCTGATGGCTAAGGATGTGGAGCATTTTTTCAGATGTTTATATGCCATCTGAATTTCATCTTCTGTGAATTCTCTATTTAGTTCCATAGCCCATTTTTTAACTGGGTTGTTTGAATTTTTATTATTCTGTTTTTTGAGTTCTTTGTATATTCTGGATATTAATCCTCTGTCAGATGTATAGCTGGCAAAGATTTTCTCCCATTCTGTAGGTTGTCTTTTTGCTCTACTCACAGTGTCCTTTGCTGTACAAAAGCTTTGTAATTTCATAAGGTCCCATTGGTTGATTAGTGATTTTATTCGCTGAGCAATTGGGGTTATATTCAGAAAGTCCTTACCTATGCCAATATGTTGAAGGGTTTCCCCTACTTTTTCCTCTAGCAGGTTCAGAGTTTCAGGTCTGATATCAAGGTCCCTGATCCATTTGGATTTGACTCTTGTGCATGGAGAAAGACAAGGATCTATGTTTATCCTTTTACATACCGATGTCCAGTTTTCCCAACACCACTTGTTAAAGAGACTATCTTTTCTCCAATTAATATTTTTGGCATTTTTGTCAAAAATCAGGTGGCTGTAGCTGCTTGGATTAATATTTGGGTCTTCTATTCTGTTCCATTGATCTACCTGTCTGTCCTTGTGCCAGTACCATGCTGTTTTTGTTACTATGGCTTTGTAATATAACTTAAAATCGGGTATGGTTATACCACCTGCCTGATTTTTGTTTCGCAAAATTGTTTTGGCTATTCGAGGTTTTTTGTGTTTCCAGATGAATTTTAGGATTGTTTTTTCTATTTCCGTGAAGAAAGCTATTGGGATTTTAATAGGGATCGCATTAAATGTATAGATTGCTTTTGGTAAGATTGACATTTTCACAATATTGATTCTTCCAATCCAGGAGCATGGGATGTCTTTCCATTTCCTTGTGTCTTCTGTAATTTGTCGCCGAGTTTTTTAAAGTTCTCATTGTAGAGATCCTTCACTTCCTTGGTTAAGTTTATTCCAAGGTATTTTATTTTTTTGAGGCAATTGTGAATGGGAGAGATTCCCTGATTTCATCCTCTGCACGTTTGTTGTTAGTATATAGAAAAGCTACTGATTTCTGTGTGTTTATTTTGTATCCTGCTACATTGCTAAAAGTGTTTATCAGCTCTAACAGTTTGCAGGTAGAGACTTTAGGGTCTGTTAGGTATAGAATCATATCGTCTGCAAATAATGATAATTTGATCTCTTCCCTTCCGATTTGTATCCCCTTTATGAGTGTCTCTTGCCTTATTGCTGTGGCTAAGACTTCCAGTACTATATTAAATAGTAGTGGGGAAAGTGGACACCCTTGTCTTGTTCCTGAATTTAGAGGAAAAGCTTCAAGTTTTTCCCCATTTAGTATTATGTTGGCTGTAGGTTTGTCATAAATAGCTTTTATTATGTTGAGATATGCTCCTTCTATTCCCAGTTTCTGTAATACTTTCACCATGAAGGGGTGTTGGATTTTGTCAAATGCCTTTTCTGCATCTATTGAGATGACCATATGATTTTTGTCCTTCAGACCATTTATATGGTGTATTACATTTATGGATTTGCGATGTTGAACCATCCCTGCATCTCTGGGATAAAGCCTACTTGGTCAGGGTGAATAATCTTTCTGATAAATTCTTGTATTCTGTTTGCCAGTATTTTGTTGAGAATTTTTGCATCCATGTTCATGAGGGAGATTGGTCTATAATTTTCTTTTTTGATCTGTCTTTGTCCGGTTTGGGTATCAGGGTGATGCTGGCTTCATAGAAGGATTTTGGTAGAGTTCCTTCCTTTTCTATTTTATGGAAAAGTTTGAGAAGCATTGGCGTTAGATCCTCCAGGAATGTCTGGTAAAATTCAGCAGTGAATCCATCTGGGCCTGGGCTTTTTTAGTTGGGAGACTTTTTATAACTGCTTGAATCTCTGTGGTTGTTATAGTTCTATTTAAATGGTTTATCTCTTCTTGATTTAATTTTGGTAGGTCATATGAATCAAGGAATTCATCCATTTCTTTCAGGTTTTCAAACTTAGAGGCATATATATTCTTAAAGTATGTCCGTATGATTTTCTGAATTTCTTTGGTATCTGTTGTGATGTTGCCTTTTTCATCTCTAATTTTATCAATTTTTGTCTCTTCTCTCTTTCTTTTGGTCAGATTTGCTAAGGGTTTGTCAATCTTGTTTATCCTTTCAAAGAACCAACTCTTTGTTTCATTGATCTTTTGATTGTTTTTTGGTTTCCATTTCATTAATTTCTGCCCTAACCTTTATTATTTCTTCCCGTCTACTAATTTTTGGTTTGCCTTGTTCTTCTTTTTCCAAGGCCTTAAGGTGAAGCATTAAATTGTTTAGTTGTGAACTCTCCAATTTCTTAATATATGCACTTAGGGCTATAAATTTCCCTCGTAGGACTGCCTTCATTGTGTCCCAAAGGTTTTGGTATGTTGTATTCTCATCATCATTTGATTCTACGAATTTCTTGATTTCCTTTTAATTTCTTCAATGACCCATACATCATTCAATAAAGTGCTGTTTAGTCTCCATGAGTTTCTGTATGCTCTGTATATTTTCTTGTTGCTGATTTGCAGTTTAATCCCATTGTGGTCAGACAATGTACAAGGGATTATTTCAATTTTCCTGTATTTGTTAAGATTTGATTTGTGTCCTAGTATATGGTCTATTTTAGAAAATGTCCCGTGTGCTGCTGAGAAAAATGTATATTCTGCAGCATTTGGATGGAATGTTCTGTAAATATCTGTTAGGTCCATTTGTTCCATGGTATCATTTAATGCAGATGTCTCTCTGTTTATTTTTTGCTGGGTAGACCTGTCAAGTGATGAGAGTGGGGTATTGAAGTCCCCACTACTATTGTGTTAGGAGATATCTCTGACCTTAATTCTAATAGTGTTTGTTTGATGAAATTGGGAGCCCCATGTTAGGGGCATATATGTTTAGGATTGTAATGTCCTCCTGTTGGAGGGTTCCTTTAATCAGTATAAAGTGACCTTCTTTATCTTTCCTCACAAATGTTGGATTGAAGTCTATCTTGTCAGAAATTAAAATAGCAACCCCTGCCTGTTTTCTAGGCCCATTTGCTTGAAATACCTTTTTCCAACCTTTCACCCTAAGAAGGTTTCTATTTTTTATTGAGAGATGAGTTTCCTGGAGGCAACAGATGGTAGGATCCTGCTTTTTAATCCAGTCTGCAAGTCTATGTCTTTTGATAGGGGCATTGAGACCATTGATATTAAGAGTTATTATTGACATATATGTGTTTATTCTCACCATTCTTCTTATTTTTTAGTTTTTCCTGTTTTCCCTTTACTCACTTGTTTTAACTGTTATTTGAGTATGGTTTATTTTTTCCTATTTCCTGATGTGTGTGCTTTGCTTTCTCCTCAGCATGAATGATTCCTGCAAGTATTTTCTGTAGAGCTGGTTTAGTTGCCAAAAATTCCTTTAGCCTGTCTTTGTTGTGGAATGTCCTTATTTCTCCATCTATTTGGATAGATAGTTTTGCAGGATAAAGTAATCTCGGTTGACAGTTTTTATCTTTCAGAACTTGAATACATTACTCCAGGCCCTTCTGGCCTTTAAAGTTTGTGTTGAGTAATCTGCTGTGAGTCTGATGGGCTTCCCTTTGTAGGTCACTTGCTTTTTCTCTCTAGCTGCTTTCAATATATTTTCTTTGGTTTGTATGTTTGGTAGTTTAATTATAATATGGCGGGAGAGGTTCTTTCCAGGTTTTGTCTGTTTGGTGTTCTAAAGGCTTCCTGTATCTGCATTGGCATCTCTTTCCCAATTTGGGGAAGTTTTCCTCTATGATTTTGTTGAAAACACCTACTATGCCTTTGGAGTGAAATTCTTCTCCTTCTACTATCCCTTGAATTCTTATGTTTGATCTTTTCATAGTGTCCCTAATATCCTGTAATTCCCATTCATACCTTCCTATTATTTTGTCTTTCTCTCTGTTGGACTGTATTAGATCAGCTACTTGGTCTTCTAGCTTCGATATCCTGTTCTCTCCTTCATCCATTCTACTAGAGAGATTTTCTACAGAGGTTTTAATTTCACTGACTGTGTTCTTTATTGCTAGCATTTCTGAGTGGGTTTTCTTTATTCTTTCTATTTCCGTATTTATGTCTAGTATTGACCTCCTTATTTCATTAAATTGGTTTTCTGTGTTTTCTTTGAATCCTTTGATTTCTTCTTTGAGGTCTTTGAACCCTTTCATTTCCTCTTTGAGTTCTTTGAACATAATTATAATCATTCTTTTGAAATCTTTCTCGGGGATGTCCTCTAAGTCAGCCTCACTGAAGGTCATTTCTGATATATTAATACTTTTTGGTGGATTTATATTGTCTGGATGTTTTGTGTTTCTTGTATTGTAATGTAGAGATCTTTGCATCTTGAATTAATTTAATGCTTGGGTTTTCTAAATATCTGCAGTAATGTTAGATGTATCAATCAATCTGATATTATATGTCTTCAGTGTAGGAGTTTAAGGTGTTAAGTGTGGTTCTTAAGGCTCTCAAAGTAATCACAGAAGTGACCCTTGCCTGCTATGAGATTATCAAGTGGGGTGAATGGAACAGAATACAGTCAAGATCCAAAAATTTAACTCAACAATGTACCCTTCAATGAAATACAGCACAGAGTATTTGTGCAAAAGCAGGTATTATGACAAAGTCACAGTTCCTAAGGATATGTGTTAGCCCACGCCTTAATCCTGTCAGCTGGGAGGCTAAGATTTCTGATCTGTAGAGAGTTCCAAGGTCAGCTTGTGATCAAGAGAGACCCTTCCCAATGAATAAAACCAAATTACCTTTTGAACGGGTTTGATCACAGCTATGCTGCCCGGCTGCTTGGTTCCTTTGCTGTGACGAGGATTCAGGAGGTCAGCTGCGTTTGTGGGTCTCTGCTTTCCCTGCGCCCGATGCTGCTGGCGAGCTCTTTCCCAAGTCTCTGTACTCGCCGTACTTGCACCCGTGGTGGGGGAGGGGAGGCTGTGAGTGGCGGCTGAAGTCCGTCTGTTCCTCTACGCGATCCTCTTCCTCACAAGCCTCTTTGTTTGTCTCTACTGTCCTCCTTCCACGCTTCTTGAGATTGTGAGGAGGCGGTGTGAGTGGAAAATTCTCCTCGCCTGTCTTTAAAAGTTCTGCGGGATCAGCTGTCTCAGGCGGCGCTAGCTGCGCGCCACACCCGGCAGCTGCGGGCGGCTGTGGAGCCGCTTCTGTGGGCTCCAGACGCTCTGGAACTCTCCTACTTCTCTGCTGGGCTTGAAAGTTTACTATGTATCTCACTTTTTAGTAGAAAAGTGTATTTTGCTGGGGTTTGTTTTGCTTTTGTTCGCTTCCCTCTTTTGGCGAGGTTCCTATGTCGCCAGGTTCCTTTTTATGTCTGCAAAGTAGAGTGGTCGCAAGTCTTCCCATCTTAAATAAAAATTCTACCAATCTCGGGCTGGAGAGATGGCTCAGCAGTTAAGGCGCTTGTTTGCAAACCCTGATGGCCTGGATTCAAGTCTCTAGTACCCACGCAAAGAAAAATGCACAAAGTGACTCATACATCTGGAGTGTGTTTGCAGTGGCAAATAAATAAATAAAAATAAAGAATGGGGGCTGGAGAGATGGCTTAGCGGTTAAGGCGCCTGCCTCCTTGTGGTGGTTTGATTCAGATATCTCCCATAAACTTAAATATTCTGAATGCTAGTCTCCCCAGCTGATGGCAATTGGAAATTAAAGCCTCCTGGAGGCAGTGTATTGTTGGGGGTGGGCTTATGAGTATTATAGCCAGTGTCCCCTTGCCAGTGTTTGGCACACTCTCCTGTTGCTATTGTCCATCTGATGTTGACCAGGGGTGATGTTTATCTTCTGCTCATGCCATCGTTTTCCCCTGCCATCATGGAGCTTCCCCTCAAGTCTGTAAGCCAAAATAAACCATTTTTCCCACAAGCTGTTCTTGGTCAGGTGATTTCTGCCAGCAATATGACTCCTACCTCTGCCTTCCAAGTGCTGGGATTAAAGGCATGTGCCACCATGCCCGGTAAGTATGTTATTTCTTAGTGAACTGTCTCTGTTTCTGTTACTATTCATGTGTTCCTGCCAATTCCTTGTTCCAGGACAAAAGAACCCACAAGCCCTAGTGGATGCCCGCTGGACTCAGACATCAGCTGGTAACAGTGTTAGACAAGCCCTCCCCTAACTAAGCCCCACTCCAAGACCTTCCTAAGTTTCTCTTTTGTAGAAATCTAATTTGTGTGGCAGGGAAAGAATAAAAGAGAAAGGAAAAGGAGATAGGGGAACATTCTGACTTGTCATATAAAGTCACATAGGGCCAAGCTCAGAGCAGGCCTTCAGGAAACGGTAGCCATTTTTACTGCCATTTTACATGCAGATGGTGGGGGATGGACCTTGTCGATGAGTCTTAGTGAACTGCTTTCTCTGTTCAGCAACTTCCTGGCTATAGATAATTCTAACATAGCCAGCACATCTGGTTACTGATGCCTCAGAAGCCATGGAGTGCTGTGAACTCTACATTGCATGGGAGCAAGGAAGATGCTAATGACTGCTGTAGAAAGGAAGTTATGAGGGTTCTGGCAAATCTGCAACCTGAGCAAGCAGAACAGTGCAAACTAGACTAATTTCCAGCAGTCAAGTTGCCCGGTGACTCTAAGCCGTTGCTCAGGGGGAAAAAAACAACTGAGCTATTTCCATGCAAACCCAGACTCCCTTCCAGAAGAAACATATTTGCTTTGATTTCTGGGATTGTCCACAGAGCACTGATGTCATCAGCCCACTAAATTGTCAAGGATTTTCATTATGAATGGTGGACAGGTTCAACAACATATTATTAAACAGAAAGTACCGTGTCTTGAATATAGGTGGTGATAAATCAGCTAGGAAATGTTCTTTCTGCCAGGCATGGTGGCTCATACCTATATAATTCCCACACCTGGAAGGCGAAGGTAGAAGAGTTGACATGAGTTTGAGGCCAGCCTGGGGCTACAGAGTGAGTTCCCGTGAGCCTGGGCCAGAATGAGACCATGCCTCCATGAAGTCCTAGAAATAGAAGCGTGTCCATGGTCTGTCATAGAGGCTCCCAACTTCTTAGTGTTTATGTATCCAACAACTTGGTAGTCATTTGGAAAAAATGCAGGTAATGTAAAAACTATATGATGCAAGTCCAGGGAATTGGCTCAGTGGTTAAAAGCACTTGCTGAGGACTGGAGAGATGACTCAGTGGTTAAGGCGCTTGAAGCTATGCTTCCCCACCATGGTGGACTGTATCCCTTGTTACATTGTAAGCCCAAATAAGCCCTTCTTCTCTTAAGCTGCTTCCTTCTAGGGTATTTGATCATAGCAACAAGAAAAGTAACTAATACACTAAATCTAAGAGGCACTGGAAGGTTCCATGTCAGTGAAGGACTCAGGAGATTTACAACCCAGAGAGCAGCTACTATGTGCAATAGTTCCCATGCTCATGAAAGGCCCTTCTGTCCCCTCCTGTCCACAGCTGATCTGCTTCTAAGAATCTCCTTCTACAGCCATGAGAAACCATGTGACCAAGTTCCAGCCTATCAAGGGTTGCTGGGAAAGATAGTTACATTTCTAGGCGGAGCCCATAGCAACCTCCTTTAGGGCCCACTACATTCTCTTTCCCCATTTCCTGGAGGGCATCCCAGTACTATGACAGTAGAGCTGTAGGCTGGAGGTATTTTGGTTCCTGACTTGCCACTTGATGAAGAATGATCTATGGACTGTTATGTGAGCAATTAATCAATCTTTATTGTGTCAAGGCATTGACATGCCGAAGACATGTTTATTATAGCAGCTACCCTGCATCAGCCATTGCAATGACTACTGTTTACTGGGTTCTTGCTCTGAATTGTCTCACCTCATGTCCCTCACAGAGGCCTAGGGGATGGTACCACTGCTAGTTCCCTGTTCTAGAGGAGAAACTGATGCTACACTGGCAGCAGGCGATGGGCAGAGCATTCTGATCCCCCACATCCTAATCCATGTAGCAAACTGTGCCCTACTGGTTTCCACTGTGAAAAAAATGGATGAAAACTGAGGTGGGGTGGGGCTTGGATGAAGAATGACTATAAAAATACCAGCTGGGAGCGTCTGTGTGTGAAGTGGGGGAGAAACAACAGGTCGTTGTAAATCAAGAGTGAATGTGAGCCGTCTGGTGCAGGGTATAATGACAGGTGCACAGTGAATGCTATTTTGATTTGTTTTAAAACATGAAATGGCCGGGCGTGGTGGCGCACGCCTTTAATCCCAGCATCGGGAGGCAGAGGTAGGAGGATCGCCATGAGTTCGAGACTACATAGTTAATTCCAGGTCAGCCTGGACCAGAGTGAGACCCTACCTTGCAAAACCAAAAACAAACAAACAAACAAACAAACAAACAAACAAAAAAAAAAACCATGAAATGGTGCATGCCTGGGGGGAACAGGAGAGAACTGTTCTGGACAGCCCACTGAAAGGGCTGGAGCAAAGAAAGGGGAGGGAAGCTGAGCCTTGAACTATACTCTTGCTGTTCACAGGGACATGGGGATGTGGAAAGAAAGCCCAAGAATCTTTTTGTGCAGGAGATTGCTGAGAAGGAGAAGGAGGGAACAGGCTAAAGATAAGCAGCAAAAAAGCAGAGCTTATGTCTCAGGGCCTCCACTTGATAAGACCATTGAACACATTGTCCAACCTTTATCTGGATTTATTGTCTTCTGTCCTGGAGCAGATACTTTTAATCTGAACTACCATGTGTACATTCTTCAGACCCTTTGTGCTTTGTGGTTATCACCTGACAGCAGAAACAAAGAGAAGTAGGATTTACCCCACAAGGTTGTGGATAGATGCTGCAGCCAAGAGAAGAAATGATCATTGAAACTTCTGCACCCTTAATATTATTTCTCTATCCATCCACATACACACATACATATGTAACAGAAATTTTTACCATTTTAACTATTTGTTTTTTTCAAGGTAGGATCTCACTCTAGCTCAGGCTGACCTGGCACTCATTCTGTAGTCCAAGACTGGCCTCAAACTCATGGAGATCCTCCTCCCTCTGCCTCCCAAGTGTTGAGATTAAAGGCATGCACCACCATATCCAGCCAATTTTAAATTTTAAAGTGTATAGTTTAGTAGCATTAAGTACATTCGCATTGTTTTACACACATCTCTATCATCTGCCTCCAGAAAGTTTTCTTCTTCCCAACAGAAACTCAGGTATCATTAAATATTAACTCATCCTCCCCTTGAATCTAGCAACCACTACTTTCCTCATCTTTCTTTCTTTCTTTCTTTCTTTCTTTCTTTCTTTCTTTCTTTCTTTCTTTCTTTCTCTCTCTCTCCATCTTTCTTTCCTTTCTTCCTTTCCTTTCTCCTTCCTTCTTTCCTTACCCCTTCCTACTTCCCTTTCTTCCTTTCTTCTTTCTTTCTTTCTTTCTTTCTTTCTTTTTCTTTCTTTTTCTGTTATTCTTCATCTTTGCCATCTTTTTGAGACAGGGTCTCACATAGCCCAGGCTGGTTTCAAACATGATATGTTTTTAAAATTCTGATCTTGCTGGCTTTTGTTTGCTTGATTTTTGAGGTAGGGTTTCACTCTAGCCCAGTCTGACCTGGAATTCACTATGTAGTCTTGGGCTGGCTTTGAACTCACAGCGATCCT
The DNA here is from genome assembly GCA_036365145.1 of Orientallactaga sibirica. NCBI lineage: Eukaryota > Metazoa > Chordata > Mammalia > Rodentia > Dipodidae > Orientallactaga > Orientallactaga sibirica. Next base: position 3,213,107 of record JAEOAD010001749.1, on the reverse strand, counting down.
CCTACCTCTGCCTCTTGATCTTGCTGGTTTTATGTAGTGCTGAGAACTGAACCCAGAGCTTTGTGCATGCTAGGCAAGCACTCTAACCAATAGAACTATTTGCCCATTTTCTTTTTCTTCATTTTACTTTTTGTATCTATAAATATGACCATCTAGGTACTTAATATTAGTGGAATTACAATGTCCTTTTGTGACAACCTGCTAGTTTTGCAATCTCATAAGCTGTGTAATCTTAGTAATGCCAACTTTCTTGACAGTCCATTTTCTCATGTGTAAAATGCTGTAAAAAGTACTGAACTCATGAGTGGTTGTGAAGTTTCAATGAGCGAATACACACAGGCCCTGAGCCCAGTGCCTGGCACTAAGAAAGTGCTCAATTATTTGTAGCATCTAACTACATATTCTAAATGAGTGAGCATTCATATTCGTGTACTGTTTTTTTTTTTTTTTTTTTTTTTTTGAGGTAAGGTCTCACTCTGGCCCAGGCTGACCTGGAATTAACTATGTAGCCTGGCTCGTGTACTGTTTCATATTAGTGAATCCTAAATTAAGGGACACTGGTATTATTCTATTGTGTATCTGGAATGATCAAGCACTTTACATTATTAATTCAATAAGGACTCTTATATATTGGTTCCACCACCATCATTGGTGTTCACAGATGAGACAATAAAGGTACAGAGAGATTACATTGTGCTTAAAATTCATGGCAGAGCTGTGATTTGAACTGGGTAGCCTAGGTTGGGAAGGGCTCATTGGTGCTTGGCTAGCAAGCGTGAGGCTATGAGTTTCGTCCCAACACCCTGTTTCCAAAGTCCATGGCTCTGCCACACATGCAATGCCATCTTGTCTCTGCTGCCTTCATCACTGGGGAGTCACCTGGTCAGAGGTCAGGCGATCAGGGTGAATAGAGGTGGTGAGCAGGAGAGGCTGTCCCTGGGTATTGTGGTAAAATAGTGGAAAATGAGTTTGCTGTTACTTAACATGGCAGTTTCCTAGGGGCGGGCTTTCCTCACGCCTGTTTGCTAGTCACCTTTGAACTACAGAGCGGGAGACTGGACCTTCTCTGCTGTGAGGGGCCTGGAACGTGCGCTCCAGATGATGCAAACAGGCCACACCTCCCTGCTGTTGGCACCCATCCCAGCAATCCTTGACCCCCCCCCACACACACACACTCCCGCCCTGTTGAGATTAAGAGAAAACATAGTTTACTCTTCTGGGCTTCAGGGCCACCTCCTCCCACTCCGGCTTTATTGCTTTCTTGACACCTTTGGTGAGTGTCTCACGTCCTTTAAAAGGACAGAGTCTGTAGCGGACCATTCCTGTCCTGGAGGTGAGCGTGCCCAACACATTAAGTGTGGCTTCCAGCAACTCTGTCCTGAGTTCAGCTCGTGTTTTTGCAACCTGATGTCTGGTGAGGTGAGTCTGCTGTCCAAGAGGGTGTTGAGGATATGTTTGCGGTTGGGCTGGGGGCTTCCGTCTGGGCCTCCCTCCCACCCGTGTTTCCTTTCCTTTTCCCTACGGCAGGCGCCGATGTGTGACATAGACATGGGCAGTGGCAAGGCGAAGGAGCCCAGCATAGGTAGCAGGTGCCGTATGTCCTGGTATGAACGGTTTGTGCAGCCCTGCCTGGTAGAGCTTCTGGGCTCTACCCTCTTCATCTTTATCGGGTGCCTGTCAGTCATCGAGAACAGCCCAGGTACTGGGAGGTTACAGCCAGCCCTGGCCCACGGGTTGGCTTTGGGGCTCATCATTGCCACCTTGGGGAATATCAGGTGAGACCAGCTCCCAGCATTCAGCCTTCTGCCAATCTGGGGATCTGAGGGTGGGAGGCAGTGCTGTTGGCAGGGCCCTTGGCATCTCGAAGGGCACCATGGGGAAGAACATGGAGTGAGGGTCAGAATGCCTGGGGTCATCTAGCTCTGCAGTCTACAAGCTCTGAGGCTCTGGGCAAGTCAATCTCCAAACCTACAGCCCCCCTCCCACCTATAAAATGGTGATAATACTGTATGTTTTACATTAGTTTTTCAATCCAACACATATATATTGCTAATCATGCCATGGGGACCCTGTGAGCATTTTTCAGGCATTAATTACTGCACCCTGTGACAACGTTATTGGGTAGGTTCTGTCATTGTTACTGTTTTACACCTGCAAAAGAGAAAGTCCACGTCACTGGTCCAAGGTTATAGGCCTGCAAATAGTCAATTGTGAGCCAGGAGTTAAGTCCAAGCTCTCTGGCTTTAGGGCCTGGAGCTGTGTAGGGAGCACCTGACCCATCTTGAGCACTTAGCAGGGGCATGAGGGTCAGTTTAGCTGTGTAGAAAATCCAGCCCCGGGTTGGTTTCCCACTGAGTTACACAGGTGTTTGCAGGGGGTCCAGCTTGTTAAGAGGTGAGTGAAGGCAAAGACAGGCGACCCTTCTCTTGCTTACCTCTTATCTGAATGGTGGCTGTGTGGAACAGATGGAGCAGTTCAGAGAATTCCACATGGGGTGTCTGGTGGAGTGAAATGGGACAGGGCTGGTCTGCATTTAATGTCACTCAGAAATGTAATTGAGTGAGGAAATTAAAATACTACGCCTGGGAAAGCCAGAATGGACACTTGGTTTCTCTTTAAATGTCCAAGAGAGGCTCCGGGTGGGATGGAGGGAATGTGGCCTTCTGTTCAGGTGGGTTCGGTGGCTTCCTGGCTGGCCAGCAGGGTGAGCTGCTGACCTCCATGCGCAGAATGAGAATGTGGATGCTAGAGCAGCGGCTGTTTACTGAGTGCTGACTGTAGACACAGTGCTTTGGGTTGAACATGCATTTATTCTGTCTTCGCTATCCCACATGGGCTGCTGATACGGAGCCTTGCATCTCAGTCTGACACTTGGCTGTGTCTCTGGATGGCTGAGCAAGGTCTGAGGAGTCTGGGAGGAGTTCAGGGGTGCATTTCCTATGCTTTTGTCCTTTAGAGTCTCCTAGGGTCTTGCTTAGGGTCTGTTCCTCCTCTCCCTACCCCACGACCGTGCATGGTGCCCCTCACTGATGCCTCAGGAAAATGGGAATGATTTGATGCACTTCTCTATGTGCCAGGGTCTGGGCTGACTCTGACCCTGCTATACCAGCCTGGGGGACTTGCTGGGACATGTACAACCAAAGGAACAGCCTTGGGTCAGCCCTGAACCTCAGCCTCATTGCTTTCTTTTGCTCTTGGGTTTCAGCGGTGGACACTTCAACCCTGCTGTATCACTGGCAGCCATGCTGGTTGGAGGCCTCAACCTGATAATGCTCCTTCCCTACTGGCTCTCCCAGCTGTGTGGGGGGTTGATTGGAGCTGCCTTGGCCAAGGTGGGTGATCCTCATGGAGGCTGGGCTACTGGCTTGGCTCCTAAATGTGTGGATGGTGGGTAGGGGGAGAGGAGAATGCCAACTCTTTGTTTCTACCAGTGGGATTGGGTGGCATTTTCTACTGGGATGGAAGATACTGGAAGGGTCTTTGGTTTCCTCCCAACCTCCCAGTCCATCTTTGGGTTTGGAGTGGATCTGAAGGACCTTCTTTCCTTCATCCTTTCTTGTTTGGACAGGGTCTTGCTAAGTATCCCAGGCTGGCCTCAAACTTGTGATCTCCCTGCCCCAGCCTCCTGAGTGCTGGGATTATAGGTATTTGTTATCATGCACATCTGGGATTTGGATAGTTTTTTTTTTTTAAATATTTTATTATTTATTTATTTATTTGAGAGAGATACAGAAATAGGCAGGGAGAGAGAGAGAGAGAGAGAATGGGTGCGCCAGGGCCTCCAGCCACTGCAAATGAACTCCAGATGCGTGCACCCCTTTATGCATCTGGCTTACGTGGGTCCTGGAGAATCGAGCCTCGAACCAGGGTCCTTAGGCTTCATAGGCAAGCGTTTAACCGCTAAGCCATCTCTCCAGCCCATGGATTTGGATAGTTTTAACTTTTTCCTCTTCCCTCTCTCCCTCCTTCCCGCCCTCATCCACTTGTTCATTCACCCTAACATCTCACAAAGCACTGACTGAGGTTATTGCACTATAATGCCATTCTTGAGAAACTGCTGTGTGCTTCAGCTTGCTACTGAGCAGCCTTTTGTGGGCACAGGTTATGTTTGGGACCTTCTCATTCCAGTCCTGAAACTAGTTCTTCCCTCAGCTGCACCAGTTGGGCTGGAACCAGGACCTCTAGCATGCTGGGCATGTGCACTGGCACAGAGCTTCCTCCTCAGAGGGAGCTACAAAAATCTTATAGCTCTTCCCTTAACTCCATGGACTCATCTTTCCTTTCTGCCCTCCACCTCCTGCTTCTGTCAGTGTTGCCTGCACTCAAGCCTTACTTCCTCTTGTAGCTAGTTTAGCTTAAGCTCCTTACTTGACTCTTCTTAGGCTCATTTTTTTTTTTTTTTTTTTTTTTTTTTCGAGGGGTCCCTGGCCCTGTTTGGGTGGCACCTGGTCATACCTCTGCCTCCCGAGTGCTATTAAAGAGATGACATATTTTTGTATCCTTTTTCTCAAAGAGGGTCATCTAAGCTCAGGCCAGAACACCTGATTCATCTCTCAGTTATTCCCATTTTTTAAAAATAATGGAAATATTTTTTTGTTTATTTGAGAGAAAGAGAGGGAGGGAAAAAGAGAAAGAGAGGGAGGGAGAAAGAGGCAGAGAGAGGAAGGGGGGACAGAGAAAATGGGTGCACCAGGGCATCCAGCCACTGCAAACAAGCTCAAGACACATGTGCAAACTTGTGCATCTGGCTTATGTGGGTCCTGGGACTTGAGCCTGGGTCCTTTGGCTTTGAAGGCAAGCACCTTAACTGCTAAGCCATCTCTCTAGCCCAGTTATTCCCATTTTTCAGATGAACAAAGCAAGGCGTAAAGAGGTCCAGTAGCTCCCATAGTCACACAGCAAAAATAGGTGGGGCTGGGACATGGCCTCAGATTTGTCCAACTGCACACTGGTTTATGGGAACCCAATTTTAGATCCTCCCTACCCGGTTACAGCTTCTGCCTGCTCCGTGTGTAAGGCTGATTGGACTCTCCCCACAGGCGGTGAGTCCGGAGGAAAGGTTCTGGAATGCATCTGGTGCAGCCTTTGTGACCGTCCAGGAGCAGGGCCAGGTGGGAGGGGCGCTCGGGGCAGAGGTCATCCTGACAGCACTGCTCGCACTGGCTGTGTGCATGGGTGCTATCAATGAGAGGACACAGGGCCCTCTGGCCCCATTCTCCATTGGCTTCTCTGTCACTGTGGACATCCTGGCAGGGTGAGTATCCCAGGCCCAGGGCAGGCCTGGGGGCCAGTAGGGACCAGGAAGGTGCTGCAAATGGGCAAAGTGGGCTGGCTTTGGGCAGGCACCAGGCAGCGATTCCCTTATAGACTCCATGAGGCTGTGGGTCTAGGGTGGCCCTCTATTAATTCAGTTTGAGTCAGAGATCTGGATTTTTATGCATTTCCCCAGTGTTGGGTAGTAGAAACAAAATGTTCCTGCAGGTTGTCACTCCAGGCTTAAAAAACCCTTACTCGTGGCTTCATTCATTTTGTGAACTTTTTAAAAAAAGATTTATTTTTATTTATTTGAGACAGAGACAGAGAGAGAAAGAGAGAGAGAGAGAGAGGGAGAGAGAAAGGGCATGCCAGGGCCTCTAGCCACTGCAAACTAACTCCAGATGCATGCGCCCCCTTTGTGCATCTGGCTTATGTGGGTCCTGGGGAATCAAACCTGGGCCCTTAGGCTTCACAGGCATGCACCTTAACCGCTAAGCCACCTCTCCAGCCTGGCTTCATTCATTTTGAACCTCTTGGTAGTTTTGGGAAGAGGCTTTTAGGAGACAAGGTTGGGTCAGGGACTATTTCTTCCATTGTGCATGCAGGTAGGGAAACTGAGGTGCAGGGGACAGAAGTGACCTATTTGAGGTCATTGAGAGTAGAAATAAAGTGACAGATATAGAAGGAGCAACCATTTCCTGATGCCAGTTCCTTCCCTCTGTTTCGACACAGAGCCAGTATAGCCTTCCTCTGGGGTCAGTCTCTGTCGCCTTGGGTAGAGTAGTTTAGGGTGAGCTGGGAATGGGAATGATCATGATGGTGCTTTGCTGCCCCCTAGTGGCAGCTGCTTCACTTGCAAGCATACTGAGTCATTCCTCTGGCTGCTGGACACCGGCCACTGAAGTCTGAAGGCTCTTAGTCTGAAGGCAAGGGATATGTACACAGAAACCACAGGAGAGTCTAGGACCCAAGTGTGTGGCACAAGGGCCTTAAGGGACCAGCCAGATTATAGTGACTGCTTATTATGCATTCACTGTGTGGGAAGCCTGAGCTCTGTTGCATTTTCTCATTTTCTCCCAACAACAACCTATGGGATAGATACTTTCACCTCCATGGAAACAGAGATGAAACAAAGAGCACAGAGCCAAAGCTACCTGGGCTGGGCTTTGACTCGAGGTCAGCTGGACTCCAGTGGGCGATGCTGCTCTACTTTGCATTACAGACTTTGGAGAGGGCCTTGATCCTTTCTCTTCTTCCTGTCATGGCTGGGCAGGGGCTCTTTGATAGCCACTGCTCTAGAAGGATATGGGAGTGGCTGTGTTCATGGAGGACTGTACCTTTGGCTTCCTAGTACTAATGGCCTCTTTACCTTTTCTGGGGTCCTTCTGGGAGCCCCCCTGGCATGAGGGTTTAGAGAGGGTACTTGGGCAGGGTGGATCCTCACATGGTTGGGGAACATGGCTTTGATGTGGGGCCTAGCTGGAATGCTGCTAACCGGTGTGACTGTTTCCAGCGGTGAGATCTCTGGAGCCTGCATGAACCCTGCACGTGCTTTTGGACCTGCTGTGATGGCTGGCCACTGGGACTTCCACTGGATCTACTGGCTGGGTCCACTGCTGGCTGGCCTTCTTGTAGGACTGGTCATTAGGTAAGAAGGTAACCAGGGCTCTTGAGGACAGCGCTCAAGGATTCTGGAACAAGAGGGTTGGGCTCTCGTTTGGAGTTGAAAAGGGATAGAGGGAGCCTTTAGAGGCAAGGAATTTGGTTGGACCTAGAGCCTTTTGTTGCAAGTGACAGAAATCCAGTTCACATGTGAAATTCATTCCTTCTGCGCTTGAGAAGTTCACAGGTAGCCCTGGCTCCAGGTGATGTCCAACATGGTGCTGAGGTCTTAGGCTCTCCTTTCCTGAGGCTGGGCTTCATACTTAGTAGGCTTTCTATCAGAGGTCCTTCTTCACTTAGATACCAACAGCTTAACACCTCCAGAGCAGCCAGAGCAACAGTTCTGACAAAAGTGCTGCGCTTGGGCCAGCTCAGCTTGGGTCACATGTCCAGCTATGAATCCATCACTGTAGCTAAATGGGTTGAGCTCTTACTGGCTGTGTCTGAAGTAGAGCTAAACCACCAGAGTAGGACTGAGAGCACAGGAAGAGCATCCCATGAGGGGCCCATCCACAGAGCAAGCATTAAATGGCACATGCAGGGGAATGCATGATAGAAGGGTACATTCACACAACACCCAGCATGAATAGTCTTCTCTAGAACTGTGCAATGGGTAGCAAGGTTGCTATTGCAAGAAGGTTAGGTGGATTCTAGGTAGAAAGAACTGGGACCCTGCTCTGTCCTGTGTGATCTTTTGCCCTGTGCTCTCTCTCTTTTTCTGCTCCAGGTGGTGCAGTGCAGGGGTTACTGTACATATCTAGTACAAGCTGGCCACTGCGTGCAGTCTGGGAGGGATGGGAACTGGGCTGGGTACATGGAGACTGCTTGTGCCATTGCCCATGGCAGCCTAGGAGCTTCAGGATGCACCTGTGGCTCAGAAGAAAGCATCCCCCATCCCACTCTCTGTTGGCTGGTTTCTGAGTGGCCACCATGAGGAGTTTTCAGGGAAAGGACTGAAAACCAGAGAGGAGATAGAGGAGGAAGCAGCATCTCCTGCACCAAAGGGGCTGTTGAGACGGGAAGGGCTCAGGAAGCCACCTCTCTGGAGAATTCTGGGTCTAGAGACCTCTATCAGGCTGGGTTTTTCCTCCAGAGGGATATGGAAACCTCACAGCTCCCCACTGTTTTTTTGGTAGGCTTGTCATTGGAGATGGGAAAACTTGCCTAATCCTGAAGGCAAGGTGAAGCAGAGCTGGTAGAGTCCTCGGTGCCTGGTGTCCTCGCTGTCTGTCCTGGGCCAAGGCTAGGACAGTTTCAGCACCTCCTGCAGGGCTGAGTCCAGAGGAGCCACTGACTGGCTGTAATTGCCCTGGGCCTGGCTTCTCAAGCAGATGATCTGCTGCTGTGTCCTGAGAACGCTCTTCACACCTGGAACTCCTTTGTGCTCATCCAAGGCTTTGGCCTAGAAGCCTGGGGACACATGGCCAGCAATGTCTCAGGTGGTGACTGCACAGAAAAGGCTCGTTCTGAGAGAGCAAGTCATAGGAGAGATAGCAGGTGGAGAGAGTGCTTATTTATGGGCATCTGCTTATTTCCCACCCACTTTCTTTTCTTTTGCTCTATGCTGGTGATAGAACCAGGGTCCCATGCATGCAAGGTGAGCACTCTACCACTGAGCCTACCCCAAGCTCTTCCCATACTTTTTTTTTTATTGTTCCTCAATTCCTCTGCAATAGCAGGGTTTTCTGGAGCCTGACCCTTCCCTGCTTCCCAAGCTGCCGATCTGATTTGCAATAAACAGTTTAGAGTTTTCTCCCGTGTGTCTGTTGACTTGCCTTTCGTTTGAGACATGGGCACTGTTGGAAAGGAAATTAAAGTCTGGGGTGGGGTGTCATCTGTCCAGAGTCTGGCTAAGCCTAGCAGAGCCTGGTTTCCAGGGCTGATGGAAGTCCTCAGAGTGCTGTTCACCCAGAGCCTATCTTCACTTAGACCCACTGGAGCTCAGCCTGGAGCATAGTATCCACCTATACTCTAGTGAGAGCTGACACCAGATCAAAGGCTTCAAGACTGCTGAGGACCAGATGCAGAGCCCAGGCCTTGGTGAAGACAGTACTGTCTGTGGTGTGGGTTAACTCATGCACTGCATGCCAGCTGGGACAGAGCTGCAAGAATTCTCATGGAAGGGTTCTCAGCAGGGGGCATAGACTGGACCTGGAGAGACAGTGGCATGTGGGTAGAGAAATGAATAGAATGAATAAGAAGGGACAAGAGGACACATTCTGAACCTCACCCCTTCCAAGTGGAGCGAACTTCTTCTCTGTAAGAATCTATAGTCATTTGTAAATCATTGTGATACCATCAAGAAGTGCTAGGGGAAGATCCTTCTCAAATAAAACAAGTATATGTACAAGATAAGCCAAATACCAGAGCGGACATGCTTTTCTCTGGAAATAAAACATAAATTCAGTGACATGACAGCCTGTTGAGAGGATGCATGCAAGTGTCCAGTATATATGTGTGCACATGTATATATACATATATATGCACATAGGTCCATATATATACCTCCAAACAACTAAAAATTCCCAGGGGGTTTAACAAATAACAACAATGATGAAAAATGGCAAAGAGAGGAAAAATATGATAAAATTGGTAGCAAGAAAATTATAGGACTTAGTAAAAGATGTTAAAAATTTTATTTGGTGGAAGAGTGAAATAAACCTGTGCCAAATCTAGCAATATCAAAACAATTCAAAAGAAATACTGATTGAGAGGGGGAACAGGTATGATGGAGAGTGGAGTTTCCAAGGGGAAATTGGGGGAAGGAGGGAATTACCATGGGTTATTGTCTACAGTTATGGAAGTTGTCAATAAAAAATAAATCAATAAATAATTCAATACATACATGTACACCTGTATATAAATAAAGTGTATAGCCAACATTTATTTACTGGGCGTTTATAATGTGCTAGGAACTGTGTCAAATCTTTGAGTACATATGACACTCCCCTCAACAATCCCATGAGATTAAGGGATGAATAGCATCCCCCAAATTCCTTCCAGACTTTATTTGGAAATACGGTCTTTGTAGATGTAATTAAGATTAGCATCAACATGGGACCATACTGGATGTCTAAATCCAAGGATAATATCCTTAGCAGAGACAGAAAATGGCACATGGACGACAGTTCTTGAGCACACCATGGGAAAATAGCAGCAGAGGTTGTTTCATAGTGTTATAAGTCAATAGAAGCCGCCAGAAGCTAGAGGAGGCAAGGAAGTACTTACCTCTCAAGTGTTTGGAGGGGGTACTTCACCATGGATAACTTGACTTTGGACTTCTTGGCTTGTAGAGCAGTGAAAGAATAAGTGTGTGATTTTAGGGCACAATATTTGTAGTGCTTCATTTCAGCAGCCCCAGGAAACCACTACAGGTGGATACTCTTCTCATTCCCAGAAGAGCCAACAGAGAGGTTCCCAGAAACAGTACCCAAAATCAACATGCTAATCTCAGGTATGCTCACCTTTCGGTATGAATGAGTCTTTGTAACTCCATATCATGTGGCTTGGTGTTTGCTGTACAGACGGGAATTAATAGGTATCTTATGACTAGAAACTCAGTGGCTTCCAAAGTCAGCAATTTATTCTCTTACAGTAGAGGAGGTCACAAATATGCAATAAAGGTATCTGCAGGGACGTGCTCCCTCTACAGGCTTTGGCAGAAAATCCTTCCTTGCCTCTTTCATTTCCCAGCATCCTCTGCTGCCATTCTGTGACAGGCAGTATAGCATACTCTCTGCTTCTATCTTCCTGGGGCACAATTAAGAACTCTGAGAGTTGTTTTCTGTCTAAGACCACCCTAGTTCATATGGTCTCATTTTGATGTTTCCCTTAACTACATATACCTGTTTTCCAAATGAGGCTTTATTTTCAGGTTCTGGAATGGGCATGACATTTTGGGGACATGATGTTAGTTATTCCCAAATTGATTCTGATCCTACTGAGCAGAATATAAAACTGACCCAGATCACCCCTGTTCAACTTCCAGTCCACCTCCCCTTTCCTCAGTAACAAAGAGCTCGGAGAATTTTAGGATGGTGGTGCAGGAAAACCGGTACAGAGTAAAGCATACTGGCTGTAAGCTCAGAGAACTTCAGGATGGTGGCACAGGAGCACCAGTATAGTATACAGTATGCTGGCTACGAGCTTGGATTCTGAGAAGTTCTAAGTTTAAATCTCTGAGCTGTCATCTCTTTACTCATGTTCTTGAACAAGCAATTTAACTTCTAAAAATGGAAATATTACATTCTGTCCCTCACAGGTTCATATTTTTGAAGACTTATTTCCCAACAGGTTTGTGCTATTTGGGGAGGTTGTGGAATCTTTAGGCTATAGGGCCTAGCTAGTAGAAGTAGGTGATGGGAGGTGTGCCTTGCTTCTGGTTTTGGCCAGAGAGCTCTTTGAGTCCCTTCAACATCTGTCTGGCCACATGTGAGAAGCCTGTGTCCCATGCTCCCACTGCCACAGAGCTACTCTGTCATACTATCCCCACTCCATCCTGCCTTCCCTGCTACAACAGACAAATCTCTCTGAAACTATGAATAAAAATAAACCTTTACTCCATTGTTTCTGTCAGGTATTTTGTCACAGAGGTGGAAAAGGAGCTAACACTGGTTACTGAGAAATGGGGATGTTACTGTGATGGCACAGGTCCATGTGATTCATGGGCTTTCAGAGCTGGTTTACAGAAGGAATGTGGAAACATATTCATGTCTGGACTCGAGAAGCCCAACATACAGAAAGTTCTGCCCAAGGACCATACTGGTAGATGTATGGAAAACCAGAATGCTGACAGAAATGCACTGTATAAAGATCATGCTCATGAAATTTCAGCTGTCTTACCAGGAATCAGACCAGAGGCCATTGACATTACACTCTGGCAAGGCATCTGGATACATTTTGCCCATGTTCTGACAACTTGAGAGCAGTAGAATTTAAAAGCAATTGACTAGTTTACTTGGTGGGGAAAATTTTCAAGGTAGCACAAGATCCAGGCTGTAGCATGGGTGTTTCTGGCTTTCAGGAAGAACTCAGAGCAAAAAGTGGAGCAGTGTTGCAGTCAGGTTTGCATTGCTGGAAGAAATCACCCGACTAAGAGCAGCTTGTGGGAAAAAAGAGGTTTATTTTGGCTTACAGGCTCGAGGGGGAAGCTCCATGATGGCAGGAAAAACGATGGCATGAGCAGAGGGTAGACATCATTCTCTGGTCAACATAAGGTGGACAACAGCAACAGGAGAGTGTGCCAAACACTGGCAAGGGGAAGCTGGCTATAATACCCATAAGCCTGCCCCCCCAACAATACTCTGCCTCCAGGAGGTGTTAATTCCCAAATTGCCAACAGCAATTTGGAAACTAGCATTCAGAACACCCAAATTTATGGGGGACACCTGAATCAAACCACCACATTCCGCTCCTGGCCCCCATAAATGATAACCACACATGCTGTAAAATGCAATGCATTCATCCAACTTTAAAAGCCCCCTCCCCTTTTTAATCAATCCTAATGATGGTCCAACAATCCCCATACTCCAAGGTCTTTTAACTGAGCCATAATACCAAAAATAATCTCCAAAAAACCCATAATGGCACAGAATAAACATTCACACTGCAAAGGATGGCATTGGGCAAAGCAAAGAAATACTCAACCAATACAAGATTTAAAACAACCAGGGCAAATGTCAAACTCTGTAATTCCAATCCAACAACTAGTCAGTGACAAATCTCCAAGTCCGATACTTCTGAGCAACAAGTCTCTGGAGTTCCAATTCCGCCCCTCCAGCTAGGCTACTCACAGTCCTGGAAAACTTTATCTGGGGCCGGCAGCTTTCCTCAGAAGCCGGCATCTCCACTAGATCTCCACTGCAACCCACAGTCCATCCTTATGGCCCCATGGAATCTCCATGCAGGCAACCAGCAAACCTGCTTCACACTGCCCATAGCCATTTCCAAAACACAAGACCACATTGCAAACTCAATGACCCTCTCCTGCATTTCTTATACTCCACAATACCAGGTAGAGTGCCAATTTGTTAATCCAGGGGGGAATAAATCAGACTTTGAAGAACAGGACACTCCTTCAGTATTCAGGCCCCTTCAAAAGAGTCTGCATTCTTCCTGTTGCCCCAGTGCAGGTCAGCTGGCCCAAACTCAAAGGTTGTAATCTCTCAACTGCAGCTGAACGGGTAGAGTTCACCCAAAGATTTCATTTTTTCTGTGCCATATCCCTTTGCTTATACCAGTTCATTTCTACACAAAGCAACCCTGCACAACTTCTCAGGACACTGGCATAACAGCAAACTTCTCACACAAACTGCTATCCCAGTCCAAGTAAAGCTCTTTCTCACCCTCATAAGCCAAACCTCACAGTCCATAGTTCTTACTGAATTCAGGTCTTTCAGCTCTGACCAGAATAGTCCGTTAAGCTGTACTTACAATACTACAAGGTGTCTCTTAGGCCAAGGTTTCAAATCCTTTCACATTCCTCTTGAAAATCAGCTCCAAAAGGCCAAAGCCACACAGTCAGGTGTCTAGCAGCAATCCCACTCCTTGGTACCACTTTACTGTTGCAGTCAGGTTCGCATTACTGGAAGAAATCACCCAACTAAGAGCAGCTTGTGGGAAAAAAGAGGTTTATTTTGGCTTACAGGATTGAGGGGGACGCTCCATGATGGCAGGAAAAACGATGGCATGAGCAGAGGGTGGACATCACTCTCTGGTCAACATAAGGTGGACAACAGCAACAGGAGAGTGTGCCAAACACTGGCGAGGGGAAGCTGGCTATAATACCCATAAGCCTGCCCCCAACAATACTCTGCCTCCAGGAGGTGTTAATTCCCAAATTGCCAACAGCTGGGAACCTAGCATTCAGAACACCCAAGTTTATGAGGACACCTGAATCAAACCACCACAAGCAGAAAGTTGTGCAAAATGTGCAGTGTGGTGATGAAAAGAGTATGTGTGCAATTAGAACTGCAGACAAAAGAGGCACAGTGAGCCAGGCATGATGGTGTACACTTTTAATCCCAGCACTGGGGAGGTGAGGTAGAAGGATTGCTGTATGTTTGAGGTGCTAGCCTGGGACTACGAAGTGAGCTTCAGGTCAGCCTGGGCTAAAGTGAGACCCTGCTTTGAAAAGACCAAATAAAATAAAAGACTTGAAAAGATCAAATCAAATAAAATAAAGGTGTGATGGAACATGCCTTTAATTCCAGTACTCAGGAGGCAGAGGTAGGAAGATCTCTGTGAGTTCAAGGCCAGCCTGAGGCCACATAGTGCAAAAAACTAAACCAAACCAAACCAAACCAAACCAAACAGTGAGAACAGCTATAATTGATAAATAGGTTATTTCTATTATGAGAAGCCACATACTTTGCTCTGGGACAATAGGAAAGGTGCCTTGTCCCCTGTTGAGGGCAGAAGCCCATGCACTGATGACTCCAGGCTATGAAGATGCAAACACATTTGAAAGGAAAGTATCTGAGGAGATAGAGCTACTTGAAAAAGACCACCTGGAAAATGTCTTCCCAGATTCAGATACTCATAGGCCACTGTAGTCATGGTCCAAGGCTACATGTTTTACTTTAAAAATATTTTTATTGACAACTTCCATAATTATATACTAAACCATGATAATTTGATTTTGATGTCATCATCTTTGCCTCCTATTATGATGGTCTTGTGTAGATAGTGCCAGGCACTGCACAGTCATGGATATCCAGGTCATTTTGTGTCTGGAAGAGTGCATTGTAAGGAGTCCTATCCTTCTTTTGGCTCTTACATTCTTTCCACCACCTCTTCCACAATGGCGCCTGAGCCTTGGAAGGTGTGATAGAGATGTTTCAGTATTGAGCACTCCTCTGTCACTTCTCAGCACTATAGTGGAGTCACTGCCACCTGAAAAGAGAAGCTTCTCTAACCAAAAGTGAGAGTAACATTAATATATGTGTATGAATGTTAAGAGAAGTGCTTACAGGGTGGTTTGGTGAGCATAATATATGCATTTAGCCAGACACCAGCAGGCATTACAACTGTAGGGCTTATGACTTCCCCTGTTGTAGGTTTTCAGTATCAGGCATGCATTCCCTCCCATGGAGTGGGTCTCCAGTTCAATTAGAGAGTGGTTGGTTGCCCCCATAACAATCATGCCAGTATTGTATCCATTGGCTCATTTGGCCTGGCTGGCCAAACTTAAGGCTTACTGTGTCCACTCTTGTTTATCTCCACTGATGATTTCTCTCTCTCTCCCATAGAGCTGCATGCAGCATGGCTATTTCCAGCTTTCTGTCAGCTGGTCTACAGGGGGTAGGTTTACAGCTCAACTCCAGCTTGATTTCTCAGTGGCCTTGCAGCAAGGCTACATCTTGAGCTAGCAGTAGAACTTCGCATCATCCAGATGGCATTGAAGAATGTGAGTTATAGGATCAGTGACTCACAATCAAGGTTCCAGAGGAAAGCTTGTGATGACAGGCAAACTATGGCAGGATCAGATTCTCTGCAAGGAGCTCCTAAGCAGGCCATGTGTGAGGCTGTGAAAGTGAAGCTTGAGTTGCAATGGAGACCCCAGGATGTTGGAGATGCCAGCACCATGGGATATTTGCTGAGGAGAGCAACAGGCACTGAATGAAGTCTAATCAAGGAACAGGCCACATGTGTTGCAAATGGCAGGACCTTAGTGGAGCTGTGTCTGTCAAAGCCTGCTGGAGCTCAGGTGATCCCACATGTCCTACATGCTGGATATGGGGCTGCAGAAGTTAATGTTTGCCCTGCTAGGTTTTAGCCTTGCTTTCATTTGGTTATTCCTTGTGATCCTCCCAGTCTTTCCTGTGGAAATGAAAAGCTTTACTGTATGCCACTGTATAAAGGAAGCATGCAACTTTTCTTTTGATAAGCTCAACAAAGACAAAGACAGAGAGAGAGAGAGAGGGAGGAGAGGCAGACAAAGACAGAATGGTCATGCCAGGGCCTTTAGCCACTGCAAACGAACTCCAGATGCATGTACCCCTTGTGCATCTGGCTTATGTGGGTCCTGGAGAATCAAACTGGGGTCCTTTGGCTTCGCAGGCAAATGCCTTAACTGCTGAGCCATCTCTCCAGCCCCAAGAGTCCTCATAGTTTTAACAGTCCTAACATTGTTCAAAAACCCAAAGTCTTGGGGCTGGAGAGATGGCTCAGCGGTTAAGGCACCTGCCTGCTAAGCCTAAGAACACTGGTTCCAATTTCCAGGTCCCACGTTTAGCCAGATGCAAAGTGATGCAAGGGCACAATGTTGCAATTGACCACAAGGGGTGCATGCATCTGGATTTCGTTCACAGCAGCTGAGAGACTGCTGGCGTGCCCATCTCTATATGTCTTCCTCTCCCCCTCTCTCTGTCTCTCTCTGTGTCTCTCTCAAAAAAAAAAAAAAACAAAAAAACAAAAAAACAAAAACAAAAAAAACTATGAGGACCTGCTGTGGTGTGAAGACCTGCTGCTGCATACTCCCTCAATGAGGACCTGCTGCCATCCTTCTCTGCCATGACCAAGTGAAGTCCCTGTGAAGCTGTGGGCCAACGTGACCCTTTCTTCCCTTTTCAGTTATTTCATCACAGCAATTAATTATTTTATTACTTTTATATAGAATACTCATGATTAATATGTTATAAGTATTGGCATAATGCACAGGACTTAGTAAAGATAGTGTGTTAGTACTTTATTACCATATAGTGAAAGGTTTTGCAATTGCAGGTATCAGAATAATGACAAGAGGATGGGCTTTGAGCCAGAAGTTTCTAAATGTACTTGGCAATTTCTTAGCAAACTATTCCAAGGTAAGGATCCCAAGGCTTTCCCGGGGAAGGGTTAGAACTATCATCCTGTCCAACACCCAAACCCGTCTTGGGACCTCATGGGCCATGCTGTGTATCCTGGTATCGTTCCCTCACCATAACGTAGCAGTACTGGGGGTGTAAGCAATCCCAGAGGGAGCAAGTATGCAAACCTTCTCTTTGCTGTGCCTGCAGGTGCCACTCGGTCCTACTGTTGGGAGTGGTTCTCAGAGATGGGACATGTACTGGCTAAGTCACAATGTTCCCTTCCAGAGTGGTTTCTTGGAAGTGGGCTCCTCACTGGTAATTCCACACTCCATGTCCAGCACAGCTGCAGGCTCCATGGGCTCTGTGTCCATGTGCTCAAGTAACCCTTAAGAACTTTAACATCTCTTCTCTCTCCTTGACTCCCCAACACTCTACACACAATTTCACAGTCTCTCATTCAATTACCAGACCTGATTAATCCACAGGTTTAATTTTGTGAAAAGGAAGGTCAGGTAGCTTATGGAAAAACCCTTGACACAGGCTGCATGTGAATATGATGGGTCTTTATTCTGGCTTTCTCTAAAGAGGTTTGTGGCTGTTCCAGACTCTGCCAGTTTGTAGGTTGTGGCTCTGCACAGTTAACAACCACAGTTAAGGTCCTTGAATAGTATTGAAGTCTGCTGCATAAAACAGAAACCTGTAATTACAAAGCCCACATGATAAAAACACTGTGTCTGGAATCTACCTTACCTTTAGGTGAACTGACTCTCTGGGACCATCCTATAGTACCTCCCACAGTTCCTGGATATGTATCCTGAAACACACTCCACAAATAGCAAAATTGACATTGATTCTATAGCCCACGAAAGTGGGATGGTTGTGGAAAGAAGGGCTACATGAAAGTTATTGGACTTTAAAAAATATATTTTTATTTATTTACTTGAGTGAGGGAGGAAGACAGAGAGAGTGAGTATGGGCATGCCAGGGCCTCCTGACACATACGCCACTTTGTGCATCTGGCTTTACATGGTGTGGTATTTTGAACAGATGTCCCCCAATATATTCAGTGTTTTATTAGTTTGTAGTTTGCATCTGCAGCCACCTTGCTGGAGGCAGTGTCTCTGGATGGATCTTAAGGTGTGGTGGTGGGTTTAGGATTTCAATCTAAAGATATGCAAAGTGTGCCTAGCTGGAGTTCCTGAGGTGTGCTGTGCTGTGTGGTTTTTGGCTTTTGGCTTTGCTCTCTGTGTTTGGTCCCGTGAAAGAAGGCCAGCTTCTTCTGTCATTATGGAACTTACCCCGGATCTGTAAGCTATAATAAATCCCTTCCTCCATAACTGTGCTTGGTCTGGAAGTTCATCTCAGTGAACCTAAAGCTGTCTGTTACACATGGCTATTGGAGAATTGAACCCAGGCTGTCAGGCTTTGCAAGCAAGCACATTTAATCTGCTGAGCCATCTCTTCGGCCTTGAATTTTTATTTATATAAAAACTGAGCTGGGCACACGCCTTTAATCCCAGCTCTCAGGAGGCAGAGGTAGGAGGATTGTTATGAGTTTGAGGGCACCCTGAGATTACATAGTGAATTCCAGGTCAGCTTGAGTTAGAGTGAGATCCTACCTCAAAAAAAAAAAAAAAAAAAAAAAAAAAAAAAAAAAAGAAAAGCCAGGTGTGTGGTGCACGCCTTTAATCCCAGCACTTGGGAGGCAGAGGTAGGAGGATAGCTGAGAGTTCGAGGACACCCAGAGACTACATAGTGAGCTCCAGGTCAGCCTGAACTAGAGTGAAACCCTACCTCAGAAAAACAAAACAAAACAAACAAAAAACCCCCCAAAACAAAAAACAAAACAAATAAAAAAACACTGTCTGGTTTGGTAGCATAAACCAGTAGTTCCAGCACTTAGGCTGAGGCGGGAGGATTAAGAACTTGAGCTCAGTCTGGGATAGATGGCAAAACTGTTCTCACAAAGTTGAGAAAAAAAAATACTGTGAAGGATGGCAGAAAAGGCCACCCCCAAAATATGATCCTTTTGGTATACGATAATTTGAGTGAAAACATGGCCAGTGCAAGAAGAATGTTCTGAGTCTCCTCTTCTGAGCGCAGGAAATGCTCTCCCTGTACTGTACCAGAGAAACATTCTCAAGACCAGGGATGAGAAATGGGCTGAAAGTCCTGTATAGGCCTCATCAACATTAAAATTATCTTCCTTTGCTCTTCCTGTCTATTCTACTTGCTTTTGTACAAGTGCTGCTCTGTTCAGTCCGCTTGGTAGACAAGTACCTGGGGTTTGCTACTTTTTTTTTTTTTTTTTTTTTAAGAGAGTGAGCGAGAGCAAGAGAATGCACACAAGAGAATTGGCACGCCAGGGCCTCAGCCACTGAAAAACACCAGATGTTTGTGCCACCTAGTGGGCATGTGCAACCCTGCGCTTGTATCACCTTTGTGTCTGGTTTACATGGGATCGGGAGAGAGATTGAACATGGGTCCTTAGGCTTCTCAGGCAAGCACCTTAACTGGTAAGCCACCTCTCTAGGCTGGATTTGCTACTTCTTAAGGTCTTTATTTCCTGAGAAGATTTCCATATACACACAAGAATCTATGGTTTTTTGTTTTGAGGTAGGGTTTCACTCTGACCTGGAATTCACTACGTAGTCTCAGGCTGGCCTTGAACTCACAGTGATCACCTACCTCTGCCTCCTGAGTGCTGGGATTAAAGGTGTGAACCACTACACCCTGCTCTGTCATGTTTTATGTTAATTTGTTCCTCATGTTGAGCCAGATACCCCAGAGAGTAAAGTCTTTTAATCCTGCAACTGTTTTTTTTTTTTTTTTTTTTTTTTTTTTTTTTTTCTGAGGTAGGGTCTCACTCTAGATCAGGCTGAACTGGAATTCACTATGTAGTCTCAGGGTGGCCTCGAACTCTTGACGATCCTCCTACCTCTGTCTCCTGAGTGCTGGGATTAAAGGCGTGCGCTACCACACCCAGCCTGCAACTGTATCTTTAGGGAAACTGCCAGTATTTCTTCCACAGTTAGGTTGGGTGCAACCTTATCAGAAACCAATTTTCGCTGGGAAGTAAAGCAAACCATTATCTGGTGCAGTGGTAGTCAACAGCATCCAGGACTGCTATACATGAACAGCTATGGCTTCATGAAAGGTTGCCCTGCTAGCTGTGGAGGACAACTGTGAACGGGCATGCGTCTGAAGATCTTTTTGTTAGCCACTAGGATTAGCTTTTTTTTCTTTTCCTTTAATAAAGACATCTTTCAAATTATGGTGAACCAAGGGCAGCCATTTATTGTGAACAATTTATCACATACACATTTTCAAGAAGACATCTAAGTAAACATTAATACAAAATGATGGACAGACATCCATTTATACTTGCTCTTGGAATGCATTCAGGCTGAGGTGGAGGCACAGTTACACAAGTCACAGTTTCCCCTTCCATTTGGGGTTTCTCCAGCTCCCCATCACTGAAACAGGCCTGTCATTGGATACCAGAGTCTCACAAAGTAAGACTTCCTTCACGTTAGTTACCTGCTTTTGGCTATCAGGTTGACTGGGAGGGGCTGCCTGTTGCTGAACCTGAGTGGCTTATTCTTTCTCCTCAGTGAGCAATCTGCCCTAAGTATGAAGTGGTGATAGTATGGTCCAGAGATGGCATGCAGAGTGGAGCCAGGCCAGAACCCTTGTCCTCATCTCTACCACCTTCCACAGCTTCAAGAACATGAGCATTCAAGCAGTATTGGAAATCAAGTTCAACTTCTCAAGAAGAGAGAGGCAGTGAATTGTCAGATAATACAAGAGGTAATTACAAAACTAAAACTGTATTTTTTGGCTTCCAATACTTATTTCATAATAGCATGCTGTTCTGAGCTGTTTATGTCTGAGTTTTTCTTTTTAAAAATGCTTCTTTCCAGAGAAATGAACTAAGTTGAATATATTAAAAATCAGCAAAAGTTAGAGGTATTTGTGGGAGTCAATGAAAGCATAGGCAAGAAATATAAGCCATGCTTCTAAACTGCCTTTAAGATGCCACAGAATAAAATGTGTCTACATCACTTTTTTAAAAATAACAATTGAGCCAGGTGTGGTGATACATGCCTTTAATTCTAGCACTTGGGAAGCTGAGGTAGGAGGATCATCATGAGTTCAAGGCCAGCCTGGGCTACAATGTGAGTTCCAGGTCAGCCTGGACTAGACTGAAACCCTGTTTCAAAAAGCCAAATAATAATGATAAATAAAAATTGAGATAATCTGCAAAGAAATAGGACAGAATAAAATAAATAGGAGCTTAGGTGGTTGGCTGGACGGCTTTGTTGAGCTCTCCAGCAGCCATAACAAAGAGAGAACAGCAGAAAGTTAGAAAAATCACAGTGCTTGTTAAGATAAAACCTGATTTTGTTCCTCAATAAGGATCAGAATTCCCAGAGATCCAGAAAAACTCTTTCCCATGGCTCACCAGAAGGACAGTGTGAAATGATATCAAAGATGTCACTCAGAACAGGATTATTTTTCTCGCAGTAGAAAAAAGAGAAAACACATGCAAACAAATAGCCTTGGCTAAAACTGGTAAGATGTCTCTCTCTTTTTTTCTTTTTTCCTCCCTCCCTCCCTTCCTTCCTTCCTTCCTTTCTTTCTTTTTTTCTTTTTGGGTTTTTCAAGGTAGGTTCTCACTTTAGCTCAGGCTGACCTGGAATTCACTCTGTATTCTCAGGGTGGCATCAAACTCATGACGATCCTCCTACCTCTGGCTCCCAAGTGCTGGGATTAAAGGTGTGTGCCACCACACCCAGCAAGAAATTCTATTTCTTAAGATCTGAGATAAATCCATTCAATTAATACACATCTGAACAGCTCATTTACAATTCAGTTTAAATAGGTAGGAGAATCCAAATCTCACTTCAGCTTGATCCTAGATATAGAAGAGAATTACTCTGTTCCAAGGGAGATGGAATAGGCTCTGAACCTTTCCTGCTATTGGGAAATGTGTGTGACAGTGGAACCACTGGGAAGTGTGCTGGAGAGCAGAACCAAACATGATCTTAGATTTTCAATTTACAGAAACTCTTAGGAATGAATGTGATTTTCTCCAGACTGAGTGACCAGCCTTTGTAATCAATATGGACGCCACCAGCATTATCTTTTGCTGTAATACATCCTCTATCATAAGGTGCTGGAGTATAGCCATCATGCCTCCTTTTTCACTTTTGTATCTTTCACTGTACCTAGAACGTGGTCTTACACATAACAGTGCTTAGTAAGTATGCATAAGTCATCTACTTTCCTGAATCATGCTTCTATGTAGTTATCAATCCTGTGTACATATTACTAAGTGTAATTTATATTAATGTGCATTTTCTTCTAGAGCTCAAGTTCCAGAACATCTACACAATATATAAGCACAAGGCCACTGGCCACCATACACATCTTACTGGGCTAGGCACAATACCAACATGAAGCTGCATATACCATTAAGTATCTAATTCAGATCACGCAGGAAATCAACTACTGACACATGAATAACCATAACATTTTCAACAATGCACATCAGAAACATTTACCAATGTTTACCTGAGTCACCTGCCTTCCAACAGGCCACATCTTATGCTGGCACCATAAACTAGATTTTCTGTTATAGTGCCTACCCTCCTTGACACTTTCCTGAAAAATTAAGATTCAAATATATTCAAATAATAATATTATCTCTGGATGTCTTCAAGCAAGAGTGCATTTGAGAGAAAGGGAGAACAAGAACCAACACACAGCTAACTCTGCTTATTGTCCCAATAAACTTGGGACTTCTCCCTCCTGAAAACAGAGCCATGCTGGATTACCTGTATATGAAGGGTATAGATGCCACTGGCTTCACCTTAAAGTTAACTGGCTTTGGAAGATCAAATTAGGTTTCATCTGTAATTCCATGAGTTAGTTGTCCCTCAATCTGAGCCTTTCTAACAGGACTTAGCTGGCTAATACCAGGAAATTATCAATGGGATTTTCTTGACAATCAGGAAATGGGGTCCTTTAGGGGGTACATGGAAGGATATGACAGTTGCCTTTCTCTCACATGAACTTCCCGGTGTTTGGTGAGGACAGAGCTCTTACTCAGGGATTTGGTTAGGTTTATGTCCTTTGAAAAGGAGACAACAGCCTCAGGCTGAGACTGGTATATACCAGCCAGCCCTGGAAGTATGGTCTGGTCGAGGTAGTTCTTTGATCTAAATCAGGCCTAAGGAGTCCATTAAATATTTCAAGTCTCCAAGTCTCTATCTCAATCTCATTCTTCCTTATTCTCTAAAATCTTTATTTTTTGGTTTTTTTTTGTTTTGTTTTGGTTTTTTGAGGTAGGGTCTCACTCTAGCCCAGGCTGACCTGGAATTCACTATGTAGTCTCAGGGTGGCCTGGAACTCACAGTGATCCTCCTACCTCTGCCTCCCAAGTGCTGAGATTAAAGGCGTGCACCACCACGCCCAGCATTTTTTGGTTTTTTGAAGCAGAATCTCCTCTAGCCCAGGCTAACCTCGAACTCACTGCAACCCTCCTATCTCAGCCTTCTGAGTGCTGGGATTAAAGGCGTGTGCCACCACACTTGGCTTTCCCTTAAAATTTTTTATAAACACTATAATATTAGGCTAAAATGTGGAGTTGAAGATATGAAATATGTCAACCTACCAGTCTTATTCTAGATAAATGCCAGAAAAGTGATGAAGTAGAACTAAACTTCATCTGAAATCTTATTTTAATGAGACAGCAGGAGCATGCATCCTTCCCACCTGAGTGAGATAAGAGAGTTCAGAGGTGTCAGCATCAGACAAGAGCACCCAGAACAATGAAGAGGTAAGCACAGGACTTCTGAGGAACAACAGATGGAGATGGAATTATTTGCAGCTGGAGACACAGCAGCCACTGGGAGTGAAGTCTTTGGGAACAGGAGGGTGATGATGAAGAGCATCTCTCAGTGGAGAACCAGGAATCAGCACAGTAACTTCAGAGACAACACAGGGGGTTCTACCCTAGCAGTTGGAATTAACTTCTGGATACAGAGACTTCTTAAAGAAGTTATAAAATCTCCACTCTCCTTTTGAGAATATCTTGATGGATTTGATATAGTTCTGACCACACTCCTGAAAATTCTGCCCAGATGTGAAAATCCATTATTAAGTTGCTTCCAGGATCTCAGGTAGGAGGGTATCTCCTTGAAATGAACTCTAACACAACCCACATTGAAGAATTTTGAATGATGCTGAACTCAGCAATCCAATAGCAGGAGAGACTTTATTCTGAACTAATAAAAAAATGTAACATTTCCACTGTATTAAAAGTCAAGACACATAGGAGAGGGACAGACAGATCATGTTAGAGGCAGAGGCAAGAACAGGGTGAAAGTCTAACTTATGTATGCTCCCAAGCTTGTGCTGGGAACTTTACAAAGAATACTGCTTCCCAGAGTGAGACTAGAGTAAGATGACTAAAAGGGCCTGTGGTGAGAGAAGAACTTGTTGTCAAAGAGCTCTCCTGAACTCATCACTCTTCTCCTTTAGCAGGTTCTCTGGGGGGTACATGGAAGGGTGTGATAGTCGCCTTTCTCTCACATGAACCTCCCGGTGTTTGGTGAGGACAGAGCTCTTACTGAAACGTTTGCCACACTGGGCACATGTGTAGGGTTTTTCTCCAGTGTGGATTCGCTGGTGTTCTCGAAATCTTGTACAGTTATTGAAGCTTTTCTCACAGTCCCCACATTTGTAGAGGTTTTCTCCAGTGTGGACTCTGCGGTGGGCACTGAAGTGAGAACTATTGGTGAAGCTTTTCCCACACTCTCCACAATGATAGGGCTTCTCACCAGTGTGGGTTCTCTGGTGGATAATGAGACTAGAGCTCTGACTGAAGCATTTCCCACATTCCCCGCATCTATACGGCTTCTCTCCAGTGTGGATTCTCTGGTGGGCTCCAAAATTTGAGGAGTCATTAAAGCTTTTCCCACAGTCAAGACATTTGAAGGGCTTCTCTCCAGTGTGGATTCTTTGGTGTCTGATTAGGCTTCTGCTTCTGCCAAAGTACTTCCCACAGACGCTACACTTACATGGGTTCTCCTTCTGGTGGGTCACCCGGCACATAAGACGTGCATCCCTTCCAATGCCTTCTCCATACTTGAGCAATCCGTATGGTCTCTTCCCCAGTAAAGGCCTCTGATGCACCAAAGCTTTCCCCAGATCTCTAGGCTGAGGCAGAAGCTTTCCTTGCCTAGTTTCTTGAAGGTTTTCCCAATGTCTTCCTGAGATGCATTCCCTTTTGTAGTATTTACGAGAGTCAGTGTTCCGAGAAACAGACCTTGTAGACTTTTCTATTAATGCCCTGTGGGGTTCTCTGTCCTTATATATTGCCTGTGCTGGGTTCTCTTTGATATCACTTTCAATTTCAAAATCTGGAAAAGAAATTGAAAATGAAAATTTCAAAAAACTCTCATATTAACATAAACAAATTAACCTGATCTACAAGATGTGGGTCATAATACCTGTGACTTGATTGATTGATCTTCATGCTTTATTTTTAGCCATAAAAAGGCCAATGACATAGAGTTCACGGTATGCCTTCATAATTATTTTTTTGAATTGAACTGTAATCCAAGCCATCATTCTCCATTCATATTCTAATTAGTCTAGAAACAGCTTGGCTTATCTCCCTGAAATTCTAATTTACTCTATTTTCTTTGTTTCACATTTCCACAATGTAGTAGACTATACACCAATAGAGTGAACTCTACTGACAAAATTGTAGTTCCTCATAGGAGTTGTAAATTCAATCAGTTCCTGACCAAGAGTACTGATTTCTTTTAAGATGCTGCAGTAGCTGTGCTTTTCTGGTTGTCCCACAGACTGTGAGTGCAAACCTTAACTTTTATTGTAGACCCCATCTTCTCTTTATTCTTTTATCAACACTCCACATTAACCACAAGGTACATCTTGGATAGAGCTTTTTCATGGAATTTTCTGGACTGAAAGCATGACATGATGAAGGGACAAAAGCTCTGGCATGACACAGCCCTGGTTTTGTCTTATCTTGATCATTTAATAACTGTTTTTTGTTGGAATAAATTTATTTCATCTGTCTGTAAACAAAGTGTTTAATGGTCATGGCATTTAAAAAATGCATATTAATAGGATGAATTACACTGTATCCCAGATGTAACAAAGTTCAGGGAAAGAAAAGGACAAATCAGCAACAAGAGTTGTTTCCATCTGTACATTATCTACAATGTCCAAACAATAGAAGCAAATACTAGAATGCCTCTAAAGTAGTGCCTTTTGAAATAAACCCTTATATGTCAGTTAAAATCCATTTCACAATAGCAGTTCATTTAACAACAGTATGCACCGAATACATATGAAAAAATTCATCACAAGAGGCTAAGTCCATAATAATGCAACTTTATATAAAAACCTAAGCAGCAAATAAAAAGTGGTCTTAGCCAGGTGTGGTGGCGCACGCCTTTAATCCTAGCTCTCGGGAGGCAGCAAAGCTTGGGGTCTGGGTTACCTTCCTTAATATTCATGTAAAGTCAGACATGAAAAGTAGTGCATGCACCTGGAATTTGTTTGCAGGACAAGAGGCCCTGGCACACTCATACTCACTCTCTCCAAATGAATATGATAAAAATATTAAAAAGACAAGCTTATAGCTAGAAAAGTTTAAGAGCATTTTCCCCTAATAATTAGCAGGCTGCCTAGCAGCTAGAACCAAAAGTCTCAAGCATTTTATCAGTGAATATGTCTTCATATTCAGTCTGCTTCTGTGGACCCCTTCTTTACCCATTACAGAGATTATAACTCTACCAGCTCTGCCAACAGCCATGTTTTATGTGGGCTCTTCACCTTGACTCCCTGGGACGGGGATACCTTCCAGTGAGTTGTTGGCCAAGGAGGTCCCGGCAGCCTCCAAAACATTAAAGTTTTGCCAAAGCCCTTGATTTCCCTTGAGAAACAGATAGTAAGACCCTATTGCTGAAGACATCTCTTGCCTGAGAGGCAAGGTCACTGAGAAAGCAAGCTGGTGCGGAGCAGAAAACCTTCTCCCTGCAGACCAGCCAACTGAAAGCTGGAAAAAGCTGCATTACACGCAGTGTATGGGAGACAGAAGTCATCAGCAGTGAAAACAGTGGACGCTGAATATTCAAGTTTGGCCAGACAGGCCCAATGACTGAACGGGAGCAATAGTGGCATGTCTACTCTTGGGGTAACCAACTGCTCCATAATTAGACTAAAGGCCCTCTCTACGGGAGGGAATACATACCTGGTACTGAAAAACCTAAGCAAAAGTCTATGGTAAGTGAGATCACGAGCCTTAGGGCTATAAAGCCTGCTCTTGTCTAACTAAATGTATATATTATTCCCACTAAGCTGCCCTGGGGGCACTACACTTAATGTTCATATTCACATATTCACATATTAACGCTACTCTCACTTCTGGTTAGAGAAGCTTCTCTTTTCAGATGGCGATGACCACTGGGATGACCCAAAAGGCAACATAGTGCTGAGAAGAAGGGATGGAGGAGTGCCCAGCACTGAAACACCTCTGTCACACCCTCCAAGGCTCAGGGACCATTGCAGAAGAGGGGGGCAGATAGAATGTAAGAGCCAAAGGAACGGTATGACCTCTTACAATGCAACTGCCCAGACAGAAATTGGCCTTGATATCCATGACCTCTCAGTGCCTAGCTATACCTTCACAAGACCCTCATAATAGAAGTAAAAGATGATGACATCAAATTAAAAGAGAGACTAATGGAGAGAGGGAGGGGATATGATGGAGATTGGAGTTCTAAAGTGGAATGGGGGAGGGGAGGGAAATATCAGGTGTTTTTTTTTGTATGTAAGTATAGAAGTTGTCAATAAAAAGAATTTATATAAAAAATAAATAAAAATACAAAAAAAGCATGTGCCACCACACCCAGCTTGTTTTTATTTTTTTGCATCAATTTAAAAAAGCTTGTTATTTATTTATAAGGAGGGAAAGAGAGAGAAGAAAATAAATGAATGGGTACACCACTTTGTGCATCTGGCTTCATTTGGGTACTGGGAATTGAACTCAAGCCTAAAGGCTTTGCAAGCAAAGAATGTTTAACCACTCAAACCACTTTAACCGCTGTGCCATCTCTCCAGCCCATGAATCAAATTTTAATTATGGGAAATTCAAACAAAAAAGAATAAAAACTATACTATGTAGATTGAACTGCCAATACACCACTTATTTACCTTTTTATTTTTGGTTCTTTTGAGGTGGGGTCTCACTCTAGCCTAGGCTGATCTGGAATTCACTCTGTAGTCCCAAGCTGGCCTCCTACCTCTGCTTCTTGAGAGCTGGGATAAAGGTATGCACCACCACTTCTGGCTTATTTACTTTTTTTTTTTTTAAAGGAAATCTTTTTAAAAATCTTCTATTGGGGCTGGAGAGATGGCTTAATGGCTTAGCGGTTAAGGCACTTGCCTGCAAAGCCAAAGGACCCAGGTTCGACTCCCTAGTACCCACGTAAGCCAGATGCACAAGGGGGCACATGCATCTGGAGTTCGTTTGCAGTGGCTAGAGGCCCTATTGTGCCCATTCTCTCTCTCTCTCTACCTGCTTATCTCTGTATCTCTCTCTCTCTCAAATGAATAAAAATAAAATATATTAAAAAATCTTTTATTTTTATTTGAGACAGAGTGAAGGAGAGAGAGAGAGAGAGAGAGAGAATGTGTGCACCAGGGCCTCTAGCCACTGCAAACGAACTCCAGATGCATGTGACCCCTTGTGCATCTGGCTTACATGGGACCTGGAGAATTGAACTGGGATCCTTAGACTTCATAGGCATGCGCCTTAACTGCTAAGCCACCTCTCCAGCCCTGGCTTACTTTAAAAAAAAAAAAAACTTTTTTTGTTTTTACCTTTTTGAGGTAGGATTTCACTCTAACTTAGACTGACCTGAGGGTGGCCTCAAACTCATGGCAATCCTCCTACCTCTGCCTCCCAAGTGCTGGGATTAAAGGTGTGCGCCACCATGCCTGGAGGGTCCAGCTTTTTAAAAAAATATTTTTTAGGGATGGAGAGATGGCTTAGCCATTAAGGTGCTTGCCTGCGAAGCTTAAGGACTCAGGTTAGGGCTGGAGAGATGGCTTAGTGGTTAAGCACTTGCCTGTGAAGCCTAAGGACCCTGGTTTGAGGCTTGATTCTCCAGTACCCATGTAAGCCAGATGCACAAGGTGGTGCATACATCTGGTGTTTGTTTGCAGTAGTTAGAGGCCTTGGTGCACCCATTCTCTCTCTCTCTCTCTGCCTCTTTCTCTGTTGCTAATAAATAAAAATAAACAAAAATTTAGCCGGGCGTGGTGGCACACGCCTTTAATCCCAGCACTCGGGAGGCAGAGGTAGGAGGATCGCCCAGAGTTCGAGGCCAACCTGAGACTACATAGTGAATTCCAGGTCAGCCTGAGCCAGAGTGAGACCCTACCTCAGAAAACAAACAAACAAACAAAAAAAAAAACCCAAAAAACCCCAAAATTTACAAAAAGACCCAAGTTAGACTTCTCAGAACCCAAGCTAGACGCACAAGGTGGTGGATGTGCACAAGATGGTGCATGTGTCTGGAGTTTGAGTGTAGTAGCTAGAGGCTCTAGTGTGCCAATTCTCTCTCTCTCTCTCATAAAAAAATAAAAAATAGGGCTGGAGAGATGGCTTAGCAGTCCTAAGGACCCAGGTTTAACTCCCTAGTATCCACACAAGCCAGATGCATAAGGTGGTGCATGCATCTGGAGTTCATTTGCAGTGGCTAGAGGCCCTGACATGTCTATTCTCTCTCTCCATCTGCCTCTCTCTCAAAAATAAATAAAAAAATATATGTTTTAAAAAATATTTATTTATTTGCAAGCAGAGAGAGATAAAAAAGAGACAGACAGAGATAATGGGCAATGCCAGGGCCTTCACCACTACAAATTAATTCCAAATGCATGCACCACTTTGGGCATCTGGCTTTATGTGGGTACTGGGGAATCCAACACTGGTCACTAGGCTTTGCAGGGAATCTCTTTAACTACTGAACCATCTCTCCAGCTCCTTATTTACTTTTAGCAGTGACCAATTATTTATAGCTAACCTAGCTGTGGCATGAGTGGGGAGAGAAAGGTAGCCATCAGTTAAGACCCAGGTTTAACTCCCTAGTATCCACACAAGCCAGATGCATAAGGTGGTGCATGCATCTGGAGTTCATTTGCAGTGGCTAGAGGCCCTGACATGTCTATTCTCTCTCTCCATCTGCCTCTCTCTCAAAAATAAATAAATTAAAAAATATATGTTTTAAAAAATATTTATTTATTTGCAAGCAGAGAGAGATAAAAAAGAGACAGACAGAGATAATGGGCAATGCCAGGGCCTTCACCACTACAAATTAATTCCAAATGCATGCACCACTTTGGGCATCTGGCTTTATGTGGGTACTGGGGAATCCAACACTGGTCACTAGGCTTTGCAGGGAATCTCTTTAACTACTGAACCATCTCTCCAGCTCCTTATTTACTTTTAGCAGTGACCAATTATTTATAGCTAACCTAGCTGTGGCATGAGTGGGGAGAGAAAGGTAGCCATCAGTTAACGCATCAACTTAAGTACAAAGCCCTAGTAATGCAATTTTTACATTCAGTAGTTCTTTTTTTTTCCTTTTCCTTTTTGATTTTTTGAGGTAGGGTCTTACTCTAGTCCAGGCTGACCTGGAATTCACTATGTTGTCTCAGGATGGCCTCAAACTCACAGCAGTCCTTCTACCTCTGCCTCCCGAGTGCTAGGGATTAAAGGTGTGTGCTACCATGCCTGGCTTAGTAGTTCCTTTATTTTTTTTTTTTTGGGTTTTCGAGATGGGGTTTCACTCTGGTCCAGGCTGACTTAGAATTAACTATGTAGTCTCAAGGTGGCCTCAAACTCACAGCAATCCTCCTACCCCCACCTCCCAAGTGCTGGGATTAAAGGCATGCGCCACCACACCCAGCTTCCGGCTTAGTAGTTCTTTTTAAAAATATTTTAAAAACCGGGCGTGGTGGCTCACGCCTTTAATCCCAGCACTCGGGAGGCAGAGGTAGGAGGATCGCCATGAGTTCAAGGCCACCCTGAGACTACATAGTTAATTCCAGGTCAGCCTGGGCCAGAGTGAGACCCTACCTTGAAAAACTAAAAAAAAAAAAAAAAAAAATTTTAAAAGACAGACTGATCGAGAGGGGGAGGGGATATGATGGAGAGTGAAGTTTCAAAGGGGAAAGGGGGGGGGGAAGGGAGGGAAGTACCATGGGATATTGTCTACAATTAAAGAAGATGTCAATTAAAATTTTTTAAAAAATATTTATTTATTTACAGACAGACAGAGATAGAGAGAGAGAAAGTAAGCGAGAATGGGCACTTCAGGATCTCTAGCCACTGCAAATGAATGTCACATGCATGTGCTACTTTGTGCATCTGGCTTTATGTGAGTACTGACCTCAGGTTGTTAGGTTTTGCAGGCAAGTGCCTTAACCACTGAGCAATCTCTCTCAGCCCTTTCAAAAATGTTTACTAATTTGTGAAAGGGAGAGTGAGTATGGGCACACCCGAGCCTCTTGTTGCTGTAAACAAACCCCCCAAAACATGCACCACTTTGTGCATCTGGCTTTACATGTATACTGGGCAAGTGAACCCTGGCTGGCAGGCTTTGAAAGGAAGGACCTTTAACTGCTGACCCATCTCCCCAACCCTAGTAGTTCTTTTGTTGTATGTGTGTGTTTGCATGTTCAGATGTGTGTGGATGCATGTGAAGGCCAGAGGTTGACATTGGGTGTCTTCCTCAATAAGTCTCCACATTGTTATAATAATAATAATAATAATAATAATAATAATTTTTTGAGGTTTTTTTGAGGTAGGGTCTCACTCTAGCCCAGGTTGACCTGGAACTCACTATGTAGTCTCAGGCTGGCCTTGAACTCATGGTGATCCTCCTTCCTCTGCCTCCCAAGTGCTGGGATTAAAGGTGTGTACCACCATGCCTGGCTCCACCTTATTATTTTTAAAAAATATTTTATTTACTTATTTGCAAACATAGAGAGAACAGGCTTGCAGGGTTCTAGCCACTGCAAATGAACTCCAGATGCATGTACCACTTTGTGCATCTGGCTTTGTGTGGGTACTAGAGAATCGAACCTGAGTCCTTAGGTCGTGCAGGCAAGCACTTTAGCTGCTAATCTCTCTAGCTCTCCACCTTATTTTTTGAGACAGGGTCTCTCATTGAACCTGGAGCTCATTGATTTGACAAGACCAGCTAGTCATTCCTGTTTTTTTTTTTCTGAGTGCTTGGATTCTAGGTGGGTACTGTCACACTTGGCTTTGGGTGTCTGTGATCTGAATGCAGGTCTTTTCAGATGGTCATGACCACTGTGGTGACTCAAAACTCACCAACATGCTGAGAAGTGACAGTGAGTGTTCAGCACTGAGACATCTCTATCACACCCTCCAAGGCCCAGGGACCATAACAATAGTGGTGGCAAAAAGGGAAAGTGAGAGCCAAAGGAAGGGGAGGAGTGCTTACAATACTATCTTCCACACACAAAGTATCTGATACTACCTGCATAAGAACTGCATAATAGGAGGAAAAAAAATGATGACATCAAACTAGAAGAGAGACTAGTTGAAAAGAAAAAAGGGTTCATTGGAAGGGGGATTTGAGAGAAGGAGTGATGAGAGGAGATTAGATTAAGGTATGTTGTCTCTATTTATGGAAATTGTCAATAAAATTGAAAATGTGAATGAAGAAATCTAGTTTTGAGACTTTTATAATAGTATAGGCAAGAAAGACTGGACTAGGAGAATGGCTATGGCCATTAAAGAGGGGCAGACAGATGTGATGGTCTACTTGGCAACCCATGTCATCAGCCTGTGTTCAAAAACTGGGTGAGAAGGCTTTAGGATAATCTCTAAAGAGCAGGTGTGGGATTTTAGCCTAACAAGATGCAAGCACACCACAGATAGCCACGTTTCTGATCTGAGATTGACATTTCTGTCATTTAAATTTTTTTCTCATGTGGAATTCCAAATTCTTTTCTACAGTATGTCCACAAGATACAAAACACTGCCTGACCCATAGAGACAAAAACCAAGGCTGAGCTCTCCCCTTGGAATGGAAGCACCACGTAAACAGGATCTGTTTTACCCACTGCTATTTCCCTGTTCCTCCAATAGCACATGGCACTCAAACACCTGTTGAGTGAATAAATATGTATAAGTCACATGCCAGAGCTGTTGACTTCAGTAAGTCGCACTTCTCATTTAGACCCCAAACCCCGGTGATCCTTACCAGTTTGGCTTTGCAGTAGGGCTGTTGGTCCCTGGAATTGTGGCTCATCTGGAATTTCCTCATCACTTATTCTCTCACTGCCAGAATCCTCTATTACTGCCTCCTGTGAAGTCTCATCAAGTTCCCAGACTGTAGGTTTCTGTGGCTCAATCTCAATATGTCCTCTTTCTTGCCTTGAAGGTGATGGGATTTCTTTTGGGGCATTGGTAGGGGCAGATGGCCGAGAGTTAACTAAGGCATCCATCTCCTTGTAGAAAGCACAGGACTCCAGCACATGGCCATTCTTTACTTTGCGGTAACTCTTCTGAAGGCTTTTGAACTTGGTTCGGCACTGTTCTGGTGTCCGGAGGAAGCCACACTTTCTAAGCTGTTCAGCCACAGCCCCATACAACTTGCTCTTTCGATGACAGGCTTGAAGTGCTTCATAAAACCGAGTCTCACGAAGGATATCAAGAAATGTCTTGGTTTCTTCATAGCCCCAATGCACACCTGCCATTGCAAAATAAAGTTCAAAGATATAAGTAAAGGAGTCTGGAGGCTCTATATTATGTATATTACAAAATGTAATGGTAAAAACAGCAGCAGGAAATATGACATACCCAGGAATAAGCTTTTCAAACAGAAAATCTGTATTTTAAAACTCTATAATTCTTTGTTGAAAGACATAAAAGTAGAAAATTGAGTCTATGTTTCTGGGTAGGAAGAATCGAGTTGTATAGATGTAAGCTTCCAAATAAATCTACTCAAAAACCTCAATAAGATTTTTACATTGAGATTAACAAACTGATTTCAAAGTTTGCTTGAATAAAATGTAGTTTTCCAAATCTGCCATTCCTATGGAGATAAACTAAAGAATTTAGCTATCTATAAGTATCTTTTTCAGGTGGTTAAAAACAATGAAGTGGAACACTCAAAGGAACATTCACCCAAGTAAATTTCCTATCATTTCTAAGTCTTCCCTGAGGAGCAGAACCATGTCCAATAGTACTGAATCCTCGAAACCTATGACTCTCTAGTTTAAGAGATGGTATGATCAGTGTGACACTGGCCAGAACACTTTTCAGGACAGTGCAGTATAGTTTTTTTTTTTTTTTTTTTGGTGTGTGTGTTTTGGTAAAAGTTATTCCTATGCTCAGTCTACACTGGTTGGATTATACCACTCCAAAAAACTTACACTCGGGTTTAAGGTTTTCATATTGGTGAATTCTTGTATTTTGCCTCCTCCCACTCTTTCAGCAAATCTGCTTATTTTAAACACATTTCATCATGATTATACTCTCAGCTTTCCTAGCCTGATTTATTTTTCCATTCTATCAAAGAATTTATCTTCAAGAAAATAGAGTAGGAAAGGCATTACACATGCCAGTGATGTGAAACAACACTGTAATTTAACTTTTTTAAATAATATTTTCATCTATATATTCCTTTGAACATGAGTAACAACCCTTGAGGTATTCTCTGTCATCTATTACAGATAAGAAAATGGAAGCCCAATACATTTAATAATGTATCTACTGTCACATAGTTATTAACTGTCCATTTAGCTCTGGGTGTCCCAGTCCCCAAATATTCTACACTAGCTTTATCTTGCATGGTGTAACACACACACACACACACACACACACAATTTTTTTTTTTTTTTGAGAGAGAATTGGTGTGCCAGGGCCTCCAGCCACTGCAACTGAATTCCAGACATGTGTACCCCCTTTAAGCGTGTGCACTTGCATCACTCTGTGTCTGGCTTACATGGGACCTGGAGAGTTGAATATAAGTCCTTAGGCTTCAGGGGCAAGCACCTTAACTTCCAAGCCATCTCTCCAACCAGACTAGCCTATTCTTATGAGAGAGAGAGAGAGAGAGAGAGAGAGAGAGAGAGGAAGGGAGGGAGGGAGGGAGGAAGAGAGAACATGCACATATGCAAACTGGTGCACCAAGGGCCTCCAGCCACTGCAATCAAATTCCAGTTATGTGCACCACCTTTTGCACATGTGTGATAATGCATGCTTGCGTCACTTTGTGCATCTGGCTTAATGGGACCTGGAGAGTTGAACAATGGGTCCTTAGGCTTTGCAGGCAAGCGCCTTAACCACTAAGCCATCTCTCCAGCCCCCCTCCTTTATTTAAAGACAAGATTTTGCTGTGTATCCAAGAGTTGTCTCAAAGTCATGACCTTCCTTTCTCAGGTCCTGAATGCTAGGATTATAGGCATATACATCACTAAGCCCAACCTCCTTTTAATTTTAATGTCTCTGAGTTCTTATATTTAAGTTGTATCTTCTATTAGCAACATGAGGTTGGGTTAATGTATGTCAATCTTTAGTTCCGTAGTTTATAATTAATGATACATTTGGATTTATCACTATCGTTTTGTTATTTTTAAAACCCTTTTTATTAACTGGGTGTGGTGGCATACACCTTTAGTCCCAGCACTTGGGAGGCAGAGGTAGGAGGATTACCATGAGTTCGAGGCCACCCTGAGACTACATAGTAAATTCCAGGTCAGTCTAGGCTAGAGTAAGACCCTACCTTGAAAAACCAAAAAAAAAAAAAAAAAAAAAAAAAAAAACAAAAAAAAACAAAAACAAAAAACAACAACAAAACAGCAACAGAAAAACCAACCAACAACAACAAAAAACCTTTTTATTGACAGCATCCATAAGTATAGACAATGAACCATGATAATTCCCACCCCCACGCCCATTTTTTTTTTTTGTTTTAAGGTAGGGTTTCACTTTATCCCAGGCTGACTTGGAACTCATTCTGTAGTTCCAGGTCAGCCTCAAACTCACAGTGACACTCCTACCTCTGCCTCCCAAATGTTGGGATTAAAGGGATGTGGCAACACACCCATTTTTTTTTTCCTTACTCTTGTTCAGGCTGGCCCAGAACTCACTATGTAGCCCAGACGGTCCTTAAATTCACTGAAATTCTACCCCAGTCTTCCAAGTGCTGTTTTTAGGGATGAATTGGACCATTACATCTGACTTCTGATTTTCTTTCTTTTTTAAAGATAGAGTCTTGTTATATAGCCCAGACCAGTCTAGAACTTTCTATGCAGCCCGGACCAGCCTCAAACTCTTGATACTTCTACATCAGTTTGCCAAGTGCAGAGATTATAGGTGTGTTATCCCACCTGGGTTTTACTGTTAACTTTTCTACTTGATTCATCTATTTTGTATTGTTTTCTTTCCTTTTACACTATGCAAAAATCTACATTTCACTTTTTTCATTCATTTACATTGTTAGTGACATACTATTTTATTGCTTTCCTGGATGGTCTAATAATGCATCCTTGCAATTATTACATCTAATACAATTGACTGCTTTACACCATTTTTCACATAATACTAGATCCTTAGAACCTTTCAGCTCTATTTACCTTCTTTCCACAAGGCCCCAGATAATCAAATTCCAGTCTTTGTTCTAAATTAAAAAAACAGTCCTCCAGGCTCCTCAGAATGGTTACTGAGACTGCACTCGGGACAGCAACAGGTATTTGAGTGCCTTTTCAGTTATGGGTCACATCACAGTGAAAAGAGCCAGGAGTGTGACAGGTCTTCCCACATTTGTTCAAATCTGTTCCTGTTCCCACAAGACCATGCTACTGTTTCTATACTGGGGTAGGAGGAGAGCATAATTCTTACCACTCAGGTTTTGAAACAAGACAGGGGCACCACGGATTTCAGACTTTGGGATAAACTCAATGCCCACTTCATCACCATCAGATTCTTCAGCATCTTCTTCCTCTTCCACCAAAGTGACCTGTTCCTTAGCACTGAGACAAATTCTCTTTAGTCTGGGGAGAGAGATCATGGCTTTTGGCTTCTCAGTGGATGAAGCATAGGCTGCAGGGTTCAACAAGGCATCCATGTCCTCAAAGAAGGCACAGGGTTCTAATGCGTGACCATTTCTCACTTTTCGGTAACTTTTCTGAAGACTTTTGAACTTGGTCCGGCATTGCTCAGGGGTTCGGAGGAAGCCACATTCTCGCAACCATTCAGCCACAGCACCATATACCTGGCTATTTCGAGGACAAGCCTGGAGTGTTTCATAAAAGTGAGACTCCTTGAGAATTGCAAGAAAAGTTTTAGTTTCCTCATAGCTCCAGTGCACACCTGCTATTTTTTCATCTTCTAAGCCCCACTGTTGCTCTCGCCATGCTTTCCCTGCATGTCTTGTAGGGATCTGAATAGCATGCACTGACTTCTCCTTTATGTAGTTGTTTCGGAGGATATTTCTCTTATTTGAGGAACAGAGACCTACAGTCCATGGCTCCTTTCTTGGCTCCAACCGGCCTGTCTTGTTAGATGTGGACACCGTGTTTCCTACAGTAAGAGAAATATATTTCATGGTAGGTACAGAGGTCATCACTGCATGTCTCAGACTCCTGCTGAAACATGCTCTCCTGGATCACTTGCTTATATCAAAGTTTTTCTCAGCCATGACAATGCATGTCAGTTATTAACTTACATGAATTCTTTGATACAAATATCTACCAATGCTGACATTTCTCTCATGCTTGTGTTACTTCTTTTTAGCTAGGTCTTTCAGGAAACCTCTTAAAGGTAAGATACATATACACACATACACTTGTTTTCAGTAGCTACATTGCATAAGGTTCAGAGCATGTTCAGTATATGTAGTTGAAGTTGGCTTTGAACTTCCCGCCTTTACCTCCTGTTTGCTGGGATTACAAGCATACTCCACCATGTTCGATTTATGTGGTGCTGGGAATCCAATCCAAGGACTCATGCATGCTAGGCAAGTACTCTACTAAATGAGCTACATTCCTAGCCCTTAGTGCTCAGTATTTATGTTTTCTTATTCTTTTACTATGAATTTATTTCACGAGACAGAGTTGCACTACATAGCCTAGGTTGGCTTCTAACTTCCTGTCTTAGATTGCAAGTGCTGGGAATGCAGGTTTGAGCCATGACATTTGGTTTAGAATTTGTTTCTTATTAAATATTTATCTGTCTCAATATCCTTCCTTGTCCACCTCAACATACATACATATACAACTGGGGCTTTCAGAGAAGCAAAGCATTTTATCAAATTATATTTCAAGCTATATTAATCACATAGTATATCACTGGCATAAAAACAGATAAAGTGGGCTGGAGGATTGGCTTAGCGGTTAAGGCACTTGCTTCCGAAGTTAAAGGACTCAGGTTCAATTCCCCAGGACCCATGTAGGCCAGATGCACAAGGTGGTACATGCATCTGGAGGTCATTTGCAGTGGCTGAAAGCCCTGCTGGCATGCTCATTCTCTCCTTCTCTCTCTCAAGTAAATAAAAAAAATAAAAAAAAAACAGAAAGTGAAACTGAATACACAGCCCAGAAACAAATCCATCCATATATAATCAAATAATCTTTAAAAAAATTTACTAATTTATTTGAGAGAGAAATGGAGAGGGACAGAGGGAAGGTGGGAGGGAAGAGAAGGAGAGAGAGAGAGAGAGAGACAGATAGAGACAGAGAGAGTATGAATGAAAATGGTTATGCCAGGGCATCCTGCCACTACAAATGAACTCCAGACATGTGCACCACTTTGTGCATCCAGCTTTATGTAGATACTGGGGAATCTAACCCAGACTGCCAGGCCTTGCAAAGTAGTACCTTTAACTGCTAAGCCATCTCTCCAGCTCTGAAACCATCTTTGACAAGAGTTGAGAAAACTGAATATCTGCTTGCAAAAGAGTAAAATTGGTCTGTTATCCTACAATACCCACAAAAATAACATAAAGAGTATCAAAGACCTGAAACCATAAAATCCCTAGAGAAAAGCCTAGGACAAGTCACCCAATAGTAGTCTGGAAATGGTTTTTGGATGTAACACCCAAAGTAAGGCAATAAAATCTTCTTTTTCAAATTTATTTTTTATTTTTTTATTTTGAGAGAGGGAATCAGTACACCAGCAGCCTCTCAGCACTGTGAACGAACTCTAGATGCATGCACCCCCTTGTGCTCATGTGTGACATTGTGCGCTTGCGTCACTTTTGCGTCTGGCTAAACGTGGGACCTGGAGAATCGAATGGGTGTTCTTAGGCTTCATAGGCAGGCACCTTAACCACTAAGCCATCTCTCTAGGCCCTCAAATTTTCATTCATTCATTCATTCATTCATTCATTCATTCATTCATTCAAGAGAGCGAGCGAGAGAGAATATGAATGGGTGTACCAGGGCCTCTAGCCACTGCAAATGAACTCAAGATGCATGCACCACCTTGTGTACATGGCTTATGTGGAACCTGGAGAATTGAATCTGGATTGTTAGGCTTCACAGGCAAGTGCCTTAACTGCTAAGCCATCTCTCCAGCCCAATAAAAGCTTCCTTACAGCAAAGAAACTAATCAACAAGTGAAGAAACATTCTTTAGTATAAGAGAAAATACCAGCAAACCATATATATTTGATATTAAGTCAACATCTTTAAAATACACAAGGAATCATACAACTTAACAGCAAAAAAAAAAAAATCTGATAAAAAATGGGCAAAGAACCTGATTTGACAAGGTGTGCAAATGGTCAACAGGTTCATGAATATGTGCTCAACATCACCAATCAGTTGGGAAAAGCCAATCAAAACCACAATGAAAAATCACCTCATATCTGTTAGGATAGTTAGCATTGAGAAAATAAAGATAGGGCTGGAGAGTTAGCAGTTAAGGTGCTTGCCTGCAAATTCAAAGGACCCAGGTTTGATTCTCCAGGACCCATGTGAGCTGGTGGCACATGCATCTGGAGTTCATTTAGAGCGGTTGGAGCCCCAGTTGTGCCCATTCTCTCTCTATCTGCCTCTTTCTCTCTCACTCTCTTTTAAATAAAAAATTTTAAAAGTATTTTAAAAAAGATCCAAGATAATTGTGCTGGTGAGGATGTGGAGAAAAAGGAACCCTCCCTGCACAGCACTGATGGAAAGGTGAAATGGTACAATATATATATTTTCTGAAGGAAACCAAATCAGTATCTTGAGCTATTATTAGCACTCTCATGTTCATGGTAGCATTATTCACACTATCCAAGATATGGAAGCAACTCAAGTATCTGTCCATAGCTGAATAAAGAAAATGCGAAAATATGGAAATATTACCTATAAAATAGAATATTATTCAGCTATAGAAAAATAAATACTGCTGCTTGCGATACCCTGGATGAAACCGGAGGCCATTATGCCAAATTAAATAAACCAGACAGTGAAAAACAAAACATCATATGATTGAGTTATACATAGAATTTAAAATGTTTCAACTTATAGAGACTGTAACAATGGTTGCCAGAGGCTTTGGGTGGGGAAGATAGAGAGAAGTTGGTCAAAGGTACAAATTCCAGTTATAAGCAGAATATGTTCTAGGGATCTAACATATAACATGATGAATGTAGTTTTAATATTATATTGTACACTTGGAATTTGCTTAAGCATAGATGTAAAGTGTCTCCCTTTCCTAGGTGAGATGAAGAATGTGTTAACTCAATTGTGGTAATATA
Organism: Orientallactaga sibirica; assembly: GCA_036365145.1. Classification (NCBI taxonomy): domain Eukaryota; kingdom Metazoa; phylum Chordata; class Mammalia; order Rodentia; family Dipodidae; genus Orientallactaga; species Orientallactaga sibirica. Next base: position 3,172,568 of record JAEOAD010001749.1, on the reverse strand, counting down.
GCACAATTTATATAAAACCATCACATTTCACATCTTAGTTACATAAAATCTTGTCAAATATACTTCAATAAGGCTGGAAAAAATTTTGGCATTAGAAACTTTCAAACAAATTTTCAAACAAAAACTTACAGAGCCCACAAAGACATACCAAAGAAATAAAGAGATGTTTTGTTTAAAAGGAGGTTAAGGGTGGGGCAGAAATGATGTGAGACTTAACTTCATGGTCTGAGATACATCAAAGACCTTTTCCTCCAGAGACTAAAACCCACTTGCTATCACATGTAGGGGAAAAATAACTGGCGGTTTCACATTTTAAAACCACTGGTACAAGGAAAATTATATATATATAATTTTTTTTTTAGTTTTTTTTTTTGAGGTAGGGTCTCACTCTAGCCAAGAATGAGCTGGATCTCATTCTGTAGTCTCTGGCTGGCCTTGAACTCACAGCAATTCTCCTGCCTCTTCCTCACAAGTACTGGGATTAAAGGTGTATGCTACCATGCCTGGCTCGAGATATATATTTTTTATGAATATTTCATTAACAAAGCCCTAAAACAAACCCAAAACTTCTGAAAACATTCTGATAACATTAATAGAAAAAAAAACTTTAAGAACACGAAACAAACTGTGAGTATACTAATCTACAATGTTGAGATAAACATCTGAATCCTAGCCACACTGCTTATCTCACTTTTTGACCAGGGGAAGTTTTCTAACTTCTCTATATCTTGAGAAATAACATCATCTATTTAAAGAGGTGCTAGAAAAATTCAGTGTACAGTCTTCTGTATAGTATCTGGTGTCCAATAAGAATTCAATAAAATTTAATTTTTATTTCTACATAACATGGATAGAAAATATACAGAATTTTCCTACAGAAGCAACATCAAATCACATCCATCCTAAAGAGCCCCGAGGATGTAGACTTACTCTTTATTTTTTACATGACAGAAGTAGGTGTCAGGACAAGGCAAGCTCAAGTACCTAGAGGGTCTAGACAGGTGAAGCAGTGAGTGAGGTAGCTAGAGTAGAACTATGGTAGCTGAGCTCTTTATTCAGCTCTGGCCAAGGACTGCCTGCCATGCAGGAAGGTGGGTCTACAGTGTCTGGAGTATGATTTTGCAAGACATATTAGAAATACAGATTTAAATTAATTTTAAATGAAAACACTGTGTAGTTCAAAGTATCAATACAGATTTAGCAACAAGCCATTAGTTTACAATCTACAATAAAAGATTGGGGCAGGTGTTTTGGGGCTTGGATCTTTCCATATAAAATTACACATAAAGGAGTTAGGCTGAATCTGAATCCTCACAGTATGGTCCCTCTCCACTGGTGGCAGATTTTACTAAGGACTGATTCAGCAGTTTACTAGGCCTGGATGTTGTGTGATCTTAGGAAATCGAATGATACACTTATTGTATACACAACTGGGCAGATGGCTAGAATGCCTGCTATTTTTCAGAGTGCTTTGTTACTGGTGTGACATCTTAAATTGGTCATTTTTTCAAATGCTTTAATTGCTTTCTAACAACAGACCATTGTTGATTTCCCTTTATTCATTCCTGATATGGTTTGTTTTATAATTTCTATATGCTAATTTAGCACTGTCCACTGAACTCTCTGTGATAATGGGAATGCTTGATAACTAAGCCATTCACTATGGCAATATAGCTACTACCTAAGGAAATGGATTTTTAGTTTCTTTTAAAAGATGTCATAATTTTTTTTTTCTTTGTTACAGTGCTGGGATTGAACAGGGTCTCACCCATACAAGGTTCTGCCTGTGAGCTACATGCTCAGCCTGTGAACTTTCTATTATTTACTTGAGACAGAGAGAGGGAGAAAGAGAAAGAGAGAGTCAGTTGTGAGAGTGGGTGTGCCAGGGCCTCTAGCCACTGCAAACAAACTCCAGATGCATGCGCCACCAAGTGCATCTGTCTGACATGGGACCTACAGAATTGAACTGGGGTCCTTAGGCTTCACAGGCCTGTGCCTTAACTGCTATGCCATCTCTCCAGCCCTGGTTTCTTTTTTTTTTTTTCTAGGTAGGGCCTCACTCTAGTCCAGGCTGACCTGGAACTCACTCTAGCTCCAGGCTGGCCTTGAACTCAGTGATTCTCCTACCTCTTCCTCCTGAGTGCTAGGATTAAAGGTTTGTACCACAATGCCTGGTTCAAATTTTTAGTTTCGTTTAATTAATGTAATAAAACTTAAATTTAAATGGCTAGTAGCTATCCACCAGAAAGCATGGGATAGTATCTATAATGCATATATATTATATCGGTTGGTTATACATTGGTATTAGTACACTTTTTGGCCTATAATTTTATATATATGTAGCCTCTGACCTATAAATAAAAACTCACACATGAATGAATAATACTAATCCTTCCTACTAAAGCAGAGGGAGATAATCCTCTGAAAATCTACCAATAGAGTGACACTTTAGTGGTCATGTGTGCCTATAAATTTTGTTATTTAAGTCTCACAATATGCATGCACCACTTTGTGCATCTGGCTTTCTGTGGGTACTGGGAAATCAAACACAGGCCAGCAGGCTTTATAAGCAAGCACTTTGTGTCTTCAAATATTTACTGGGTGCCCACCCCATGCCAAGCAGTTCTGAGTTAGTGCTGAGGTCACTACTGTTAAATAAAACAAACTGTAAAAAGACCTGGTGACTTCGTGGAGGTAGTCTAGTGAATGTGTCAAATTTGTATTTCTCATAATACAAATGTGACAGTCATATGTAATCCTCTCTAGTGCTTTAATTATTAAATTATTGGGTCTGGAGAGATGGTTATTCAGTTTTAAGTGCTTGCTTATAAAGCCTGCTGGCCTGTGTTTGATTTCCCAATACCCACAGAAAGCCAGATGCACAAAGTAGTGCATGCATTTGGAGTTCATTTGCAGTAGCAAGAGTCCTGACACAACCATTTTCTTTCATTCTCTCTCTAATAAAAAAATAAATTATAGTATTTTTTCTTCCTGGTAAAAGTGGATGGGGGAAGCTGGGCAGGGTGTCTTAAGCCTTTAATCCCAGTACTTGGGGGGCTAGGGTAGGAGGATGGCTATGAGTTCAAGGCCACCCTGGACTATAGTAAGACCTTGCTTAAAACAAAAAAACAAACAAACAAACAAACAAACAAACAAACAAACAACAGGGGCTGGAGAGATGGCTTACAGGTTAAGATGCTTGCCTATGAAGCTTAAGGACCCAGGTTCAATTCCCCAGTACCCATGTAAGCCAGATGCACAAAGTGGCACAAGTGTCTGGAGTTTGTTTTCAGTGGTCCAGGCCCTGGTACACCCATTCTCTCTCTGCCTCCTTCTCTCTTATAAATATAAATATAAGTATAAATATATATATATATATACACACACACACATACATACATACATAAACACACACACACACATACATACACATATACTCAAAGAAGTAAGATAGAGTATGTTTAGAGGGTTGAGACTATAGCTTAGTGGTAGAATGCTTGCCTAGCACATGGGATGTTCTAGGTTCAATCTCTAGCACTGGCAAAAAAAAAAAAAATGTATGTTTAAGCCAGGAATGACAGCTCATGCCTTTGATCCCAGCACTTGGAAAGCTGAGGTAGGAGGATTGCTGTGAGTTCAAGGCCAGCCTGAGACACAGTGAATTATAGCCTGAGCTAGAGTGAGACCCTACCACAAAAAACCAAAATAAATAAATAAATAAACAGAACAAAAACAAAACAAAAGCAGATGTGTGAGGTAAGGGAACACATAGAAGCCACTACACTAGTTAACCCATGGAGAGCCTTTAAGCAGTAACATTATAATTGCCTTCTGACCAGTAGGAGTGAATATATAAGAAATCCTTGAGTCTATTATTTGTAAAGGAAAAGAATCCTTACCCAGGGAGACCATGTTCCCAGCACTCTCCTTCCTGATTTCCTGGTAGGGGTCTCCTTGAGTAGGAATCTGATGCACAGTCTTTCTATAGGAAAACCTTCTCATTGTGTGGACATCTTTCACTGGTTCCTGTAACAACACTAACACCAGTGACTACCAAGACAACCGCATGGGTCTTCAAAGGGTGAACCACCCTGGGTGAAGCAGCAAAAGTCCCTAAAGAGGAATCAAGTTAAGGAGACAAGTGTGTGTATTACATGCCACATTAAGCAGACAATACAAGTGTTAGGATAAGATAATGTAAGACAGCTGATCCAACAAGGAGTTCCATCACTTAGTAGACAGAATCCAATCTTTTCTGGAAAAGAAAGTAAAAAAAATCTCTTGGAAGAGGTATAAAAATCTGGAGGTAGTAAAATCACTAGAAAGGAAGGTCAGGGAGGCCTGTTACAATTACCTGGGAGCCATCAGGAAGACGTGTGGCTGTCACCTCCTGATCTATGATTTTCCACTCATCAGCAGGGACTGGAACCCAGAGAGAAGAGCTAGCTATGAAAAGAGAAGAAACAGTAATTATTACAGGCTTTTGTCCTTTAATTCATGCTTCTTTTCCTTTTATGAAATGTGTACTGGGCTGGAGAGATGGCTCAGGAGTTAAAGTGCTTACTAGCAAAGCCTGATGGCCCAGGTTCAATTCCTCAGTATCCATGTAAAGCCTAATACACAAAGTGGCACATGTGTCCAGAGTAAGTTTGCAGTGGTAGGAGGCCCTGGCATGCCAATTTCCTCCCTCTCTCTCTCCTTGAAAATAAATAAAATATTTAAAACTAAAACACACACACACACACACACAAAAACCCAAAACAACAACAAAAAAATATATAAAACAAAATGAATATTAAAACCTAAGATTAGGGCTGAAGAGAGAGTTTAGCGGTTAAGGTATTTGCCTCCTAAGCCTAAGAATGCTGGTTCCAATCTCCAGGGCCCACATTTAGCCAGATGTAAAGTGATGCAAGGGCGCAATGCCACACTTTACCACAAGGGGGCGCACGCATCTGGATTTCGTTTGCAGTCGCTGAGAGGCTGCTGGCACACCCATCTCTATCTGTCTTCCTCTCCCTCTCTGTCTCTCTCAAAAAAGAAACCCTAAGATTATAAACTGATCACTTTTTCAGTGTGTTCAGAGTAATGCCTGGATTTGCCTGATTTTAAAGCTGGTGCTTTACCATTCTAACACAAGTGCTTTCAGGAAATAAGAAAGTACAGTGCATGCGAGGGGCTGCCTGGAGCTGTGGGAAGTGAAGAGCACTTGTCCCATTGAGAGGGCACAACCACTGCTCAGCTCAGCTGGTGCTTCAGGTTGAGGCTGGCTCTGGGACAGCCTCTGACTTTTTCTAGAGGAGAAATCTGGACCTTTGTGAGATCTCGAATCTTAAACTTGAGAAAAAGCAAACACCATACCCCAAACACACTCTATAGGTTAAACGAAAAAAAATCCCAATTTGGTTTGTAAGTTGTCAGGTTCTGATCATAAGGCCCTATGAATAAATATTGTCCTCAGCAGCTTTGCAAACACATAGGCAGTAACAGACACAGTAAGCAAACAGCAACCCTCCCAGGGTAGAAGGGAAATCACCTTTTATATAGCCATGCTAGTGGTCCAATTTCTTCTAAAACATCAAGAGTAACTATTTTTGCTCTACTACTTTTACAGAAGCAAGTGAAGTCATTTCCATAGAAGTGCATTATATTCCCTGAAAAGTATATGACTGAAATAATGTGTATTCTTTAGAATGAATCTTTCATATATATATATAATCTCAAATTATTTTTTATTTTTATTTTTGGAGAGACATACAGAGAAAGACAGAGAGGGAGAGGGAGACAGATAGAGAATGGGCGCGCCAGCAGTCTCTCAGCTGCTGTGAATGAAATCCAGGTGTGTGCGACCCCTTGTGGGCAAGTGCGGCATTGCGCCCTTGCATCACTTTGCATCTGGCTAAACGTGGGACCTGGAGATTGGAACCAGGTTCTTAGACTTAGCAGGCAGGTGCCTTAACTGCTAAGCCATCTCTCCAGCCACTAATCTCAAATTTCTGTCCTCTACATCCCAGTCAGTACCTTAACAGAATAAACTTCTACTTTTGGAACACTTTATCATGCTGGATGGCAAAGTCTAGAAACTCCCCAAGTAGGTGTTTGTGAAAATTAAGCTTATCAGCTGGAGTCATTGTAATGCATGTGATCAAAGGAACTTTGATGCTAATGAACATATTTTGGACAATTCAGAACTCACCAATACTTGCAGCACATTCTATTGTTTGGGCAGGGTATGAAAATGACTATGGTCATCATGAATCTTACCTCTTGGTGAAAGCTTGTGTGAGTCAGAGAGAGATGAAGTTTAAAAATAATTCTGGAGGCTTAGAATTAGCTTAGCAGTTTAAGGTGCTTGTTTGAAAAGCCTGCTGGCCCAGGTTCTATTTCCTAGCTATCCATGTAAGCCAGATACAAAAACTGATGCAACAGCTGGTGTTTGTCTGCAGTGGCAAGAGGACCTGGTGTGACTACACACACACACAAGTGAAAATAAATAACAAAAATAAGTCTGCCATTAATAGAGACAGGAAACTAATATTTATTTATTGATTGATTGCATGTGTATGGGTGTGTGTATGCATGTGCTGTAGGGATATGTATGTTACATATGTATGTGTTTGTGTACATGTGGAGGCCAGGCATTAAGGTGTGTCTTCCTCCCTTGTTCTCCACCTTATTCTTGGAGACAGGGTCTCTCACTGAACCTGGAACTAACTCCATCCAGGCAGCAAGTCTCAGGGATTCCCTGCCTCCACATCCTTGGCTGCCTGCCTCTTCCAGACTAAGCCCTTGACATCTCAAAAAGTAACTGTTCTTTTCATGTTACTTGCCCAAGAACAGACAGAAAGTAGGGGCTTCTGTAAGAAGGATTCTGTAGGACAAAAGCAAAAGTCTTTTTTTTTTTTTTTTTTTTGGTAGGGTCTCATTCTAGCCCAGGCTGACCTGGAATTCACTATGTAGTCTCAGGATGGCCTTGAACTGCTCTACCTCTGCCTCTCAAGTGCTGGGATTAAAGGTGTGTGCCACTACACCTGGCCAAAAGTCTTTTGACTATAGGCCCAGTACTCCTTCCACTCCTGTCAGCTTGAGCTGAAACCATACTTCAGGAGATAGGAGAAAGCTAGGCTGGAGGGACAGGAAGACTCATTCCATGAACTTGACTTGTTTCATCCATGTCTAGATGTTGGTGTCCCTTCTCAGGGAAGTTCTGCTATGATCTCTTTCACATGCCATTCTGAGACACCTTAACTTGTGAATCAATTTTGGAATATAGGCATTGTTTCCTTTTCCAAACTGTTTTCAAGTTGTTTATAGTCTGTCAAGAACATCTACATACATGGCATGAGTGAAGACAAACTGAATGTAGAATGGAGATTTTTCAAACAAGACTCATGGCTGGGTGTGTAATATAAGTTTCCTTATTTCCTACTTTAAGATCCTTTTCACTTGGGTCACACACATTTCCAGCTCATGAAGTGGATAAAGTTTTCTGTCCAAATACTTCATTTATTTTCAAATGGGCATTGACAGGACCCTATACTGAGCAAGCCACAGTATTAGGGATACAATGTGAATCTACATGGTCTCTGCATTGGGCACACTTTGTTTTTGAGTCCTTTTTACCATTCTTGGGTAAGGGCCGATGCTCTCTTTTTCGGTTCAGCTGTTCCTGGTGTCCTGAGTGGAGGCTTCTGGCTTCTTTCTGAGAAACAACCCTACATTGGGTTTCTACCTGCTCTGGTTCAAAGTCAGCAACTTCCCACGCAGTTCCAGGTGGAGCTTGTTTCTCTGAGTGTACAGGACTGGTGATCTGCGAAATAAAATCAATGCCATAATGGAAAGTGGGAGGAAAACAGGTGCAACTCAGGCCTACATTTCCCCATTAAAGATATTAAAGGACAAATGGTATGAGAAGGAAGGAAATTCCTGTTCTCAATGGACTTTGTTGGACTCACAGTACTGTCAGTCAGTTTGGGCCTAAGGCAACAACAGGAGGGTGTTCTTTATTGCTAGTGGAGGGGGGAGTGTAGGAAGTGAATACAGAGTATCTTTTATAGAACAGACAGACATTCAGACTTTACATCTACTAGGTTCACAGACAAGTCATCAGAACACAAACACATTCTCCAGTGAACTACAAACTTAGAGAATACAATCCTATGCAAAGTGAAATTGTACAACTGGCAAATGCTGTGAGATTTCATGAGGCCAGTGAAAGGGTATTGTAAAATAACAACACCAGCATGCAAGGACACTAAGAAATTAAGATCTGGCAGCCCACTGGTCTGGAGTGCTAAGGATCATGGCACTAACAAAATAGTAATAGGAACATTAAAGGTTTAGAGAGGACTCTGGGATAACTGATGACTTTTTCCCCAAGACAAACCTTTTAAGCATTAACTATTGTTCTCTACATAATTCTGTTGGAAACAACATACCAAGGATTAAAACCTATATGTGAGCCGGGTGTGGTGGTGTACGCCTTTAATCCCAGCACTCGGGAGGCAGAGGTAGGAGGATCGCTGTGAGTTCGAGGCCACCCTGAGACTACAGAGTGAATTCCAGGTCAGCCTGGGCTACAGTGAGACCCTACCTCGAAAAACCAAAACCAACCAAACAAACAAAAACAAAAACAAAAAAAACTATATGTGGGGTCACGATATTAGTTTCATTTGCAAAATAATAGTTCCAACCCTGTTTTCTACTTAATACTAAATTCAAATCTGCTTTTACATGGGTTAGCTTTAAAAATCTTTTATCAGTACTCTATCTTTCCACAAAAGCACGTCTTCCTGCAACGCAGCTCTGCCCACCTGCCTTTCCCACTATCGTTCTCAAATACAAAAAGCCTTGGAAAATCCTGTCTCACCTGCTGTCTCAGTCTCCTGGTCTCTTTCTCCAAATGGACCACCAGGGCCACCGCTTCCTCTCCACTTTCTGGACACTGCTTCTGTGCCCAAGCCTGAATCTTCTCTGGCAAAATGGTGAGAAACTGTTCAATCACCAACAGCTCAAGGATCTGCTCCTTGGAACGCGTCTCTGGCTTCAGCCACCGGCAGCAAAGCTCCCAGAGTTTACTGAAAGCTTCGTGGGGTCCCGTCACGTCCTCGTAGCAGAACTGCCTGAAGCACTTGCGAAAGGACTCACACTCCGTGCTCTCGGGTCCTCCCTGCATGGGCTCCGACGCCCACTCGGAGTCCTTTTCCACCTTCATGATTAGGCACTCCTCAACTTCCAGGGGGACGTCGATGCGGGGGTCCAGGGCTGCAGCCATGATCCAGCCAGGCTCAACACATCTGGGAAAGGTGAGGGTCAGCAGGAACGAGGGACCAACTGAGCAAACCTACACTAGGCTCCTGTAAGGGGGAACGTGGACCCTGAGGTCGCCCAGCTCGGCCTCTCTGCCCAACAAGTCGTGGCCGCGACTAGGGCGTCAGTGCAGGGCGGAGAGGGGAGTCGGCCGGCGGCCAGGAGGGGGTGTGGCAGCACCCCAGGTCGGGCTCCGGGAGGCCAGGCCTCGACAATGGGTGGAACCGAGCGAGCAGGCTCCGCCCAGCCCCGGATTCCCGCTCGGGTCACCGGGCTGCTGCAGGTGTCCAGTGGGGGCCCGAGCGTCCCAGACCAACGCCGAAGCTCTTCCCGGCTCACGGCGGCGCCCGTGGGAAACCTCAGCACGTCGAGCAAAGGCCGCCGAGGGGGTCCGCTCCCCGCCGAGGGACAAAACCCCCGAGGGCCTGCGGGGCGCGGCCACCGGGCCGGCGCTGGGCCTCGTCTGTCAGCTCGGCCCGCGGAGAGCGCGGGGGGCGCTGGGAGCCACGGCCGCGCATGCGCCGCCCGTGCCCGCGCGCGGCGGGGGCCGCCTCGCGGGCGAGGGGCTGGGGGAAGGGGCTGCGCGCTGGACTCTCGCGAGAACGCGCCGCGCCGTGACTTGCCGCGGAGGGACTTTAGGAGTGAGGATGTAGGCCTGGGGGACGAGTGCAAGTCCTGCTTGTAGAGGAGACGTCGCTGGAGCGGCGCACAGTCCTGTCCGTTGGGAACGGGGATGCAAGGGATGGGGACTCCTTTTGCGGAAGGATTGTGGCCTTGGCCTGGGGCAGGGGTCTCAGGTTTGGTCGTGTGCTGGTGTCTGGGATCCTTCACTGGAGCTTTGGACCAATCCCCGCGGAGGAACAAGGCTTAGCGCTCCTCCTGAGGAAGGATGTGTGGATGGCCCCGTCCATTCCTGGACGGACATGAGAGGTCACCTTTACTTTTTGGGGATTTCTTACTGCCTAGGTAAAGGTATGTGTGGCCAAGCATCATTAAAAGGAATCTTTGAGTCTTACAGGCCCAGCTTCTCCCCCAAGTCCTGCAATCATAGTTGGATGTCCCGGAACCTACTGTCCTTCCTCCCACCCACCCCATGTTTATTGAGTGCATACTTTGTAACAGGTGGTAGATGCTTTAGGGTCTTAGCATCCATCAGTGAGCAAAACAAGTTCTTGTTCTCACCATAGCTCAGTGACTAATTTCTTAAAGCCATAATTATAATTTGACTAATTCTAGCACCTCAGAGGCCCAGAGCACCTTGTGTATATAATGTGTAAGTTGAAGGACGGTCTGAGAGACTCCTTTGGGGATTTGGTGTTTACCGCGAGGTGTATCAAAGTTTCATAGGGCTCAGAGAACCTGAACCAAGTGCAACAGACAGAATATAAGACATTAGGATCTTTTTTTTTTTTTTTTTTTATTGACAACAAAACATACTTACATACCAAAGGTCAGTGAACTCCACTCTCCATCATATCCCCTCTCTCTCTCCATTAGTCTCTTTTTTAATATGATGTCATCCTCTTTTACTTCTACTATGAGGGTCTTGGGAGGTATTGCTAGGCACAGCAAGGTCATGGATATCAAGGCCAATTTCTGTCTGGGCAGTTGCATTGTAGGGAGTCGCACCCTTCCTTTGGCTCTTCCATTCTATCCGCCCCTCTTCCGTAATGATGAAGGAGCCTTGAGGGTGTGACAGAGATGTTTCAGTGCTTGGCACTTCTCCATCCCTTTCTCAGCACTATGTTGCCTCTTGGATCATCCCAGTGGTCATCGCCATCTGAAAAGAGAAGCTTCTCTAACCAGAAGTGGCTAGCATTAGTATGTGAATATGAGCATTAAGTGAAGTATTTTCCGAGCAGAATAGTATATACATTTAGATAAGGGCATGCTTTATACCCCTAAGGTTTATGACCTTACCTTTTTGCTTAGGTTTTTCAGTACCAGGCATGTATTCCCTCCGTATTTCAGTCAATTATAGAGCAGTTGGTTACCCCACGAGTATGCCACTATTGCTGTTCAGTCTTTGGGCCTGTGTTGGCCACTGTTTTCACTTGATGACTTCTGTCTCCCATACTCTGCATGCAGTGCAGCTTTTCCAGCTTTCAGTTGGCTGGTCTAAGGAAAGGTTTTCTGCTCAGCACCAGCTTGCTTTCTCAGTGACCTTGCCTCTCAGGCAAGAGATAAGACATTAGGATCTTTGCATTGTGTACTCCTGTGTTCCAGCACTTGAGAGAGTGGAGGCAAGAGAATTGAATGAAACCCTGTCTCAAAACACAAAAACCCTGAAAACACAAAACACCAGACAACAAAAACCCAAACAACAAACAAAAAAATAATTAGGGCCGGGCGTGGTGGAGCACGCCTTTAATCCCAGCACTCGGGAGGCAGAGGTAGGAGGATCACCGAGAGTTCGAGGCCACCCTGAGACTACATAGTTAATTTCAGGTCAGCCTGGACCAGAGTGAGACCCTACCTTGCAAAACAAAACAAACAAACAAAAAAAATCAGGGACTGGTGGAGACTGAACTGGAAGTCATTTCCGATCTGAAGGAAGCAGCTATAAGCACTAGTCTGTTGTTTCCAGGCAGGAAAATGGGGCAAGCCTCGCCAGATCAGATTTAATTTTTTTTCTTTTTATTTTATTTGCAAGCAGAGAGAGAGAGAGATTGGAGAAGAGAGACAGAGAATAGGTGTGTCAGGGCCTCTAGTCACTACAAATGAACTTCAGATACATGTGCCACTTTGTGCATCTGACTTTATGTGAGTATTGGGGAATCGAACTCAGGCAATTGGGGTTTGCAGGCAAGCACCTTAACCACTGAGCCATCTCCAGCCTCTGATCCGATTGTTTAAAGGAAGTTGGCTAACAATTGTCAGGTGAAATAATAACACTTTTAAATGTGAGAGTGAGAAAGAATGAGAGAGAAAGAGAATTGGCATTCCAGGGCCTCCAGCCACTGTAATCGAACTCCAGATGCTTGTGCCACCTAGTGGGCACATGTGTGACCGTGTGTGCTTGTGTCACTTTGTGCATCTGGCTTATGTGGGACCTGGAGAGTCAAAGATGGGATCTTAGGCTTTGCAGGCAAGTGTCTTAATCACTAAGCCATCTCTCCAGCCCTAATACACTTCTAAATGATTGTAAGATACATTTGTTTTTCCTTACTAGAATGTTAATGAAATATGAAATAGAACTTTTGTTTTGAGACAGGGTCTTGTTATATAGCCCAGGCTGGCCTTGAACATGTGACCTTCATACCATCATCTACTGAGATTACAGGTGTAAATTACCATGCTTGTCTGGAGATTTTTCTTTTGAATTTTTTCTTTTTTTTATTGACAACTTCCATAAACCATGGTAATTCCCTCCCCCTATTTCCCCTTTGCAACTCCACTCTCCATCATAACCCTTCCCTCTCTCAGTCAGTCTATTTTTGATGGTCTTGTGTAGGTAGTATCAGGCACTGCGAGATTATGGATATCCAGGCCATTTTGTCTGGAAGAGCACATTGTAAAAAGTCCTACCATTCACTATGTAGTCTCAGGATGGTCTTGAACTCACAGTGATCCTCCTACTTCTGCCTCCCGAGTGCCAGGGTTAAAGGCATGCTCCACCATGCCCGGCAGAATGGCTCTTACATTCTTTCCACCACCTCTTCTGCAGTGGACCCTGAGCCTTGAAAGTTTTGATAGAGTTGTGTCAGTGCTGAGCACTCCTTTATCACTTCTCAGCACTATGGTGCCTTCTAAGTCATCCCCAAATAACTGCCATCTGAAAAGAGAAGCTTCTTTAACCAAAAGTGAGAGTAGCATAAATATATGGGTAACAACATTAAGAGAAGTGGTTACTGTGCAGTTTGGTGAGCATAGTATATACCTTTAGGTTGATACCAGCAGTTGTTACACTCCTAGGGCTCATGACTTCCACCTTCATAGGTTTTCAGTATCAGGCATATATTTCCTCCATGGAGCCGGCCTCCAGTCCAATTAGAGAGCAGTTGGTTTCCCCCATAAAAGACATGGCACTATTGTACTTGTTTGCTCATTTGGCCTGGCGGGCCAAATTTAAGGCTTGCAGTGTCTACTGTTGTTTATTGCCACTGGTGATTTCTCTCTCCATGGAACTACATGCAGGGTAGCTTTTTCCAGCTTTCTGTCAGCTGGTCTACAGGGAGGAAGTTTTCAGCTCAGCTCCAGCAGGATTTCACACTGACCTTGCATTCCAAGTATGTGGAGTCTTCAGCAATAGGGTCTTACCATCTATTCCTGATGAGAAACCAAGATCCTTGGCAATGGCCTGTAATGTTTTGGGGGCATTAGGGACCTCCCTAGCCAACAACTCACTGGACGTATCTCATCCCTGGTACTGAAAATTTTCTAGTAACAATCTATGGCTTCTGGGTTTGCCATTGTCCAAAAATACAGGTTTCCATATGATTTATTCATGCTGTCTTAGATTTTGATTAGCCCACCTCCACCTTTCCTTTACTCAGTCTCTTCTCCTGACCTCACTTAGGCCTATCCACCCCTAGTATTCTGTTCTTCTACTTACATATAGGAGTGAGATGGAATCTCACAGTAGTTTTGATTTGCATTTCTCTGATGATGGAGATTTTTTTTTAAACTACCATGCAAGAGCTTAGAATGTTACCTCACACATGGTAGGCAAATCATCTGTTTTTTGAAGCAGCTCTGCACTCATTTTCTTATTTTTTCTCCTCTAGCCCCCAGCATGTGCCTCAGAGAAATACTTGGGTGCTTCTTCCTTTTGTACTTTTTAATTTAGTTCCTCTCTCTCCACCCCAATGTGCTTGGCATTATATATTGGTTTCTTCCACTTATCAACCCTATTTTCTATTTAAGGATTTTTTTTTTTTGGTGGTTGTTTTGGTTATGACCTAAAACTTGAGTGAATTGAGCTTGAATTCACCAGCAGGCAGTCTATACTCTGAGGCCTAGCTCTTCAACACTAGGCTGTTCCCAGCTGCTTCTTGGGGAAGGGGAGAGAGTCTGCATGATTTTTCTCCCCTTTCCCCCATTTTCCCCCACAATTCTGCTCTTCACCATATCCCCTCCCTCCCTCTCTCCATTAGTCTCTCTTTTATTTTGATATCATCTTCTTTTTCTCCTATTATGAGGGTATTGGGAAGGTGTTGGTAGGCACTGCAAGGTCATGGATAGTGAGGCCAATTTCTGTCTGGGCAGTTTCATTGTAAGGAGTGGTACCCTTCCTTTGGCTCTTCCATTCTTTCTGCCACGTCTTCTGCAATGGACCCTGAGCCTTGGAGGGTGTGATAGAGATCTTTCAGGGCTGAGCAGTCCTCTGTCACTTCTTCTCAGCCCTATGTTGCCTTTTGGGTCATCCCAGTGGTCACCACCCTCTGAAAAGAGAAGCTTCTCTAACCAAAAGTGAGAGTAGCATTAATATGTGAATATGAATATTAAGTGCAGTGCTTTCAGGGCAGCTTGGTGAGAATAATATATGCATTTAACCAGACAAGAGTAAGCTTTATACCCCTAAGGCACATGACCTCCCCTGACATAGGTTTTTGATTAGGTTTTCAGTACCAAGCATGTATTCCCTCCCATAGAGCAGGCCTTCAGTCCAATTAGAAAGTAGTTGGTTTCCTCTAGAGCAGACATGCCACTATTGCACCCATTTGGTCATTTGGCCTGTCTAGCCAAATTTGAGGCTTCCACAGTGTCCACTGTTTTCACTGCTGGTGACTTCTGTCTCCCATAGGGCTGCATGCAGTGCAGCTTTTTCCAGCTTTCAGTTGGCTGGCCTACAGGAAGAAGGTTTTCAGCTCAGCACCAGCTTGGGAAAGATTTTATTTGTTTTTGATTAAGTAGTTGTGCTGGAGCTGGGGATGGTGGCACATGCCTTTAATCTCAGCACTCAGGAGGTAGAGGTAGGAGGATTGCCGAGAGTTCAAGGCCACCCTGAGAGTACATGGTGAATTCCAGGTTAGCCTGGGCTAGAGTGAGACCCTACCTAGAAAAACAACAACAACAAAAAAGTTGCTCTCCTGAGACATCTTGTTCTAGAAGAAAATGATCATCCTTGGTCATTTGAACTTTATATTCCATGTCATGGACTAAAAGCAAGACAAATCTCAAGTCTGCCTGGAGAATTTGTAACCTACCCTCCTTAAAGTTCTACCTGGAGTAGAAGACACTCAGACTTGGTTTTCATTTTCTCTTAGGTGTGGGCTCATAGGACTGTGGAAATAGCCTCTCAGGAGCACATACCCACATTCACAAATATGTTTAATTGGAAGTTTCCAGTGTAAAAGTAGCATTAGCTCATGTTCCTGACTGCTAGCTTTTATTATTTATTATTTTGAGGCAAGCCCAACATACTGCCTTCTTTTTTATGTGTGGGTGGGGAGGAGGGGGAGGGAGGAAGAGAATTGGCATGCCAGGGCCTCCAGCCACTGAAATTGAACTCCAGAAATGTGCACTCCTTTGTGTGTATGTGCAATCTTGCATGCTTGCCTCACTGTGCATCTGGCTTACATGGGACCTGGAGAGTCGAACACGAGTCCTTGGGTTTTGCAGGCAAAGGGCCTTAACCACTAACCCATCTCTCCAGCCCCTGACTGCTAGCTTTAATCTTTAACAATTCATGGTCAAGTTTATTTTCCCTATATCACCCCCCCCACCAATCCTGGATTATTTTGAAGCAAATCCTGAGCATCCAAGTGTATTACTTGTAACATAAGAATGCATTGCTGGAATTCAGGGACTCTGGTTTAAAATGTTTTTTTTTTTTTTTTCAAGGGTCTCACTCTGGCCCAGGCTGACCTGGAATTAACTATGTAGTCTCAGGGTGGCCTTGAACTCATGGCGATCTTCCTACCTCTACCTCCCAAGTGCTGGGATTAAAGGTGTGCACTACCACGCCTGGCTCTGGTTTAAAATGTGATTTAAGGGCTGGAGAGAAGGCTTAGTGTTTAAGGTGACTGCAAAACCTAATGACCTGAGTTTGATTCCCTAGTACCCACATAAAGCCTAATACACAAAGTGTCACATGCATCTGGAGTCCATTTATGGTGGCTGGAGGCCCTGGCACTCCCATTCTCTCTCTCTTTCTTTCATATCTCTCTGCTTGCAAGTAAATAAATAAATAAAAAGACATAATTTTAGTATCTTCATAAATCCTCCCAAAGTGCATCGATTCTTTTGAAGGATGGTTTACAAAGGAGAAAAGAGTTATAGATGCTGGATAAGTGAAAAGAATGATGGTCCCTACATTTGGTAGTTAGGTGCTTGTTTTGCCTTGGGAGCAGAGCAGATTGTTATAAAGACTTTGAGACACTGTAGAGGAGTAGTTATTTTCTCAGAACATGAGCTCTTTCAGACTCAGACACTCTCTTCCTGTGATCCCAAGAAGAGCATGCACCCCAGTGTTTCTTCTTTAGGAGGTCTTACTACCTCTGCCTCAGAGCCCGACCTGTCACCATCCCTCTGTCCATGGTGCTGATCTAGCATAACTTTGGACACCAACCTGAAGAACTATAATTTGGTTTTGTCCAGTGAGATTTAATGTAGGGTTACTGTAAAATGACTATTAAGGGAAGGGGAGATGGCCAAGTGGTTAAAGGTGTTTGTTTGGAAAACCGGCTGTCTGAATTCAATTCCCTGGTACTTATGTAAAGCCAAATGCACAAAGTGGTGCACGTGTCTGGAGTTCCTTCACAGTGGTTAGATGCTCTGGCATGCCCATTCACTCTCACTCTCTTATTCCATCTCTCAAATAACTACAAATATATGTTTTTTGGTTTTGCAAGGTAGGGTCTCACTCTGGTCCAGGCTGACCTGGAATTAACTATGTAGTCTCGGTGGCCTTGAACTTTCGGCGATCCTCCTTCCTCTGCCTCCCGAGTGCTGGGATTAAAGGCATGTGCCACCACGCCCAGCTTTATAAATACAAATATTTTTTAAAAGTGTCTATTAAATATGCATTAAATAGTACACAAAACTGTCTAATCCTGAGCCAAGTTACGAAAACAAAAATAAAAATCCTCAATGCCAATATGAAAATGTTTTAGTAATAACCAGTTCTCTTCTTTTTTTTTGAAGCAGGGTCTCCCTCTAGCCCAGGCTGACCTCAGACTCATTCTGCAGCCCATGCTGGCTGTTAATTCATGGAAGTCCTCTTACCTCAGCCTCCTGAGTATTGGGATTAAAGTCATGAGCCAGTATGCCTGGCTGCTCTCATATGTTTTTAGATATTTTATTTATTTATTTATTTATTTATTTATTTATTTATTTATTTATTTTAAAGGGAAGGAGAGAGAGAGAGAGAGAGTGAGTGAGTGGGTGTCAGGTAGATAGAGAGTGGGCACACCAGGGCCTCCAGCCACTGCAAACAAACTCCAGGCCTATGTGCCACTTTGTGCATCTGGCTTACATGAGTACTGAGGAATTGAACCTGGGTCCTTAGGCTTCACAGGCAAGTGCCTTAACTGCTAAGGCATCTCTCTAGCCCTCTCAAAGCTTTTATGACATGAAAATACAGTTCATTTCTTTAAGAATTGAAATGTGGGGCTGGAGAAATGACTTAGTGGTTAAGGCACTTGCCTGCAAAGCCCAAGGACCCAGGTTCAGTTTCCCAGTACTCACCTAAGCCAGATGTACAAGGTGACACATGTGTCTAGAGTTCATTTGCAGTTGCTGGAGGTCCTGGTGTATCCATTCACTCTCTTGTCTCTCTAATAATTAAATAAATAAAAATAAATTACTAAAAATAAGAATTGGGGGCTGGAGAGATGGCTTACCGGTTAAGGCGCCTGCCTGCTAAGCCTAAGAACCCGGTTCCAGTCTCCAGGTCCCACGTTTAGCCAGATGCAAAGTGACGCAAGGGCGCAATGCTGCACTTGCCCACAAGGGGGCACACACATCTGGATTTCATTCACAGCAGCTGAGAGACTGCTGGCACACCGATTCTCTATATGTCTCCCTCTCCCTCTCTTTCTGTCTGTCTCTCTGTGTGTCTCTCAAAAAAAAAAAAAAAAAAATTGGGACTGGAGAGATGGCTTAGTGGTTAAGGTGTTTGTCAACAAAGCCAAAGGATCCTTTTTTGATTCTCCAGGACCCACATAAGCCAGATGCACTTGGGGATGTATGCATCTGGAGTTTGTTTACAGTGGCTGGAGGCCCTGGCATGCCCATTCTCTTTCCCCTTCTTTCTCTCTTTCTCAAATAAATAAATAAAAAATAAAATATATTAAAAATAAAAATAAGAATTGAGATATGGAAGTGAAAAGATTATGTGTGTATCAGTATGTCCATTTTAGATGTATTAAGATTTTCACTTTTTTTTTTTTTTTTTGGTTTTTCTAGGTAGGATCTCACTCTAGCCCAGACTGACCTGGAATTCACTATGTAGTCTCAGGGTGGCCTCAAACTCATGGTGATCTTCCTACCTCTGCCTCCTGAGTGCTGGGATTAAAGGTGTGTGCCATCACGTTTGGCTTAAATGTATTAATATTTTCAAATATTTAAAGATTTTATTGTGTGCATTCATTGTACATGGTACTGTCACAGAAGGATATTTTCATGCAAGTATATATTGCACATTGAGTATATTCACCCCATACCTTCCCAACCTTCCATTTCTGACCCTTTCCTTTCCCATTAGTGTCCTTTATTCTCTTAGACAGTTTCACTGCTACTTTCATGTATACATACATGATTTTATGTATCTATAATGAATTTGGTAACCAAGACTGAATCAAAATATATTTTGTCATCCTGATACTGCTTTAATTCACTTAATATGATTAGCATCAATTTTCTTACAAATGCTATAACTTTGTTCTTCATTATGGTTAAAGGTTCCACTGTGTATATGTACAACAATTTCTTTATCCATTCCTCTGTCTTTGGACACTTAGGCTGTTTCCATTACTTAGCTATTGTGAACAGTGCTTCAGTAAACATTGGGGTACAATCTTGTTGACATGTTGCATTTGGTCTTGTTGCAACTATCTTCTCATTGCTGGAACAAAACACCTAAAAAGCCAAAAGTAGCTGATGGGAGGAAAGGGTTTATTTGGGCTTACTGTCTTGAGAAGTTTCATCATGGCAGAGCAGAGGATGAGAATCATGTCCTATCAACTAGGAGATAGCAGTAAGAGTGTGCTAGCTAGCTAACAACCAGTAGGGCTGGACCAATCATCCTCAGAGCCTGCTCCCAGTGATGCACCTCCTCTAGCAAGGCTCCACCAGCTGGGAATTGAGTATGAAGCTTAAGCATGCACAAGACTATGAGGGACACTTCATTAAAACCACAGGCTCCTTTGGGAGTAGTATGGTAGATCTGTTTGCTGAGGATCCTCTACACTGATTTCCATAGTGAGTGGGCTACTTCACATTCCCACCAGCAGTGTATTAGGGTTCCCTTCTATCCACTTCCTCACCAGCCTTTTTTTTTTTTGAAGCAAGCCCAACAGACTGGCCTTTAAAAATTAAAAAAAAATTATTTATTTGAGAGAGGGAAAAAGAGAGAGAGAGAGAGAGAGAGAGAGAGAGAGAGAGAGAGAGAGAGAGAGGAGGAGAGAATGAGAATGAATATGGGCTCCCCAGGGCTTCCAGCCACTGCAAATGAACTCCAGATGCATGCGCCACCTTGTGCATCTGACTTAGTGGGTCCTGGGGAATTGAACCAAGGTCCTTTGGCTTTGCAGGCACGCGCCTTAACCACTAAGCCATCTCTCCAGCCCTGGCCTTTTTTTTAAGGTGAGAGAGTGAGTGAGAATGCACACATGCACATGACATAATTGGCATACCAGGCCTCCAGCCACTGCAGTTGAACTCCAGACATGTGCACCCCCTTGTGTGCATGTGTGACTTTGTACACTTGTGTCACTTTGTGTGTCTGGCTTATGTGGGAACTAGGGAGTTGAACATGAGCCCTTAGGCTTTGCAGGAAAGCACCTTAACTGTTAAGCCATCTCTCCAGTCCCCTGTTGTTGATTTATTAATGGTTCTTATTCTGAGTGCAGTTAGATGGAATTTCAATGCAGCTTTAATTTCTTTGATGGCTAGCGAGAGTTTGAGCATTTTTATATGTTTATTGACTTTTTATTTCATCTTTTGAGAACTGTTAATTTCATTAGAGTGGGATAACTTTATATTGGCATGAGCCACCATGCCTGGCCTGGCTTCTTTTTTTTTTTTTAATGCAAGGGAGGGAGAAGGAGAAAGAGAGAGCAAGAGAGAGAGAGAGAGAGAGAGAGAGAGAGAGAGAGAGAATTGGTACTCAAGAGCCTCTAGCCATTGCAGTTGAATTCCAGAGGTATGCACCCCCTTGTGTACATGTGCGATCTTGTATGCTTGAATCACTTTGTGCATCTGGCATACTTGGGACCTGGAGAGTCAAACACGAGTCCTTAGACTTCACAGGCAAGCGCCTTAACTGCTAAGCCATCTCTCCAGCCCTCTATTTCTTATATAATCTTTATTATGTTGAGATGTATTCCTCACAAGGGTATAGTCATACTCTTTTACAGACTTTTATTATGAAGGAATATTGAATTTTGTCAAAAATCTTTTCTTCATTTATTGAGATGATCATGAGATTTCTGTCCTTGAGTCATTTTATGTGATGGATTACATTTATTGACACACACACACACACACACACACACACACAGAGCTCAGGCTGACCTGGATTTCATTTTTTAGTCTCAGGGTGGCCTCAAACTCGTGGTGATCCTCCTACCACTGCCTCCCAGGTGCTGGGATTAAAGGCATGCACCACCATGCCCAGCCTGATTTACATATGCTGAACTATTCTTGTGTCTTAGTAATGAAGCCAACTTGATCATATGAATGATATTTTTTATTTATTTGAGACAGAGAAGAGAGAGAGAGAGAGAAGAGAGAATGAGAATGGGGTATGCCAGGGCCTTCAGCTGCTGAAAACGAACCCCAGATGAATGTTCCTTCTTGTGTGCGTGTGCACAACATTGTGTGCTTGCATCACTGTATGTCTGGCTTGTGTGAGACCTGGAGATTCAAACATTAGTTCTTAGGCTTTGCAGGCAAATTCCTTAACTGCTAAGCCATCTCTCTATTCCTGAATGATCTTTTTGATGTGTTCTTCAATTTGCTGTGGAAAGATTTTTTTTTTTTCGAAATATGGTCTCACTCTGGCCCAGGCTGACCTGGAATTAACTAGGTAGTCTCTCAGGGTGGCCTCAAACTCACGGCGATCCTCCTACCTCTGCCTCCCAGAGTGCTGGAATTAAAGGTGTGCGCCACCACGCCCAGCCTCTGTGGAAGGATTTTATTGAGAATGTTTACATCTATATTCATTAGGGAGATTGGTCTTAGCTTTTTTCTTATATCTTTGTTTTTTATAGCAGAGTAATCCTTGCTTTCTAGAAAAAGTTTGGTGACATTCTTTCCCTTTTTATTTTATGGAATAGTTTGAAAAGCATTGATGTTAGTTCTTTTAAAAAGTCTGGTAGCATTCACAGTCTGTCTGAGAATTGACTTTTTTGGTTAGGAGATTTTTATTCATGTCTTATTCTTGTTGCTTCTTGCATTTCTATTTATCTCATCCTGGTTGAATTTTGGTAGATCATATGCATTTGGTAATTCATCTGTTTCTTTTACATTTTCCAATTTGGTGGGATATGAGTTTTTAAAATTTATTTTTTATAAGTTTAATAAATAAATAATTTATTGATAACTTCCATAATTATAGACAATAAACCATGATAATTCCCTCTCCTCACCCACTTTCCCCTTCACAAATCCACTCTGCATCATATCCCCTCCCCCACTCAATTAGTCTCTCTTTTATTTTGATGTCATCATCTTTTCCTCCTATTATGAGGGTCCTGTGTAGTTAGTACCAGGCATTGTGAGGTCATGGATATCCATGCCATTTTGTGTCTGAAAGACTACTTTGTAAGCAGTCCTATCTTTCTTTTGGCTCTTATATTCTTTCAGGCACCTCTTACATAATGGACCCTGAGGCTTGGAAGGTATGATAGAGATGTTTCAGTGCTGAACACTCCACTGTCACTTCTCAGCACTTTGGTACCTTTTGAGCCATGCCAGAGGTCACTGCCATCTGAAAAGAGAAGCTTCTCTGACCCAAAAGTGATAATAGCATTAATATATGGATATGAACATTAAGAGAAGTGCTTACAGTGCAGTTTGGTGAGCATAATATATGCATTTAGCCAGGCACCAGCAGGCATTATACCTGTAGGTCTCATGACCTTCCTTGTCATAGATTTTCAGTACCAGGCATGTATTCCCTCCCATGGAGTGGGCCTCCAGCCCAATTAGTGAGCAGATGGTTTCCCCAGTAACAGACATGCCACCATTGCACCCATTGGCTTATTTCACCTGGCTGGCCAAACTTCAGGCTTTTAGTGTCCACTGTTGTTTATCTCCACCGATGACTTCTCTCTTTCCCATAGGACTGCATGAAGTGTTGCTTTTTCCAGGTTTCTGCCAGCTGGTCCACAGGGAGGGGGTTTTCAGCTCAGCTCCAGCTTGATTTTTCAGTGACCTTGCAGCCCACACATGTGGAGTCTTCAGCAATAGGGTCTTAACCTTCTACTTCTGGTGGGAAAGAAAGAGCCTTGGCAATGGCTTATGATGTTTTGGGGCATCAGGGACCTTATTGACCAAAAACTCACTGGAAGGTATCCCATCCCTGGCACTGAAATTTTTCTAGTAATAATTTATGGCTTCTGGGTGTGCCATTATCCAAAAAGGTAGGTTTCCATATGGCTTATTCATACCCTCTTAAATTTGGATTAACCCTCTTCCCATCCTTCCTTTACTCAATCTCTTCCCCTGACCTCACTTAGGACATTGTACCCCCAGTACTCTGTTCACTTACTTACATATGTACGGTGTCTTCTCCTTGGAAGTCCTCCCTCTCCTTTCTCCCTTAAAGCCCCTTTCTAGCTTACTGACTTCTGCTACTTAGTTTTTACTCCAACTCACATATAAGTCTAAACATTTGTAGCTTGGATCCACATATGAGAGAGAACATGTGGCACTTGGCTTTCTGGAGCTGGGATGCCTCACATAGTATAATCCTTTCCAGATCCGTCCATTTTCCTGTAATTTCATAATTTCATTTTTGTTTACCTCTGAATAGAACTCCATTGTATAAGTATATGACACCTTCATTACCTGTTCATCAGTTGAGGGACATCTAGGCTGATTCCATTTCCTAGCTATTGTGAATAGACTGGCAATAAACATGGATGAGCAAGTATTGCTAAGGTAGTAAGAAGAGTCCTTAAGATATATGCCTAGGAGTGGTATAGCTGGGTCATATGGTAAATCTACTTTTAGCTGTTTCAGGAACCTCCACACTCATTTCCACAAGGGCTGTACCACCAATTCCCACCAAGAGTGTAGAAGGGTTCCTGTTTTTCCACATCCTTGCCAGAATTTATTGTCATTTGTTTTCTTGATGATAGCCATTCTGAGAGGAATGAGATGGAATCTCAAAGTAGTTTTACTTTATATTTCCCTCATGACTAAGGATGTAAGACATGTTTTTAGATGTTTATATGCCATCTGTATTTCTTCTTTTGAGAACTCTCTATTTAGTTCATATCACATTTATTTATTTATTTGTTTAATTGTATTTATTTGAGAGCAACAGACAGACAGGAAAGAGGCAGATAGATAGAGAATGGGTGCACCAGAGCCTCCAGCCACTGCAAATGAACTCCAGACACATGCGCCTCCTTATGCATTTGGCTTATGTGGGTCCTGGGGAATTGAGCCTCAAGCCAGGGTTCTTAGGCTTCATAGGCAAGCACTTAACTGCTAAGCCATCTCTCCAGGCCCCTATTTATTTTTATTTTTTGAATTTTTTGAATTAAAAATTTTTTTTTTTTGTTTTTGGTTTTTCAAGGTAGGGTCTCACTCTGGCCCAGGCTGACCTGGAATTTACAATGTAGTCTCAGGGTGGCCTTGAACTCACTGGTGATCCTCCTACCTTTGTCTCCTGAGTGCTGGGATTAAAGGCATGCATCACCACGCCCGGCTTGAATTAAAATTTTTTTATTGACAACTTCTGTAACTATAGACAATAACCCATGGTAATTTCCTCCCTCCCCCCACTTTCCTCTTTGCAACTCCAGTCTCCATCATACCACTTCTCCCTCTGAATCAGTCTCTCTTTTATTTTGATGTCATCATCTTTTTCTCCTATTATGATGGTCTTGTGTACATAGTGTCAGGCACTTGTGAGGTCATGGATATCCAGGTCATTTTGTGTCTAGAGGTCTTTCTGCCACCTGTTCTGCAATAGACCCTGAGCCTTGGAAGGTGTGATAGAGATATTTCAGTGCTGAGGATTCCTCTATCACTTCTTCTCAGCACCATGGTGCCTTCTGAGTCATCCCAAGGTTATTGTTGTCTGAAAAGAGAAGCTTCTCTAATCAAAAGCAAGAGTAACATTAATATATGGATATGAACATTAAGAGGAGTGCTTACCAGGCAGTTTGGTGAGCATAATATATGCATTTAGCCAGACACCAGCAGGCATTACACCTCTAGGGCTCACGACTAACACTGTTGTAGGTTTTCAGTATCAGGCATGTATTCCCTCCTATGGTGCGGGCCTCCAGTCCAGTTAGAGAGCAGTTGGTTTCCCCCATAACAGGCATGCCACTATTGCACCCGTTTGCTCATTTGGCTTGGCTGGCCAAATTTAAGGCTTGCAGTATAAACTGTTAGGCATCTCCACTGGCGATTTCTCTCTCTCCCATTGAACTTCATGCAGCACAGCTTTTTCCAGCTTTCTGTCAGCTGGTCTACATGGAGGAGGTTTTCAGCTCAGCTCCAGCAGGATTTTTCAGTGACGTTGAACCTCGGCAATGGCCTGTAATATTTTGGGGGCATCAGTGATCTCCCTGGCCAACAACTGGAAGCTATCCCATTCCTGGCACTGAAAATTTTCTAGTAACAGTTGCTTCTGGTTGTTCAGTTGTCCAAAAAAGTAGGTTTCTGTATGACTTATTTATATCCCCTTAGATTTTGATTACCCTCACTCCAACTTTCCTTTACTCAGTCTCTTCCCTTGACCTACTTTAGGTCTTTTTGCCCTCATTAATCTGTTTTTCACATATATGTGTGTACACACACACACACACACACACACACCATCCTCTTAAGTCTCCCCTCCCCCTCTTTCTGTTACCTTTATATCCAATTTCTAGCTTACTTTCCTCTGCTATTGAGTTTTTTTTTTCAAGGTAGGGTCTCACTGTGGCCCAGGCTGACCTGGAATTAACTTTGTAGTCTCAGGGTGGCCTTGAACTCACAGCTATTCTCCTACCTCTGCCTCCTGAGTGCTGGGATTAAAGGTGTGCACCACAACACCTGGTTTGCTATTGAGTTTTATTTCTACTCACAGAAGTCTGATCATTTGTAGCTAGGATCCACACATGAGAGAGAACATGTGATGTTTGGCTTTCTGGGCTTGGGTTACCTCATTAAGAATAATTCTTTCCAGATCCATCCATTTTCCCACAAATTTCACAATTTCATTTTTCTTTACTGCTGAATAGAACCCCATTGTGTAAATGTGCCATATCTTCATTATCCACTCATCAGTTGAGGGACATCTAGGCTGTTTCCATTTCATAGCTATTATGAATAGAGTGGCAATAAACATGGTTAAGCAAGTATCTCTAAGGCAGTGAGACAAGTCCTTAGGATATATGCCTAGGAGTGGTATAGCTGGGTCATATGGTAAATCTATTTTTAGCTGTCTCAGGAACTTCCACAGTGATTTCCACAATGACTGTACCAGATTGCATTCCCATCAACAAAGTGGAAGGGTTCCTCTTTTTCTGCATCCTTGCCAGCATTTATTGTCAATTGTTTTTATGATGGTAGCCATTCTGACAGGAGTGAAGTGGAATCTCAAAGTAGTTTTAATTTGCATTTCCCTGATGGCTAGGGATATATAACATGTTTCTAGATGCTTATATACCATCTGTATTTTTTCTTTTGAGAACTCTATTTAGTTTCATAGCCCATATTTTAATTGGGTTGTTTGATTTCTTATTTTTTTTTATTATTTATTTATTTATTTATTTATGAGAGAGAGAGAGAGACAGAGAGAGAGAGAAGGAGAGAGAGAATGGGCATGCCAGGGCCTCTAGCCACTGCAAATGAACTCCAAATGCATGCGCCACCTTGTGCATCTGGGGGTCCTGGGGACCAGTTTTTAGTTTTTCTAGTTCTTTGTGTGTTCTAAATATTAATCCTCTGTCAGATGTATAGCTGGCAAAGATTTTCTCCCATTCTGTAGGTTGCCTCTTTGCTCTATTCACAGTGTGTTTTGATGTACAAAAATTTTGTAATTTCATGAGGTCCCTGTTGACTCCAAAACATTACAGTCTATTGCCAAGGCCTTTGGTTTTCCACAAGTAACAGATGGCAAGACCCTATTGCTGAAGACTTCACATGTGTGGGCAGCAAGGTCACTGAAAAATCTATCTGCCTCTTTCTCTGTTGCTTTCAAATAAATAAATAAATAAATAAATAAATAAAAAAATTGTCTGGGTGGGTGATCTTTTTGACATATTCATGTATTCTGTTTGCTAGTATATATATATTTTTTGGTTTTTCAAGGTAGGGTCTCACTCTGGTCCAGGCTGACCTGGAATCAGCTATGTAATCTCAGGGTGGCCTCGAACTCATGGCAATCCTACCTCTGCCTCCCAAGTGCTGGGATTAAAGGTGTGTGCCACCACGCCCGGCTGTTTGCCAGTATTTTGTTGAGAATTTTTACATTTATATTCATGAGGGAGATTGGTCTGTAATTTTCTTTTTTGTTCTTTGTCAGGTTTTGGTAGTAGAGCAATACTGGCTTCATAGAAGGAGTTTGGTAGTATTCCTTCCTTTTCTATTTTATGGAAAAGTTGGAGAAGCATTGCTGTTAGTTCTTCCATGAAGGTCTAGTAAAATTCACATGTGAATCCATCTGGTTCTGGACTTTTTTTTTTCTAGAGAGAGAGAGTAAGAGTGAAAGAGAATTGGTGCTCCAGGGCCTCAGCCACTGAAATTGAACTCCAGATGGTTGTGCCACCTAGTTTGTATGTGTGACCTTGTACTTGTTTCACCTTTGTGTGTCTGGCTTACATGGCATCTGTAGAGAAAGCCAACTTGGCAGGCAAGCACCTTAACCACTAAGCCATCTCTATAGCCCTGGACATTTTTCAGTTGGGAGATTTTTTTTTTGTTGTTGTTTTTTCAAGGTAGGGTCTCATTCTAGCTCATACTGACTTGGAATTTACTATGTAGTCCCAGGGTGGCCTTGAACTCATGGAGATCCTCCTACTTCTGCCTCCTGAGTGCTGGGATTACAGGTGTGCATCACCACCCCTGGCTAAGGGAGATTTTTTAGGCAGAGGTAGGAGGATCGCTGAGAGTTCGAGGCCACCTGAAACTACATAGTTAATTCCAGGTCAGCCTGGACCAGAGTGAGACCCTACCTCGAAAAACAAAACAACAACAACAACAACAACAAAATAACTGTTTTGATCTCTGTGCTTGTCATAGGTCAGTTAAATGGTTTTTCTCATCTTGATTTAATTTTTGTAGGTCATATATATCAAGGAAATCATCCATTTCTTTCAGATTTTCAAACTTAGTGGAGTATAGTTTTTTGAGGTCGGGTCTTACTATGGTTCAGACTGACCTGGAATTCACTATGTAGTGTCAAGGTGGTCTTGTACTCATGGTGATCCTCCTACCTCTACCTTCCAAGTGCTGGGATTAATGGCTTACAGAATCAAGGGGAAACTCCATGATGGCAGAGAAAAACATGGCAGGAATAGAGGCTGACCAAAATCAGGTGGACAACAGAAGCAGGAGAGTGTGCCCAAACACTGCCAAGGGGAACTTGGCTATAGCATCCATAAGCCCATCCCCAACAACACACCTCTCCAGGAGGCTCCAGTTTCCAAATTGCCACCAGCTGGTACTTAGTATTCAGAACACATGAGTTTATGGGGGAATACCTGAATCAAACCACCACACCTTCCAATGGTTCCCAAGCATAGAGTTTGGCTCTCTGTTAGTTTTTTTCTTATTTTCTGGGTACTTCCATCCCACAAGGCATAAATATTGCACATTTGCTTTTCTTTCAAGGTAGGCTACTGCTCTAGCCTAGGCTGACCTATAAATCACAATGTGGTCTTAGGCTGGCCTCAAACTCACAGTGATCCTCCTACCTCTGCCTCCCAACACATTTGCTTTTGAGTGACCTAGATGAGCTCTTTTGTCTGTGTTCTTTTTACCATCCCCTCTTGATTGCCTTGACATTCAATGTGCCTGGTTTTCATGCCAGTCCATGTCCCAAATCCACCAGAGCTTTCCCTACATCATAAAGACATAGCCAAGCCACTAAAGCCCTGTATTGGTTCCATATTCCCTATTGAATTAACTCCTTTTTTATATCTAGTGAATTAACTCTTTTTTGTCTTTGGTGTACACAGTCCTATTTGACCTGGTGAATCGGGCATGAGATATAACCTTTTTCATGCCCAGTTCCCTAGTAATGCTTGTCTTTACTCTATTGTCTCTCAGTTCCTAATATTCTTAAAGACCTTAGCCAGTAGCCAAGCATTCCTAATGGTATGAGTCAGTCCATTGGGATTGGTTTTCCACATATGCCTCAAATTGTTCAACTTTGTCTCAAAGGGAGATGAGTACATTTATTACTCAGTTTCTGTGCTTCCACAGCACTCAGATTGATTCCACCTGCCTCTATGTCCCAAAGCTCCATGATAAGGGCTGTGGAGGCTTCTCTCATTTCTAGTTTAAAAGTGTGCACTGATTCAAGCAGTTCAGAGGCAGGGTATTCACTTGTTCTCACTTTCATCTTCCCTCCCTCAGTTCTCAATTCTCAATCTAGCCCATACTTAAGTGGAACTCACTAAGTAACCCAGGCTGGCCTCAAACTCAAGGGATCATCCTATTCCAGCCTCATAAGTGTTGGATTATAAGCCTGAGCCACTGCACCCAGCTCAGTTTCTGTACTGGGGGACATTATTAAAGGTCCCTGTCTGCATGCCAAGTCAGATTTTCCTGCCTCTGTTTTAAAGGCTAGACATGTAGATATCTTCTGTTACCTCTACTCTACTCTCTCCCTCTTTGATTCTTCCAGTAGGTTCTGAGTGTTTGGATCCCAGGAAGGGCTCTTTAGTACAGATCTATTTTGAACTTGCTTTCCCCTGTGTCCTGCGACCTATAAGAAATGACAAGCCAGGGCTGGAGAGATGGCTTAGCAGTTAAGGTGCCTGCTTGCAAAGCCTAAGAAGGCTCGATTCTCCAGGTCTCACATTTAGCCAGACGCCAAAAGTGATGCAAGCGCACAATGTCGCGCATGCACACAAGGGGCACACACGTCTGGAGCTCATTCACAGTGGCTGAAAGGCTGCTGGCATGCCCATTCTCTCTCTCTCTGTCTCTCTCAAATTAAAGAAAAAAAAACACAGAAGAAATGGCAAGATTATGTGGAGGACAACATCTGTGTCTCTTCTCTCCCCATATTCCTCCCTTATATGAACAAGTTATTTCTGGCATACAGCTGAGCCTCAGAGCCTCAGATGCATGTCTCATTGCCCACAGCAAAGGCCATGAAACTACTGACACAGGCCATGTACAGTCCTAACCCATAATGCTACTTTAGACTTGCAATATATTCCTTAGTCCATCAGACATTTTGGAGAAGTGATCCCATTCATTAGGGAGGCCTGCCATCTCATACCACATATTGAAAGATATTCTACCTTCAGATGGCTCAGTCTCTGGTGCATGTCTTACCTATCACCCATAATGGAGAGGGAGCATACAACTGCTTCTCTCAATCTCAGTTTTCAGTCCCCGTTTAGCTCCATTTGTGATACATGACTTTGTCTGAACAAATATCTATTCACCTCAGACAGAGCATCAATGATAAGCCAAAGAGTGGGTGCCATCCAAGTCTAGCTTGGCGGACCAGTGAGTTAATTGAGGTACTTACAGGAGCATGGGTGAGGGGTTACTTACCCTTTTTACACTCTCTTTCCCTTTCTCTTCCTTTCTTCCCTCCCTCCCTCATTTCTTCCTCCTTCATTCCTTTTTGTGTTTTGAGATATTGTCTCACTATGTAGCCCAGGATGGCCTAGAACTCACGATCCTCCTGCCTCAGCCTTTGTGTGGCTGATTATGTGCATATGTCTGGAGCTTGTGTAGGACTCATTGAGAATGGGCTAGAGAATCATTTCCCACATGGCTTATGATCTACCCCAGTTCTCTGTAGCTGCCAGAATCTAGCTTGCTTTAAGGAGGGTCTGTCTGAGAAGTCTTCTCAGAGGACAGCAGAAGCAAAATATGGAGAAGGGCCATTGAGTTCTGAAGTCATTTGTCCCCTAGATCCATGTGTACTTGAGGCTAGAACCCCCAGCCTTTTGTGTTGAGCCAGTAAATCCCCTTGTTTTGCTTATATCACCTTGGGTTAATTTCTGTCACTTGCTACCCAAACAATCCTAAATATGCATTTTAAACCTGGCATGGGTGCATGGTTTTAATCCCAGCACATGGAAGCAGAGGTAGGAGGGTCACTGTGAGTTCCAGGTCAGTCTGGGATAGAGTGAGACCGTACCTCTAAAAAGCCTTAAAAGACACAATAGAGATACTAAATATGCATGTTACAGATTGTCTTTAGTGAGTTAGAAAGTAAAGTCTGGCATCATATTTTAAGATGAGGAAAGAGCAGCACAGTTTAATTGGGATGATTCTCACAAGCTGTTAGTGAAACAGCCAGGACTGGATGCACAGGGCCATTGAGAGCCAGAGAATGTGCTTAACTGAAAACTTATAAAAATGCTTTGAGGTTTGGTTTATCCAAGAAACAAACACCTATGATTCAAAGCTTCCTTTGGAGCTGCTATTTTCAAAACTGCTTGGTGTCAGGATGTAGTTAGTGAATCGTCAGGCAGACTTGTTTATTTGCCACCTGTGAACCTGCAGTCTGTGGTGTTTTGTAGTTTTGGTATTTCAGTTTTGTGGGCAGAAATTGCCTGCAATTTGAATCTGTCATAGTCAACACACACACACACACACACACACACACACACACACACACACACACACACCCACCCAATAGTCCACAGCACTTGGATTAACCACATGTGTGCAGTGCAGTGTTGACAAAAACAGGCTCCCAGCAATGGGCATCTCAGAAGCCATCTGGGAACAAGTGGGGGTGCTTCAAGGTGGGAACATGGCAAGAGCAGGTAAAGTGACCACCCCAGTAGATCTGGAAGTGAGCTGGGAACACAGCTGATGGAGGCTGCTCCGTGTGGATCACAGATCACTTACCAGTATCCTCTCTTTTTTAGCTCTGAAGAAATAGGGACATGGGATTGTTGTCTGGCAGTGTGACCATCTTATAGCAGCCTTTAGAAAGTGCACAGACTCAGCAGAGGCACAGGAAGACCTGGGACTGGGGCACCACTTGTTAAAGGCTTGAGTTGTTCAAATACATCTGACAGCTGAGTCCTCTGAGGGTTGCCTCACAGCTATCTTGCCCAGGAGCTCAGCTTTTCAGGATCCAGTGATTAAAATGTTACACCCACAGACTTGTTCTTAATTTTGGAGTCTATTCTGATTGATCTGTACTGTGCTGTCTTATTATTAAATATTTGGAATATCACTCACATGAGGTTCATTGATTACTGCAGTAAGCGGCAACATGAGGCTACACTGCAAGAGAAAGACGAGGAGACATGAGGCTGGGCTCCAAGGAACAAGATGAGAAGACAATTTAATTCATTTTATATTTGAGATGTTCTTCATTGCTTGAGAAAATTATCAATACTTATATTTATTTGTGCTTATATTTATATCATATTTATACTTTTAATTGGTGTCTATTTATATCTATAGTGGTATGGTTTGAATATGGATCTCAAATGTTTATGTGTTAGCTTAATTCCTAAATTTATATGCTGGTGGTATTTGGAATAGAAAAGGGAAAGAAAAGCAGAGAGAGAATAGTATTTGGAGGCAAAGTCTTTGGGAATGTATTAGGATTATGTGAAGTCATAGGATGGGCCATCATGATGGCATCAGTGGTCATATAAAAGAGAGACTCGAACTTGCCAACTGGCTCTCCCTTGCCATGTAATGCCTCCACCATGCATTGCAGCTCAAGGTGCTTGCCAGAGGCTGAGCAGATGCCAGCATCATGCTCTCTGATTTCCCAGCCTCCAGAATCACAAGCTAATGAGTTAAATAAACTTGTATTTCTTATAACTTGCCAGATATTATAGCAATAGAAAGCAGACTGTTTAACTTTCTGTGTATTAAATGACAGTATGGACCTGAAATCTAGCCCCTGGTTTGCTATTTGCTAACCATGTGACTACATAAGGGGAACCCTTGGTTCACAGCCCTGGCTGCACATTGGAGGCACACTGGGGTCATGTTACAGAGTACACATGCTTGTACAAAATCCCCAGAGGCTCTGACCCTTTATATTTGGGAGAAGGTTCAATCATTAGAATTTATTCTTAACAACAAATCCCTAAAGAAAGTTAACATGCTATTGAGAGCCACTAACTTATTTTGTAAGCTCCAGTTTAGAAATGAAAATGAAAATCAGTGCCCATCCCAAGGAAGTTAATGAAATAATACACAGAAAGCAGAGTGTAGGCACGATTTTGTAAAAGCAGTTCAATTTTCTTTTAATTACAAGACAAGTAAATTCATCCTACTGATCAACAATTTAGATTACATCAAAACAGTAAAAAGCAATGAAAGGAACCCTTCCCCATGTGCTGAGGTAAACTGCTGAGTTCCCACTGACTCCTTCCAGGAACTTACATTTGCCTTCAGTTATGTGTTTATTCAAGTCTTTTTTTTTTTTTTTTTTTTTTTGTGAGGCAGAGTTTTATTGAGTAAAAAAAGAAAGAAAAAGAAGAAAAGTTGGTGCACCAGTCTATACCCCAGAGTTTGGGATCTCAGGTGCAGCCTCGAACTGTTTGGAGTGTGAGCTTTTATTGGAAATAACCACATGATGTTTATAGTAAAAACAGAATGGGAGTTAAACTACAAAGTTATATACTGTTAAACAAGGGGGGGCTATTACAAGAAGTCACAAGGTTATATAGGTCACATAGGTGGAACTGAGGCAAGAAACATTCTATGCTATGTAATCACAAAGATAGTTTGAAACAAAGAGATACAGGAAGGTCATGGCACATTGAATAGAGGGATCATCCCATTCCTTAGGTAAAGGTAAACACCTGCATTGAACAGAGGGATCATCCCATTCCTTAGGTAACAGTAAACACATGCATTGCACAAAGGGATCATCCCATTTTCCATTCCCCCTCTGATATGACACTAAGTCAAATGAAGAACAGTGTCTAGGGTATTTTCATCTGAGGGGGCATATTGCGTCCACAATACCATGAATTTAACAATTTATTCTATTCTTTATATATCTACTTAGAGCATTAATAGTGCAGGGTCAAATCGTAAAGCCTAAGAGCAGTGGTATCAGGGGGCCAGCAATAGATGAGAGAAGGGAAGTTAGCCATGGAGACCAACTAAACATAGACTGAAACCAGTTATTAGTGGTTTGACTCTGAAGTTTTCTTTCTTGGAGATTTTTTTCTAATTAAAGCCAGTGTGTCTTGGATTATTTATGTCTGGCATAACAAGTTTTACCAAAAGCCATACATAGGCCCCCTTGTTTCATAAAAAATAAGTCTAATCCTCTTCTATTTTGTTCCTTCCACTTTCACGGCTGTTGGAGTGATTAGGATGACCTGGTGGGGGCCCTTCCAATGTCCCAGTATGGTGTCTCTTCATCCGAACTCTGTCACCAGGCTGAAAGGGATGGGACAAATAGAGTGTGTCTGAAAAGCAGCCTTGACTGCTGGAACAATGGACTCCTGGACTGTTTGTAAGAATTGGATAGAAAAAAGCCTTTCATTAGTAAAATCTGTTTAAGATCCATCTGGGGCAAGATGGGGGGGGTATCCATACATTTATGTAAGGGGTACACCTGGCCCTTAACAGGGCGAAGGGAAGGAGTCCCACCCATCCTTCGTCAGTCTCTAGGGTTAATTTAGTTTAAGTCTCCTTCACAGTCCGATTCATCCTTTTTACCTGTTCTGAACTTTGGGGATGATAGGCGCAATGTAATTTCCAATTACTCACCAGTGTCTTGGTCAATTCCCTAGTGATTTTTGACACAAAGGCAGGCCCATTATCTGATCTTACTTGAGGGGCAACCCACAGCAAGGAATTATCTCTAACAATTCTTTAACTACTGTTTGGGCTGTTTCAGACTTGGTAGGGAAAGCTTCTACTCATCTTGAAAAGGTTTCAACATAAACAAGTAAATATTTATATCCATACTGACCTGGCTTTACCTCTGTGAAATTAACTTTCCAATATCTACCTGGCTCTGTTCCCTGCTCTCTTGCCTCCATTGGTGGTACCTTACCAGAGGAAGCATTTGTCTGTTGGCAGGCCTGACAGTGGATGGTGGTGTCCTTGATGACTGAATCCGTACCTGGGAAGAAAAGCTCTTTCCTTATTAGCTCGGCTAGCTTGGTGCCTGTTGCAGTCAGGTTCGCATTGCTGGCAGAAATCACCCAACTAAGAGCAGCTTGTGGGAAAAAAGAGGTTTATTTTGGCTTACAGGCTGGGGAAGCTCCATGATGGCAGGAAAAAACGATGGCATGAGCAGAGGGTGGACATCACTCTCTGGTCAACATAAGGTGGACAACAGCAACAGGAGAGTGTGCCAAACACTGGCAAGGGGAAGCTGGCTATAATACCCATAAGCCCGCCCCCAACAATACACTACCTCCAGGAGGCTTTAATTTCCAATTGCCATCAGCTGGGGAGACTAGCATTCAGCACACTTAAGTTTATGGGGGACACCTGAATCAAACCACCACATTCCGCCCCTGGCCCCCATAAACTGATAACCATACATGATGTAAAATACAATGCATTCATGCAGATTTAAAAGTCCCCATAGTTTTTATCAATTCCAATGATGTTCATACATCCCCATGATCCAAGGTCTTTTAACTGAGCCATAATACCAAAAATATCCCCCAAAAAAACCCATAATGGCACAGAATAAAACATTCACACTGCAAAGGATGGCATTGGGCAAAACAAAGAAATACTTAACCAATACAAGATTTTAAACAACCAGGGCAAACATCAAACTCTGTAATTCCAATCCAACAACTAGTCAGTGACAAATCTCCAAGTCTGATAATTCTAACCAGCAACAAGTCTCTGGAGTTCCAATTCCGCCCCTCCAGCTAGGCTACTCACAGTCCTGGAAAACTTCATCCAGGGCCGGCAGCTCTCCTTGGCAGCCATCTCATAGTCCCGGCATCTCCACTGGGTCTCCACTGCAACCCATGGTCCATCCTCATGGCCCCATGGGATCTCCATGCAGGCATCCAGCAAACCTGCTTCACACTGTCCATGGCCATTTCCAAAACATAAGACCGCGTTACAAACTCAATGACCCTCTCTTTCCTGCATTTGTTATACTCCTTAATACCAGGTAGGGTGCCAATTTGTTAATCCAGGGGGAAATAAATCAGACTTTGAAGAACAGGACACTCCTTCAGCATTCAGGCCCCTTCAAAAGAGTCTGCATTCTTCCTGTTGCCCCAGTGCAGGTTAGCTGGCCCAATCTCAAAGGTTGTAATCTCTCAATTGCAGCTGAATGGGCAGAGTTCACCCAAAGATTTCATTTTTTCTGTGCCTGCTCACACCAGTTCATTTTTACGCAAGCAACCCTACACATCTTCTCAGGACAGGACGCTTCTCACACAAACTGCTAGCCCAGTCCAAGTAAAGCTCTTTCTCACCCTCATAAGCCAAACCTCACAGTTCATAGTTCTTACTGCATTCAGGTCTTTCAGCTCTGACCAGAATAGTCCATTAAGCTGTACGTACAGCACTGCAAGGCATCTCTTAGGCCAAGATTTCAAATCCTTC
This sequence comes from Orientallactaga sibirica, assembly GCA_036365145.1. NCBI lineage: Eukaryota > Metazoa > Chordata > Mammalia > Rodentia > Dipodidae > Orientallactaga > Orientallactaga sibirica. Next base: position 3,136,208 of record JAEOAD010001749.1, on the reverse strand, counting down.
CACATTCCTCTTGAAAATCAGCTCCAAAAGGCCAAAGCCACACAGTCAGGTGTCTAGCAGCAACCCCACTCCTCGGTACCACTTTACTGTTGCAGTCAGGTTCGCATTGCTGGCAGAAATCACCCAACTAAGAGCAGCTTGTGGGAAAAAAGAGGTTTATTTTGGCTTACAGGCTCGAGGGGGAAGCTCCATGATGGCAGGAAAAACGATGGCATGAGCAGAGGGTGGACATCACTCTCTGGTCAACATAAGGTGGACAACAGCAACAGGAGAGTGTGCCAAACACTGGCAAGGGGAAGCTGGCTATAATACCCATAAGCCCGCCCCCAACAATACACTACCTCCAGGAGGCTTTAATTTCCAATTGCCATCAGCTGGGGAGACTAGCATTCAGCACACTTAAGTTTATGGGGGACACCTGAATCAAACCACCACAGTGCCTAAGTGAGTTCATGCAGTTGTTTAGCCAGTCTCTGCCTTAGAGCTTGGGGCAACAACAGTTGTCCATTCTCCAGTTGGTATCATCCTTGTGGGGTCTGTTCCTTTATCAGATGACAGGTGAGCTGTAGGTCCTGTTCCATGTATGTTGGTTGCTCAGGAAGAGTGGGGGCTGGGAGGGTGACCAGACAATCTGACGGATACTGAGAGACAGCACTCTTTGCTGCTAGGTCTGCCAGTCCATTCCCTTTGATGACCTGGACAATGAATTATAGCCACTTTAGCAGGTGGCCAAATGGCAGCCAGTACATCCAGAATTTCATTTTTTGTTTTTAATGTCTTTACTTTTTGCTGTTAATAGCCTTCACTCCCATTAGATAGCCCTATGGACATGAATCATGGCAAAGGCATAACAGCTGTCTGTGTAGATATTCACTGTCTTGTCTTTTCAATATCAGAACCTTGGTCAGTGCTATCATTTCAGCTTTCTGAGCCGATGTACCCTGAGGCAGGGCCTCAGCCCACAGAGTTTCTTCCAAAGTCATCATAGCTGCCCCTGCATACCTAATTCTGTCCACGACAAAGTTGCTGCCATCAGAATACATCACCAGATCAGGGTCCAGCCAGGCCACATTTTTCAGTCCAGGTGGAGTCCATGGAAGGCAGAGGTGATCTCTTCTTGGAGTTTGTATTTCAAGTAGGTTGCCTTACACACACAGTAGAGCCTTCTTGGCTGATATGCTATAGCCCAGATGTTTTAAGTTGTCCAGGAGATGCTCTGTTGCAGAGAGGCATTCCTCCTCCATCTCTTTTATTTATTTATTTATTTATTTATTTATTTATTTATTTATTTATTTAATAAGAGTGGCAGAGAGAAAGAGATAGATATATAGAAAATGGGGATGCTAGGGCCTCCAGCCATTGCAGATGAACTCCAGATGCATGTGTCACCTTGTGAATCTGGCTTAAGAGGGTCCTGGGGAATCGAGCCTTGAACCAGGGTCCTTTGGTTTCACAGGCAAGTGCTTAACCACTAAGCCATCTCTCCAGGCCCTCCTTTTTCTCCTCCTCCATTTCTCAGCTAGGAGGAGGTCACTTATGTATTGTAGAAGAGTTGCCTCAGGTGTTTCCTTGTGAAAGGCCTGCAAGTCTCTATGAAGAGCCTCATCAAAGAGGGTGGGGGAATTTTCAAATCCCTGTGGAAGCCTAGTCCAGGTTATCTGTCCTCTGGTGCCTTGTTCCAGGTCTGTCCATTCGAAGGCAAAGATGGGTTGACTTCCCTTTGCCAAAGGGATACTAAAGAAAGTATCTTTTAAGTGCAGCACAGTATAAATTTGCCTTTCGGGTGGAACCATACTGAACAAAGTATAAGGGCTGTCTTGTGGGGCCTTGTGCCTTCTGGAAGATAGCCACCATAACCTTAGCCATTTTCCTAGCCTATCTTCTGGAGTGTCTCTATTATTATATACCCTGGCAGCAATCTCTACTAACTCTGAAAGAAGTTTACTCTCAAAGCCTTCTATTTTCTGAATCTCCTTTCTAATATCTGATGTGGACTGAGTTGCAAAAGCAATGTTAATAGCTTGTCTATTCTCAGGAACCTCAGGATTTATGGGGGGTATGTCCTATATACTTCCTGCAGCCTTTCTAGAAAAGCAGTGGGGGATTCTGGGGGCCCTTGGGTCACTTCACTCACCTTAGACAAATTTGTAGGGTGCCAAGAGAGCGGCTGCCTGGAGACCACCCATCAGAGTCCGGCAAAAGAGGTTAAGGGATGCCCTACCTTCATCGGTGTTGGTATCCCAGTCCAGTCATGTGGAAGGAAAAACCTTGTCAATAACATTAGGGTTCTGTATGAGGTGGCCATCAGCTCCCAACACTAGTTTCTTGGCTTCCCTTCAGATTTTGTTTTCATGTTCCTCTGTGGTGAAGAGGGTCTGCAAGAGTTGCTAACAGTCCTCCCGTGTGGGCTGATGAAGGTATATCAGAGAACCTGCTTTAAATCAGATTTAGGTTTAGCAATAAGAATGGGGGTACTGGGCAATTGAACCTAGGTCTTTAGGTTTCCAAGATAAGCACCTTAACCATTAAGCAATCATTTACTTGCCTTTTTTTTAAAAATTATCTGTTTGTATTCTGATATACATTTTAGGTAAGTCTGATTTTGCTTTATGTAAGGAGTTTGTAACTTGATCAAGTACCTTGATTCAGTTTACCTATTTAACCTTTTGTCTACTGAGAAATTTCATCTAACAGATATGACTTTTGTTCAAAAGAGAATAACTATAAAGAGAAACAAAGTTATATGCCATTTGTCATTCTCTTTTCCTTGTCAGAGACAATTGGCCATTTTGTCTCTGGACAAGGTCAGGGGGACATGTGGCTTAAATAGCATATAGCAGTAAGCAAGAGCAAAAGGAAACACCAGTGCTAAGCATCCTGGCATTCCTTGTCTTACTCTGAAATTGTTTTTCCTTAGGAAATTTATTTTAAAATGTGGAGTTAGGCTATCACACTGGAACCTTGAATTGGAGATCCTCTTGTCTCAGCTTTCCAAGTAGCTAGGATAATAGGCCTAGCTCATTTTATTATCTTTTTTTGTGAAGATCTTTAAAGTGCTTTTTAACCTGTCTTAAGGGAGATTTTTCGATAGACTGATTTTGACCCATATCTTTGAAGACAAGAACAAGACACACGAACACAACACCAGACACAAATATGCTAGCAATTCCAACTTTCCTGATGCTGCCACGTGGCTGCCAAACCAAAACTGAACCAGAAACCGATGCAGCTGCCAAACCAGAAACAGACCTCCATTCAAGATCTCTGAACGGAGCCAGAGGGTCAAGGCTGACCCCTTGATCCCTTGTCCAGGGGAATTAATGCTGTGTCCAGCTTCCTTCTTGGATCCAGAAAAGTGCACAAAACCAGAAAAACTAGAAAACAAAAACAAAAAGAAGAGTGGAAAAAGCACCTCTGGAGGTTTCTTACCCAATAAAGAGGGGGCCGGCAGTCCTAGGCAAAAGTTCCCCATCAACAGCTTGCTACCAACTCCAAAAACAGGAACATGCAGACGGATGGAGATTTGGTTCTTAGGCTGAGATTAGGAGTCCTTCCCTGGTTAAAAAGACCCCAGAGTTGGGGAGGGAGGTCTTGAAGTGTGGATCCAGGGCGATCCCTCAAAATGTTATGCGGTCTGGTGTTGCACAAGTAAGACCATTGACTCATGGAATGTGAGGCAGAGTTTTATTGAGTAAAAGAAAGAAAAAGAAGAAAGCTGGTGCACCAGTTCTACACCTCAGAGTTTGGGATCTCTGGGTGCAGCCAAGTCTTTAATAATTATATGAATAGGACCATTTACATTGTTCTCTGATCTCCTTCCTCCCTATAGCTTTGAGATCTCTTCATGTTATCTTAACAACCGACACTTTATGGTCACAAGCATTTAGTTTCTGAGTTTTCATATTTCAAACATATTTGTAATCACTTTTGTGCATTCATCCTTGTGGACATGGTGAATTTTTGTTTAGGTTATCCTGAATGTTCCTATCTTTGGAGCATGTAGAGTGTTAAATTTGGACTAATTGCTCTTCCCCCCAAATCTGCCCATTTACATTTAAAAATATTTATTTGCAAGCAAGAGAGAGAGAGAGAGAGAGAGCAAGCAGACAGAAAAATGGGTGTGGCAGGACGTCTAGCCACTGCAAAGGAACTCCAGATGCATGTGCCTCTTTGTGCATCCACTGGCTTTACTTGCATACTGAGGAACTGAACTCAGGTTGTTAGGCTTTGCAGGCAATCACCTTAACTGCTGAGCCATCTCTCCAGCCCCCATTTACATTTTTAACCAACAATGAGTGAAAGTGCTTGTTTGCCAGGCCTTTTGTTTCCCATGTTTGATGAGGGCATTTTGTCTTAGGCATGTGTTTTAGAGCCAAAAGCTGGATAGCAGCTGAAAACAAATCACAATTCAGTGTACATTTCCTTGAAGATTAACAATATTGGAATAGGCAAATGAAATTTCTTTTTTGAATGTTTTGTCCTTTACAAAAAGGGCAGGTGTCATTTGTATTTTGGTTTATGACTTCCTTATACTGGGAACAATGGTGATCTACTTTTAAGTAACTTTTTCCTTCCTTCTTTCTTTCTTTCTTTCTTTCTTTCTTTCTTTCTTTCTTTAAATAAATATATTTTTTATTTATATTATTCTGATTTTACATTCATAGTATTGGTTCCATTGTCCTCCTCCCCATCCTCCCACTTTCAAAGGGGCCCTCATCAATGGAGAATGTGGATCGTGCATTGTGAGTTTGCTCAAGAGTTCTGGTGGATAGGCCCCAGTCTCTGTGCATAATGCCCCAACTTGTGACTCTAGCAATCTTTCCGCCCCCTCTTCCGCGAGTTTCCCTGAGCCACATTGGGGTCATTTTAGTTCTGCTTCCTTGATGAGGTTTTGGGAGCCTCTGTGTCTCTGGATATCTGGCTTCGTTGGAGTTGGATGTTCTCTGTGTTTATCTCCTTCAGCCTTTTTCTGGTGTTGTGATTGCCTTGAGCGCTGTATTCTTGCCCTTCCCTTGCGTTGTTCTATGGTTTCAGCTGGTGAGGTGTGGTTAGCTGATCCTCCCTTCAGGTTCGTTGTCCACCTGAAAAGAGATAAGCAAATTCTCCAACGGAGAGAGAAGTTAGTACTAGATAGAAGGGATAACCATATATGTTTTGGAGGGAACTTTATATGCATTGGCTCTCTTCTAGCCCACATTTGGTGGCCTCTAGATCTTGTCGACTGAGCTCATTTTTTGTACATGGCTTTGACTTATTTCCCAGTTCCAGCAATGAGTTCAGGCTAAAACAGTGATCCTTCATCAGGCCTACAGAGGGAATACTCGAACCACAGGAACCTGGAGAGAACATGATGAAGGCCAACTTTAATCTTGTCCTGCTTCTCTTTCTCTTCTCTCTCTCTCTCTCCCTCCCTCCCTCTCTCTCTCCCTCTCCTCTCTATACTCACTTTCTCTTTTACATTATATATCTTTTTCCTCCCTCACCTTCCTAGGTGCAGACTTATAACTCCCAGTGCCAGCAGGGGGTTAACTTCCACAATGAGCTGTTGATCTGAAACACCTACAAGGTTCCCCAAAAAAGACAGACTTCGGTCAGAGTACTTGGTGACCCACCAAAGGTTAATGGTAAGACCCTACTGTCGAAGACAGCATACGTGTGTGAGACCAAACACAGAGAGAGACCTGGCCAGAATATGGAAGAAGGTCAGTCCCCAGACAGTTAGCTAGTCTAGTACCAGAGGGTGCTACACGAGCAACTGGGGGAAAATGTCTGACATTGGTCCAAACAACTTGCAGTCTAAGATACCCATCAGTAAACAATCTGACGTAATGCTCATACAAGTGCAGTAGTGGCAAACAGCCATGGTGGGTAACCAACTGCTCTTGATTTGGCTAATAAATCTTTCTTTCTTTCTTTCTTTCCTTTTTTTTTTTTTTGATAGTTTGAGGTAGAGTCTCACTCTAGCCCAGGCTGACCTGGAATTCACTCTGTATTCTCAGGGTGGCCTCAGACCCACAGCAACCCTTCTACCTATGCCTTCCAAGTGCTGGGATTAAAGGCATGTGCCACCACGCCTGGCTTAAGTAACTTTTTCTTTAAAAAATACTTTTTTTATAAAAGGGAGAGGGAGAGAGAGAGAGAGGAGAGGGAGAGAAAATGGGTGCACCAGAGCCTCCAGCCACTGCAAAGGAACTCCAGATGCATGCATCCCCTTGTGCATCTGTCTTATGTGGATCCTGGAGAATTGAACTGGGATCCTTTGGCTTTGCAGGCAAATGCCTTAAAAAGAACATTTTACTCATTTATTTCAGAGAGAGAGAGAGAGAGAGAGAGAGAGAGAGAGAGAGAGAGAGAAAGAGAGTGAAAGAGAAACAGAGAATATGGGCATGCCAGGGCTTCCAGTTGCCACAGACTCCAGATGCGTGCGCCACCTTGTGCCTCTGATTTACCATGGATCTTGGGAATGAAACCTGGATCCTTAGGCTTCACAGGCAAGTGCCTTAACTGCTAAGCCATCACTCCAGCCCTTAAGTTACTTTTTGTGTGATGTGAGGTATGATGTGAGAGGATAGTTTTGCTATGCATCCCAAGTTGGACTCAAACTAATGATTCTCCTGCCTCAGTTTCTTAAGTGCTGGGATTACATTTATGTGTCACCATGCCTGGTTTGGTAGATTTTTCTGTGTGGATATTGAACAGTTCCAGTACTGCTTGCTAAAATGTCTTCTTTTTCTCTATTGCCTTCACTTGATGTCACTGCCGAGGATGGATTGGATTGGATGTGTATGCAGGATTGAGTCCTATACTTCATTCTGTTCCATTGATCTATTTGCCCACCTTCAATTGAAGATTGTTGACTTTATTTTATATCCTAATTTTCTTAGGCAGCACCAACCTTTTTCAGTAACAGCAAGGGATAAGGAAAGCAAACAAGCTGGTGAGCTGTCTGATAGCCAGGAAGCCAGTTTGCAAAGCATTAAAGCAGCAGCTTTGCCTTGTGTGTGCTGCTATTCCACCAGTGGTCACTGAGCATTACCACTTCCTCTTGTGTTATGACCATGGCAGTGAAAGATGAAACAGGACTATAGTGGTGAAGAATTGCCCAACTTGCCACATTCTGCCCAATATCTTGAGTTCAGTCCCAAAGCCTGTTACTCTCAACTTTGTCCACTGTCTAAAACTACCGTAACTCCTTTATGGGTTACTGAAAGAGACCTGGAGAGCTGCTGCTTCTTGCTCTTCCTGTTCATTCTTTCCTATTGGCTTTTTCAGTTATGAAGACCTACTAGTGAGCTGTGGCTTCCATGACAAATGCCTGGCTTAAACAACAGAAACTTATTTTCCCATAGTTCTGGAGGCTTATGTCTGAGGTCAAGGTGTTGGAGGTTAGAAGCCCAAGTTCAGAATGTTGGCAGGGTGGGGTTCCACTGAAGTCTCTGCTTGAGTTGTTGGTGGGCCTATGGTGGGCCTTCACCTGATCATGGTGAAGGTCTTAAGTATCTCCCAAAGGCTCATATGCTAAAGGTTTGATTGGCAGTCCATGGCACTATTGGGAGATGGTGGAACCTTTAGAAAGTGGGTCCTAGGGGAAGGAAGTACTAGCCCCTTCCTCTCTCTGCTTCCTGTTTGCCACAAGGTGAGCAATGGGACCAAGTGACCATGGACTGAAACTTCTGACACTGAGCCAATATAATCTTTTCTTTTTCCTTCTCCTCCTCTTCCTTTCTTCTTCAGGGTAGGGCCTCTAGTCCAGGCTGACCTGGAACTTACTCTTTAGTCCCAGGCTGGCCTCAAACTCATGGTGACGCTCCTACTTCTGTCTCCCCCCACCCCACCAGCCAGAGCTGAGATTAAAGGTGTATGCCCCCACACTTAGCTTTCTTTACTCTTTTAAGTTGATTTTCTCAGGCTTTTTATCACAGTGATACTAGAAAGCTGAAAAAACACTCAGAGTGTTCTCCCTGCATATATGTGTGTCCAAACTTCCTCTTTTTTTAGGACATTAGTTATACTGGATTACAGCCAACCTCAACGATCCTATTTTAAGTTAATTACCTCTTTAAAGACCTTATCTCCAAATCTGCTTTAAAAAAATAAATACCAGTGTGTGCTGGGGAGACCCAAGACCCATCAGTATAAGAAAAGAAAACGAACTATCAGGAGATCAGTCATCTCTATCACATGTGCCAGGGTCCAGGAAACATTACAGAGGGAGGGGCAGTGAAGATATGAGTATTGCTCTTACTGCTGGCCTGACAACCTCCTCCAGGGAGATGGCGGTAGACACTGAGAAGACTCAAAACTTACCATAGCAGAAAATCAGATCAACACTCAAGGAGTTTTACTAACACACTCTCCAAAGCTCAGAGAACATTGCAGAAGAGGGGGTGGAAGGACTGTAAAAGTCACAGGTGGGAAGGTATACTCTGAGGCATTGCCCTACCCCAGACTGACTGTTGCATTCAGGACCCACAGTGAGTAGTAATAACCCCATTGAGGAGGAACCTCAGTAGAAGAGGGGTGGGGGAGAGGCCATAAGAGGGCAGAGGGAAATAAGAATATAATGTGATGGAAATACGAACAATTTGGAATATGTTCACACAACAGAATTGTCAAAAAATAAAAAATAGAAGGCCTTATCTGGCAGCACAGGCACATTCTGAGGTATTGGGGTTTAGAACATCAACTTTTCCCCGGGGCGGGCACAATTAAGCCTGCAGTGCCCTCTAGTGGAGTGTTCAGACATGGCACTAGGTCTCTTCAGGTGCAGCTGGATTTCTGTGGTAGCTGCTGGGCTCCAGAGGTAGTTTTGGTTCAGTTTACTCTGACGATCCAGAGTATGTAGCCCTCTTTTCTCTTTCCTTCTTCACGAGTCCTTTTCCTCCAAAGTCCTTTCTGAATTCACAATTCAATTTTTTTTTTTTGTTTTTGTTTTTACAAGGTAGGATCTCACTCTGGTCCAGGCTGACCTGGAATTAACTATGTAGTCTCAGGGTGGCTTCGAACTCTCGGCGATCCTCCTACCTCTGCCTCCTGAGTGCTGGGATTAAAGGCGTGCGCCACCATGCCCGGCTCACAATTTAATTTTATTGAGGCTAATATGAACATTCACAGCATACCCAAACCCTTTACTAAACCCTTTGGAAATCTATCTCCTAATCTGTTTCTTTTCTTTAGCATAGTAAGTTTACTTCCTACTTGGCTTGACTTCTAAGAGTTTTCTGTGTGTGTGTGTGTTTTGCCATTATGTTGTCTGTTTTCTGCTTCCCCCACTCCCTTCCTCAGTCTCCTGCATGTTGCTGCATTGATTACGTTTCCTTGGTTCATTTTCTCTGTATTGGGTTTCAGAAGTTATAGATCCTGTTCTGTTCCTCACCGGCTGCTCTAATATTTCAACACATTAAAAAATCATTACTAAATTAGAACACAAATAGGAAAGATGCCAGGCAATACAGAAAGGCAGAGCTGAGAAGCAAAGCTCTTCACGCCTCTTTTTCCACTATCCAGAAGATCCACTTTTTAACCATTCCTCTTTTTATAATGACTCACATACTGTTCGTAAACTTTTGCTTTTTTAATATGTAGATATTTATAGATGCTATATTTTGAAAGGTAAGGAATAGTCCAACTTTAACCCCTTTCCCAGATTTTTCCAGCTGTTATATCATTTGTAGACCCCAAGTAATTGCTTCAGTACATTAAGTATGGGCTTAAAAAAACCATTTCTTTATTCCCCCGAAATGTGCATTTCTTGTTCTGTTATCTTCAGACAATATCTCTGGATTCTTCAAGTTTGGAGAATTTTTTTTTTTTTTTTTTTTTTGAGGTAGGGTCTCACTCTAGCTCAGAATGACCTGGAATTCACTCTGTATTCTCAGGGTGGCCTTGAACCTATGGTGATCCCCCTACCTCTGCCTCACGAGTGCTGGTTTTAAAGGCGTGTGCCACCACGCCTGGCCATTTTGGACAAATTTGCAAATTTTGTATGCCTGCATTTTTTCTTCATGCTTCCTATTTCCCCATGACTCCCAACTTCTACACTTTGAAAGGTTTCTAACACTTACATTTTGCTAATAGTCTTAAAATAGAAATTGAAAAAATAACAAATATTACATAAATATTAGATAATATAAATATCTTTCAGTGCATAGGTAAGCAACAAAATTTATGCTGCTAAACCTGTGTGCTTGAGGGTAACCATTTCAGAGTAACAAAATTAAGTGGATATTTTTTCAGAAGGCATCAATGCTCAAAATCACTCCACACATCAGTTATTTTCATTTTAGAGCCTAGCTTTTCACACTCCTTATTAGCACATGTTGATTATACATAATGGGTTTCATTATGACATTTTCAGTATGTATGTAATGTATTTTGATCATATTCACTTCCCCACCACCCTCCTACGCTCAGTGATACCCTTACTTTTCCAAAGTAGTCCTCCTCCCAGTTTCATGTTTCCTCCCTCCCCTTCCCCTCCCCTCCCCCTTTCCCCTCCCTCCCTCCCTCCCTCCCCTTCCCCTCCCTCCCCTTCCCTTTCCCTTCCCCTCCCCTCCCTCCCCCTTCCCCCTCCCCTCCCCTCCCCTCCCCTCCCCCTTTTCCTTCCTTCCTTTGTTCCTTCCTTTGTTTCTTCCTTCCTTCCTTCCTTCCTTCCTTCCTTCCTTCCTTCCTTCCTTCCTTCCTTCCTTCGTTCCTTCGTTCCTTCCTTCCTCCTCCCTCCCCTCCTCCCTCCCCCTCCCTCCCTCCCCCTCCCTCCCTCTTTTCTTTCATGACACAATGAGTTTCATTAGGTTTACTTCAGGGGTTTGGATGCGGGGTTGTTTACAGGAGCATGGGCACAGTACCAGTGGCTACACCACTGAAGAAAATGTCTCTTCCTCCCCCTGTAACCATTTACTGTGTATAGATCCTCAGTGAGGGGCAGGCCTTTATGAGCTCCTCCCCTTACCGTGATAGACTGTTAATGGCCCAATTGGTGAAGATTATGTGCAGGCAGGTAATGACAGCTACTGTGCTATGCCATTCCTGGAAATCAGCATCCCACACCATTTTCCTCCTTTCTCTGGCTCTTGCATTCTTTCTGCCCTCTTTTTCCTTGAGCCTTGAAAGGGGTGATGTAGATGTTCTGTGTGTCTGAGTGTTCACCCACCCCTTACTCTCATCACTCTGACAAGTTTTTGCATGACTGCTGTGGAGTCTTTCTTACAGAGCTATTTTTTTTCTGTCCTGGAATTTCATATTTTTCTTCTTAACCCAGGAAGCATGCCTTCATGATTCACTTAAGATCAGTCATACTTATTTTTTCCTTTTCTTTATTTTTCTTCTTGTGTGTATGATGTGAATATGCGTGCATATTTGTGCATGTGCACACGTGTGTGTATGTGTGTGTACACCAGAGGTTGATCTCAATCATCTTCCTTAATCACTCTTTAACTTATTTACTAAGGCAGGGTCTCTCACTTGAATGCAGAACTCATCCATTCTGCTCTCTAGCTAGCCAGCTTGCCCTTGGTGTCCCCCATCATCTTCACCTCCTGAGTACCAAGATCACTGGTGGGCTACCACACCTACCTGCCACTTATGTGTGTGTTTGGGATCCAACCTTCAGCCCTTATGCTTGTGTGGCATGTGCTGTATCCCTTGAGCCTTATCCTCAGCCCTGTCTTTATCTTTTTATTGTATTAGTGAGGTTCAGAGTGACATTTTTCTTAGTTTTTATTTTTGTTTATTTATTTATTTTTTGAGGTAAGGTCTCACTCTAGCCTTGGCTGACCTGGAATTCACTATGTAGTCTCAGGCTGGCCTTGAACTCACAGTGATCCACCTACCTCAGCCTTCCAAGGGTTGGGATTAAAGGCTTGCACCACTATGCCTGGCTCAGAGTAACATTTTAACACATGCATATAGCATGCACTGATAATTAGCATTTCCATTTCCCTATCATTTCTTTATGTTTGGCGCTTAGAAGTTCCTCTCTTTGGTAACACAAACACTAGGTTGTATGAGCTGTAGTCATCCCACTGTGCTGCAGAATGCCAGTATCGACTGAATTATGTTCCCACTGTGCTTGGGTACCTACTACCCAACTTCCCATTACTGACTCTTTTGCTTCTCCTCAACAGCTAATCATCACTATTCTGCATTTAGGTTGCATTTTTTTAACTTGAGCATATGATAGAGAACATGTGGTACTTAGTTCTATGCCTGGCTTATTTCATGTAGCACATTGTCCTCTGGCTCCATCAATTTTACAATGACAAAAAAATGACAATTTTACAATGACAAAAGGAAATGACAGGATTTCATTCTTTATGGCTGAATAGTATTCTGTTAATATGTATATAATATTTTCTTTATCTAATCAGCCATTCATGGACACCTAGATTCACCACATGTCTTAGACATTGTGAATAGTGCTACAGTAAACACAGAAGTGCATGGGGGTATTATTTATATTTGAAGCCATCTGACCCCCAACCATTTGGTTTCTTGTGTAGATAGAAACTAACTGCTTTCTAGACAGGCTGTAAGAATGTCCTAGGCCCTCCCTTCCCTAAGTTCTTAGGTTATCTTTATTATATCTTCAATTCTCTGTTTTCTTATTTTTTGATTAAAAATGATAGCATGAGACATCTATTTTTGAATCCTTTTGTGTCTTAATAGCAATTTTATTATATTTTATACATAGTTTGGCATATATAGGTTTATATTTGTCTTAGGTAGAACATTTTTCACATTCTATCTTTCATTCTTTTATCCCTGCAACTATTTTGGTTCCCTTCTTCTGGAGTTCCTATAGGCATATGTTGAATGTTTGTGTTCATTCTCAATTCCTCGGAACCCTGCCTCAGACTTTGATCTACTTTTGTTGTTGGTTTGACTTTTCATTTCTTTCCTTTCCCTCTCTCTTCTTTTCTTTTCTTTTCTTTTCTTTTCTTTTCTTTTCTTTTCTTTTCTTTTCTTTTCTTTTCTTTGTTTTTCAAGGTAGGGTCTCACTCTACCTCAGGGTGGCTTCAAACTCATGGTGATCCTCCTACCTCTGCCTCCCAAGTGCTGGGATTAAAGGTGTGTGCTACCACGCCCAGCTGACTTTTCATTTCTTGTGGTGCTGGGGACTGAACACATGACCTTACACATTTTAAGCAAGGGCTCTGTTGAGTTCTTGGGGCTTTCCACTTTCTTGTCCTCTTGTGACTCATCCTAGGATTCTCTCACTTTGATCATTCAGATCATGATTTCAAACTTCAACTCCATCTGGTGCATTGTCCATATGCTGGGATATCTCTTAAACTAGAATGAATATGTTTATAGGATTTCTTAAGTGGTTGTTTATTTTCCTTAACATAGTTTTTTATGAATATGACTTCTTGTGGAATATCTGAAAATATGAATTGTGTATTAATGCCATTTTCTTCTGTTTCCTCACTAATTTTTTTTAGGGATTAAATTTCCTTTTCATGAGCTTGTTGCTTTTTCTTCCTGCAAATGGTTTTCTTCATAGGACAGATTATAGCCCAAGTCTAGATTGTACACAACTTCCTACGAATCCTTGTCAACATTGCTTTTCTCTGTCTTTTTAGCTAGCTAATTTACTTATTTACTTTATTTATTTCAGTACAGGAGCATCAGGGTCTCTTGCTGCTGCACACAAACACTAGACACTGCCCCATTTTTTTCTGGCATTATGTGAGTGTCTGGGAATTGAACCCTGGCTGTCAGGTTTTGTAAGCTAGTACCTTTAACTGCTGAGCCATTTCCCCAGCCCTCTCTGTCTTTTGATATTGATCATTCAGATCATGATTTCAAACTTCAACTCCATCTGGTGCATTGTCCATATGCTGGGATATCTCTTAAACTAGAATGAATATGTTTATAGGATTTCTTAAGTGGTTGTTTATTTTCCTTAACATAGTTTTTTATGAATATGACTTCTTGTGGAATATCTGAAAATATGAATTGTGTATTAATGCCATTTTCTTCTGTTTCCTCACTAATTTTTTTTAGGGATTAAATTTCCTTTTCATGAGCTTGTTGCTTTTTCTTCCTGCAAATGGTTTTCTTCATAGGACAGATTATAGCCCAAGTCTAGATTGTACACAACTTCCTACGAATCCTTGTCAACATTGCTTTTCTCTGTCTTTTTAGCTAGCTAATTTACTTATTTACTTTATTTATTTCAGTACAGGAGCATCAGGGTCTCTTGCTGCTGCACACAAACACTAGACACTGCCCCATTTTTTTTTTTTTTTTTTTTTTCTGGCATTATGTGAGTGTCTGGGGAATTGAACCCTGGCTGTCAGGTTTTGTAAGCTAGTACCTTTAACTGCTGAACCATTTCCCCAGCCCTCTCTGTCTTTTGATATTCAGTATTGCTGAGAAATCTCATGATATGATTTCTCTATAGATGACAAATTTTACAATTTAAATTTTTTTAGATTGTCTAGGTTTTTCTTTTCTTTCTTTCTTTTTTTTTGCTAGTCTTTTTCTCATGAGCATCCTTCAGAAATCACCAGATAACATTATGAGAATTCAGGTAAAGTATTTTACCAAAAATTATAAGGAAATGGGGAATATGGGAAGGGAATATTTTATTTTAAAATAAACATGGTGTAGCTTAGTGGCAGAACACTTGCCTAGCATGGACAAGGGCCTTGTTGTACCCACAAGAGTGTAAAAAATTAGTCGTGACATAACATTCACAAAACATTTTCTAGGTGGATATGAAAATGAACCATTAATGATCTTAATGTGTCTGTGAGGACATTTCCAAAGAGGATTAACTGAGGGGGACCTCACACTGGATGTAGGTCATACCACCTCATGTACTGGGGGCCTGGAAAGAATAAACAGAGAAAAAGGAGAAATCCAGTGGAGTGCTAGCATCTCCTTTCTCTGTTTCCTGGGCCACCATGATGTGACCTGTGCTGCCCACCATATCCTGCATGCCCTGATGGACTGAACCCATGAAACTGTGAGTCAGAACAAATCCTCCCCCTTTAGGTTGTTGCTGTCAGGTGTTTTGTTACAGCAACATGAACAGTCACTGATACATCCTCAGAACAGTGAGCATACCTTGTACCCATCTCTTGGTATCTAATTACCACCCCCTAAGGAAGGTACCAGGGCTACTTCTACAAACAGCTGACTTCAGGGTGAGAAGTGCAGTGTGACCTGGGCTACCGCGTGCTGAAAAGCAAGGAAGTGCTCAAATGATGAGGCCATGTCAAGATGATTCAGGAGCTATTTTTAAGCCACAGACCAAATCTGGAACAATATGAACATAGCAACATATCAATGGTAGTATTGGATTTTATTCTATAGATTAAAATATGAATCTACAAGTTCATAAAGATTTAAGTGAATGTATGAATGAAATAAAATGGGGAGAAAGGAAACATTTTGCTAATAGTAGAATCCTAATTAATAAATCCAGAGGCCATGAAGGAATTAGAAAACCACCACTTGGCAGTCACCATAGTAACAATTGTTTCAGGCAAGAATCTTAAATGAATGTCAAAGCTAGTAAGTAAATATATGATAAAAAGCATTTATATAATCTCAATGTGTTCCCACAGAGAAAATAGAGCAGGTTTACAGTGGAGAAACCTGGCAGATATTATTTTAGCCTGGTGAGCATATCTCTTCCTTTCTATATTGTAGTCTAAGTCCCACAAGCACAGGGGTTTATTTTATTTTATTTTATTTTTAATTTTATTTTAAGAGGGAGGACAGGGAGGAGGATAAGGGAGCCAACACTATGAATGTAAAATCAGAATAATATAAATAAAAATAAATTATGGGAGAAAAAAGAAAAACATTATTTTATTTGTTGGTTTTCCAAGGTAGGGTCTCACTCTTTCCCAGGCTGGCCTGGAATACACTATGTAGTCTCAGGGTGGCCTCACAGTGATCCTCCTACCTCTGCCTCTCAGGTGCTATGATTTAAGGTGTGTGCCACCATGTCCAGTGATTTATTTTATCTTATTCACTCTTATGACACAGTAATTTGAAACAGCAATGTGGCACTGAGAGTAGTGTGAGGAACATAGTAGGTACTCAACAGATAGTTTTGGACTGAATATTTAATATTTTATTTTTATTTATTTATAAGAGAGAGAGTGGGGGAGAGGGAGAGAGAGAGAGAATGGGTGTGCCAGGGCATCCAGCCACTGCAGACGAACTCCAGATGCATGTGCCACGTTGTGCATCTGGCTTAGGTGGGTACTGGGGAATTAAACCTGGGTCCTTTGGCTTTGCAGGCAAGTGCCTTAACCAGTAAGCCATCTCTCCAGCCCCTGGACTGAATATTTATATTCATAATCGTAACTTAATGAATTGTATCGTTTACTTACTTTCCATCCTTGCTTATTTGGTGGGCGTGCGTGTGTGTGTGTGCATGTGCACACGTGCGCACATGTAAATGTGGGAGTGCAGTTGTGCATTTGCCACAGTATGTAGAGGTCAGAGGACAGCCCTGGGAATCTGTCTTTGATTTTTACCTGGTTTGAGGCAGGGGCTCTCATTGTTCATGGGGAGGAAGCTAGATTAACTGGCCTGTGAGTTTCTAGGGGATTTTCCTGGCTTCACTCCTCTACTTGCTACAGGGACCCTGGGATTATAAATACACTACCATGTCTGGCTTTACGTGTGTGCCTGGGATCCAAACTCATGTGCTCATGCTTGTGTGGCAAGCACTTTACCCATGGATCCATCATCACAGTCCCCTGTTTTTTTTTTTTTTTTTTTTTTTTTTTTTTTCCGAGGTAGGGTCTTGTTCTACCTCAGGCTGACCTGGAATTCACTATGTAGTCTCAGGGTGGCCTTGAACTCACAGCAATCCTCAGACCTCTGCCTCTCAAGTGCTGGGATTCAAGGCATGCACCACCATGCCCAGCTACAGTCCCTGTTTTTATGGTGACATTTTGAGGTAACAT
This sequence comes from Orientallactaga sibirica, assembly GCA_036365145.1. Taxonomy (NCBI): domain Eukaryota; kingdom Metazoa; phylum Chordata; class Mammalia; order Rodentia; family Dipodidae; genus Orientallactaga; species Orientallactaga sibirica. Next base: position 3,119,274 of record JAEOAD010001749.1, on the reverse strand, counting down.
TTGTGCTATTTGGTATATACACATTTTTGATGGTTAGCTCCTGATGTAGCTTGTTTCTCATCATGATAAACAAACCACTTTGTTTAGTTTATTTTCTCTTTCTCATCCTTCTTCTTCTTCACTTTTCTTTCAGTGCTGAGAGTCAGACCCAGGCCCTTCCACCCTCAGCACTTTCTTTTCTTAGTTAGCTTCATCTCACAATAATGAGTTCTTGTTGTATTTTTTTTTTTTTTTTTTTTTGAGGTAGGGTCTCACTCTAGCTCAGGCTGACCTGGAAATCATTATGTAGTCTCAGTGTGGCCTTGAACTCACAGTGATCCTCCTACCTCTGCCTCCTGAGTGCTGGGATTAAAGGCGTGCGCCACCACACCCGGCTTTTCTTGTTGTATTTTTGATGGATATGTGCATTACACATTTAGTTCTTTCATTCATTGCTTTCTCCTTTACCCAACATGTCCTTACCTCCTCTGTGATCCACATGGGCCTTCACCTCCCCTATGATTCATAATCTCCAATGACAAAGCTCCCGAGAAATGGCTTCTGGTAGCCACAAGCTACCATGTCATTTCATCTTGTGAAGGGCTCCCCAGTGTCTCAGAGATCATCTTTCCATCCATTGGGTACATATGTAGTTTGTATATATTTATTAAATACCATTTTGTTAGTTAATTAAGCTGTTCATTGTTGGCGACCCTGGGAAGCAAGCTCAGCAGTTAAGGCACTTGCCTAAAAAGCCTAAGGACCTGGGTTCAATACCCAATACCCATGTAAAGCCAGATGCACAAGGTGGCATATGCATCTGGAATTCATTTGCAGTGGCTAGAGACTCTGATGCACCCATTCTCTCTGTCTCTCTGCTTCTTTCTCTATCTCATAAACAAACAAACAAATAAATAAATAAACAAACAAACAAATAAATAATACCATATTAAAAATACAGTAATAGGGCTAAGGATATGGCTTGTTGGTAGAGTGCTTGCTCAGTATGCACATAGCCCTGGTTCAATACCTAGCACCACAAAAACTCTTAAAAATGTAAAACCAAGATGGCTAAGAGGGTCATTCTTCTTCCTCCTCCTTCCTTGCTTGAGTGAAGTTTTCCTGCAGGTGTGGTGGACTATTTGGGACCTGAACAGTACTGGAGGCCGAATGGACCAACCAGCTCCTTAACCTTCATTTAAGCTGACCAATCATGGACTCTGGATGGCAGGCTTCCCCCATTCAATAAAAGTCTAATTCTTGCTGGGACTCAGGATTTTCCAGCTCTGAAATCCCCTTCTCCCAGAGGAGTGTGTGTTCTTTGCTTTCTTTTCCTCTTTAAAATAAACTTTATCCTTTTAAAATATTTTATGGGGCTGGAGAGATGGCTTAGTGGTTAAGGCACCTGCCTCCTAAGCCTAAGAAAGCCGGTTCCAATCTCCAGGTCCCACGTTTAGCCAGATGCAAAGTGACACAAGGGCACAATGCCACACTTGACTACAAGGGGGCGCATGCATCTGGATTTCTTTTGCAACAGCTAAGACGTTGCTGGTGTGCCCATCTCTATCTGTCTTCCTCTCCCTCTCTCTCTGTCTCTCTCTGTGTCTCTCTCCAAAAAAATTTTTTATGTATTTATTTGCAAGAAGAGAGAGAAAAAGAGAGAGAATGGGCATGCCAGGGCCTCCAGCCACTGCAAACGAACTGCAGATGCAATGCTCTACTTTGTGCATCTGGGTTTATGTGGGTACTGGGGAATTGAACCTGGGTCATTAGGCTTTGCAGGCAAGCACCTTAACTGCTGAGCTATCTCTTCTGCCCAAACTTTATTTTTTTTAATACACAAAATGTAAAAACAAACAAACAAAAAAAGAAGCAGGGGATATAGCTCATCAGGTTGAGTGCTTGCTATGCAAGCATGAGGATATGACTTGAGATTCCCAGCACACATGAAAAATTCTGGGCATGGTGGTATGCACCTAGAATCCCAGTGCTAGGGAGGCAGAGACAGCAGGATCCCAGGGCTCACTAGTTACAGACTTACTTAATCGGTGAGCTCCAAGGTTCAGGGAGAAACTGTCTCAAATAATGTGAAGAGTGATAGAGGGAGATATCTAACAGGCTTCTACCCTCCACACACACACACACACGTGCATACATATCTGCATGCATAGATGTGCCCAAATGTGCAGGAACACATATATGCACATACGCTCTCACCTCACATACACATGCAAAATGGTAATGTACAGATGGAAATGAATGTGTGAAAGTGTGGGACGTGTTTTCTTCTAATATCTTCTTCTCCCAGGACTTCCTGAGACACTGAAGTCTGATAACTGGGACAGTGAGACTACAGGTGCTAGTTCCAATAGTTAACAGCAGAGGGCAGTCTGTGCTCAAAAATGGAAAAAAAAAAAGAAGGCTCTCTCTGGCAGCCCCTAGCCAGCTCTTCAGATGCTGCCTCCAGGGGCTGATGAGTTGCAGGTGGCATCCACTAATACTGGAACCTGTGTGTCAGCTCAGGGTTGCTGTTTGGTTTTGGTCTATATATTTAAAGTTATCTTTTTATAAATAACACACATGCAGGTATTCTTGCACACAGAGTCAAAAAACAAAAAAAGACTCTTTCTAGGGTCCCTGGGACCCCACACAATCTGACCCCCTTTTGCCTCTCCAACTTCAAATCCTGTACTCTGAAGCTCCAGCCACCTTGGGAGCTTTGCTCTGAGGCGTCTCTCGTCCTGGAAGGTTGTTCCCTCTCATACCATGAGGCTCATTTCTTCACCTGCTTCTGATATTTAGTCACAGAGGTTCTGTCTGACCTCATTAAAAACAAAAACAACAACAACAACAGAAAAAATCAAGCCCCTCAATGTTTCCTACCCTCATTTGAAAGGGCTCTGGGCTGTATATTATTTTTTTTTTCCAGAGCCCTTACTCTTGCTCACACAACCTATTGTACTTTTTAATTAAAAAGAGAAGTCTCTTACCCTAGAAAGTAACTTCATGAAAACATAAACATTTCTGAGCATTTTCTCTGTTATATATGATCAGTGCCTGGAGCAAGCTGGCAGCCAAAGGTAGGGACATTAGCAAGGATGTTAGCATTACAAATGAACTTATGACAGACACTGACCCATATGAGAGAGAAAATGGTGGGACAGACTGGAATCTCCAGTCAGCTCATGTTTCTTGGATTTGGTGATTTGGACTGGGCTCACCTGGGTAGCATTTCTGGTGTAGGCCAGATCTGGCTGATCTAAACTGGATTTGCTTATGCTGCTATGGTCAGCTGCCAGACCTGCTGAGACAGCTTGATTTTCTTCCATGGGGCTGAGTGAACTCTAGCGTGCTGGCCTCGGGATTCCAGATGTAGCATGAGAGGCAATTCCCAATGTGCAAGGGCTGTTCAAGTGATTTGTACCCATATTATCTGTCACCTCCTTGGACTAAGCCAGTCCCAGGACTAACCCAGACTCATTGAGGGAGAGCCACTGAGAAGCCACCTTGTAAAGGGAGGGGGCCTACCAGGATGAGAAAAATTTCAGACTTTTTTTGGGTGTAACATACCATATTAAATATGATTTAGTTGCTTTATAAGAGTATAATACAATCTCAGCATTAGTAAGGAGTGTATCTGCTAATTTGGCACTACTACTATAACAAAATGTCTGGGACAGGTAGCTTATGATGAAAAAGATTTGTTTAGCTTATAGTCTTGGCAGTTTGGCAGTCAAAATGAGGCTCATTGATTCAGGCTTATGTCTTGCTGTGGATGGCATCACATCATGGCCAGGACACAAATGGGAGAAAGTGGCACATTGCCAGACAGGAAGTCAGGGAAAGGATGACCAGGCCAGGAAAGGTGGTCCTGTCATAAACAAGCCTTTCAGGAGAACTTAAGTATGAGAAATATCTTCATGCTTTTGATGGACATGGGCTCCATTGTCTACAGAACCTTCTACTAAGGCCTTCCCTGCTTCTAATACAAGATCTCACTGTGTAGCCCAGACTAGCTTGGAACTGCCAATTCACCTACTTCAGTCCTACCTGGCCTGAAGTCCCATCTCTTCTAGGTGTGTCTCACCTGTGCATGAGTCCCAGGATAGCTATGAATGTGGTCCAGCACATTTGTAGATCACAGTATAATGTTCCAGTGTCAAAAGGTTGTACTCCCCCGAGGGCCACAGCATCTCCCAGTTCCTCTAATCTGGGAACAAGACTCCAACATACACCATAGAAGATGCCCATTTTGGGCTGAGGAAGGTGTCTCATTTGTAAGAGTTCTTTTTTTTTAGAGAGAGTCACAGAGAGAGAGTGAGACAGAGACAGAGAGAGAGAGAATGGGCACGCCAGCAGCCTCTCAGCCACTGTGAACGAACTTGGCGTGTTTGCCCCCTTGTGGGCAAGTGCAGCATTGTGCCCTTGCATCACTTTGCATCTGGTTAAACGTGGGACCTGGAGAATCAAACAGGCATTCTTTGGCTTAGCAGGTAGGCGCCTTAACCACTAAGCCCTGTCTCCAGCCCGGGGAAGAGTTCTTGCACAAGCATGAGGGCCTGGGGGGGCTGGCATCATCTGAGTTCGATTCACCCACTTATGGCCATGCATGCCTGAAATCCCAGTCCTGAGGAGAGTAGAGACTGGAGAATGTCTGGGGCTTGTGCAAATTGCAGAGCAGGTTTAGAGAGACCCCACCTCAAGGAATATGCAGATGAGTGAATAGAGGAGGACATCTGATATTCTCCTCTGGCCTCTGTACATGCATGGATTTAGCATCACACACACAAGGGCATACACCACACACCATATTACGTATGCTACACATGTACATGCAAAAAAAGTCTCTTTACTGTAAAGTGAGGCATGTATTACCACATTAAAAAAATATTCTTGGGGCTGGAGAAATGGCTTAGCAGTTAAGGTGCTTGCCTGAGAAGCCTAAGGACCCATGTTCAACTCTCCAGATCCCATGTAAGCCAGATGCACAAAGGTGAGGCAAGCACAAGGTTGCACATGCCCACTAGGTGGCACAAGTGTCTGGAGTTCGATTGCAGTGGCTGAGGGAGGCCCTGGCATGTCAATTCTCTCTCTGTCTCTCTCGCTCTCTCTAAAATAAAAAATAAGTATTCTCTAATTGGATAGTGAAAAGTAGCACTTTTTTCTCAGAGAATTTAAAAGACACCTTGGACATTGTATATCCAATAAAAGGCAGAGTCTGACTTCGAAAGAAGCCTCTAAGCCCAGACCTTAACTTGGGGCTGGGCCCTGTAATTTGTAACTTAATTTGGGGCTGGGCCCTGTAACTGGCTTTGGCTACTGGTACCTTAGCAGGTGTCATGCAAGGTAGGTCTGCAGACTTGGCCAGCCTCTCAGCAACCTCTGCTACTTCCATGAGAACAGATCTACCACAGTGTGTGGAAGAAGGAGAGATACTGGAGCAGAGCTGAAGCAGCTCAGCCACCCAGCAGAGGCCAGTCCAGATGAACTGACAGCCAACTGCCACTCAGGCATGTGGGCAAGTTGCCCTGAGTCAGCTGAGCTGCCTGGCTGACCTTCCACTCACCCCAGGTGTGTACAGTGTCTGTTCCTATCTCACTGGTCTCTGAAGAAGAGATACAGGAGTCCCACAAGTCTGGATAACAGAGGAGCCTAGTTAGATCTCAGTGTCCTCAGAACATAGGAGCCTCTACAGCTGTGCCCAGACCTGAGTGGGCCTGGGCACTGTGTGGGGTATTATTCACAAAACTGGTGACCAGTCCTGATCTCCAGTGTCTCCTCCAGCTGGAGAGCTCTGATGGGGCAGAGGAATTTTGGTTGGGTTAGAAAAAAAATCTTCATAATTGTCAACAAACTGGCCTTCGTCAGACCCTGTCATCTGATGGAGAGGGCCATGAGTGGCGGTAAAAGAAGCTGGCTGCCACCGCCCAGAGCCTGCCTACAATGATGGATGGGAGGCCTGGCAGCCTGAGAAGGATGGAGATGTTTATGTTTCCTAAGGCAGGGCATTTTCTCCCAGGGCACAGGGCGAGTGCAACAGGGTCAGAACAAATCACTTTACATTTTCTCTCCCTTTTACTTTTACCTTCTAAGAACTAACTCCTACTCCTGAGGCATGATGGGCCAAAGAAACTGTATCAGTTGTATCTAATTTCTGGCAAAATTTTTTCACTTGAATTTAAATTTTCTTATGGTGCATGGAACTCTCAGAGGATCTCAGAGATAAAAATCATGGACCCATTCCCCAGGAAAGTATTATAAATACAAAATTTTACTTACGATGTCAGCTGATTTACTATGTATCCGAAACCAACTCAGAAATCTAGTTTGGTTTTCAGAGAGTTAGAGAGTGAGGGAGGCAGGGCAAGGGAAAGAGAAAAGAAGGAAGAGAAGAAGGGAGAGAGGAGGCTTGAAGGGGCTATGGCTTGAATATGGTTTGAGTGAGTTCTCCAAGGGCTCATATGCTGACGACTCAATCCCCAATATGATGGGAATATGTAGTTGTGGAATCTTTAACAGGTAGAACCTAGCGGAAGGTGGCTAGGTCATGGGGGACATAACTCTTGGAATGGATTAGTGCTGGTCTTATGGAGTGAGCTAGTTATTGTGAGAGCCACTTACTATCAAGGAGCCTGGCCTCATTCCTTCTCTGCTTCTTGCCTCACCATATGACCTTGCCTTCCAGTAAGTGCTCTCAACATTGTACTGTCGTCTGTCATGAGGCCCTCAGCACAGCATGGGGCCACCTGACTTGGGGCTTTTGGTTTCCAGAATGGCAGGTGAAATATACCTCTTCTCTCTTTTTTTTTTTTCAAAAAAAATTATTTGAGGGCAGAGAGAGAGAGAGAGAGAGAGAGAGAGAGAGAGAGAATGAGTGCACCAGAACTTCTTGCTTCTGCAAATGAACTCCAGATGCATGTGCCACTTTGTGTATCTGGCTTTACATGCACAACGGGGAATTGAACCAGGGCCATAATGCTTTGCAAGCAAGCACCTTTAACTGTGGAGCCATCTGTCCAGCCCTAACCCTCTTTTCTTGATAAGTACTTAGCTTTAGGTACTTTGTGGTAGTACTGGACAATGGGCTATAGAGTAGAAAAAAAAGGAAGACAGTGGTTAGGAATGCATCAGAAAGAAATTTGGGATCAGACACATTGAGGAGTTTCAACCATGAGCTCCCTGGCTTCAAATACACACCCTTTTCACTAGTCTCAGCACCTGTACTCATCACCTAGCTCATTCCCTCAGTGATATCATACTTTGTGCAACATTCTGCAAACTTGCCTTTTCCTGTCACGTCTGTCGATTTGAGATCTATTCGTGATGGTATTGCATTGATCTAGTTTACTCCCTGTGGCTGTAGAACACTGTTCTGTGGTCTGAATTTGCTGCACTGTATGTATCCACTCCCTGGTAATGGACAATTAATGGTCTTCCCTTTCCCTGATACCCACAGGAAATCTTCTTGTAAGTTATGGAGGGGCATTGCTATGTTGTATATCTTTAACATTCCTAGATACCATAATCACCTGTTCTTTGGGTTTGTTGTGCCAATTTGCAGCTGTCACACTACATCCTTTCTTGTGCTTGTTATTTTCGGTTTTGCATTTTACAAACATATTGGATGGATGAAATGATGTATATCCATATCTTTTAAGATGTGTGTTTTGTTCTCATCTTTTCCCTTTTCTGAGTATTTGCATGCCTCTTCTGGAAATTAACTTATTCACATACTTCATTTTCCCATTTCCCCCTGGTATACTTAGATCTTGTTTTGAATTCTTTTAATTTATCCATAGCCTGACCTCTCTAAATTAAATAAAGTTGAGACATGTGATTGAAGAAAGAGTCTGAACTTAGAATTAAGACATTCTAGTGTCAGCCCTGGCTCTGATGGTAATTAGCTGTGTGAATTTTTTGGTAAGTTTGAGCTATGGCTTTTCCACTTGGATTATGAGGAGAACCCTCTCAGCCTCTTCAAGTGAATAAGAAGCTCAAATGCACTGGTATCTACGGGTGGACAGTGTCTATGTCCAGGTACCTCAAAATATAGCTCTGAACCTGCCTGTGGCTAAATTTCCATGAAGGATTTCAAATCTCATCGTGGGACACAGCAGCCCTAGTCTAATATGTGGTTCTGGAGATCCACAGACTACCTCTTACTTCCTCCTCTATCTCTTCCAGAGACACCTCATGGGACATTATTAATCTCATATCAGAACATGCCAGACTGGCTTCTACATCTTCCATTAATGTCCAATTGTTGAAGCCAAACTCTTTGAAACAATAGCAGCAAAGAAAACAACAATGCTAACTTTTCTTGAGTACTAACTGATAAATAGAGGTACTCAGGAATTTTCATGGTACATAGAAAGCACTATGTAAGTGGTCGCTATGAAGAGGATGGTTGTGACAATAATGATGGTAATGGTGGTGCTGAAGATGGTGATGATGATGGCAATGATGAAACTGCAGGCATTTAGTTAAGCATAGTAGACATTAATTTGTTTACTCTTCATAACTGTATGGATTTTTGCACAAGAAATTATGAGCATGGATACCCCACTGCTTTAAGTTCCTTCTTCTGTGGGCACAGGTAGGAATGTTGTATTAGAGGCAAATCATTTTCCTTTCAGATAACTACTTCTTCCAGTATTTGTTTGTTAAATAACAACTTAAAGTGCTTTCATCTCTAGTCACCCATTCCTTCCTTTCTTACAGTATTCCTGTATGATAGTCCATACTAAATCACTTTCAGAGTCTGAATAGTCAAATTTGGTGGTAGGACTGGCACAGCAACAATTTTAAGTAAATCTCTAGGAAAATTATTGAATAAATAAGAGACAAGAGCACTGATCTATGTTCAAGTAACTCTGCCCTTTTGATTGCTGATGGTTATCTTGTCATTTTGATAGAATTGAGAAATCCCCGGGGTATTAGCACCGTATACCTCTAGGTGTATCTGTGATGGTGTTTCTAGAGATAATTAGCTTAAATCTGTGATGTAATCATAGTATGATGGCATTATTGAGAGGTGGTAAAAGGTAGGGAGTAGGGCCTACTTGGAGGAAGTATGCCACTGGGGACATGCCTCTCAAGGAGTCCCAGTCTGCTCCTCTTTCCCTCTGCTCTCCAGCCATCATGACGTGAACAGCTCTCCTCTGCCACACACTTCCACTATCAGGATGTTATTTCCAAGCACATGGGGCCAAGAAACTATGGAAACTGTGACCCAAAACAAATTGTTTCTAATTTAAGTTGATTTTCTCAGTTATTTGGTCATAGTGATGTAAACCTGACTAGTACAAAACTTTATCACAGACTTCTCTTCTAGACTTCAGAGAACTTACCTGGCATCTTCTCTTCTTTGTTTCTTGGGAATTTCTCTGTCAACATGTTCAGTAGTGAGAACTTGATTACCTAGTGCTTCTCCTCTGCTAACCTGCTCCTCTCATAGTCTTCACCTGGGCCAACAGCATCATTATTTTTCCAGCCACTCAGGTTGAAGACCTTGTAGCTATCTCTAATCCTTGCATTTCCCCTCTCCTGTTCTCTGTCAGTCTGTAGGTCTTGACTCTGTTTTCAAATTCATCTTACACCTATCCAAATTCTTGCCGCTGCTTTATCCACAGTCATATTTTCCTGGATTATTTACTGTAGTAGTCTGACCAACTTTTCTTGCTTTCATCCTTGCTCTTATTCAAAGCATTCCCTGAGTGATCTTTCAAAAAATGGGAAAGAGATAATTTCATTACCCTTTAGTTGTTTCCCAAGTGCAATATACCTCAGTATGTCTCCTCAGTGTCCAAGGGAATTTTGGCTCTCTTGATAACCCCACTCATACATGTCCTGACTGCCTTCAAACTCATTCCTATGTCAAGACCCTTGCTCTTCTCTTTACTTAAATTGTTCTTACTATGGTCATCACAGGCCTGTTACTCTTTGGGTCACCTTATCAGAGATGTATTCTTGAACTCCCTTGTATAAAATTACTTCCCTGTAGCCTTTGCTATAGATCTCGGTTCCTTACTTCTAATGGTGGTTGCTTGAAAGTGTCTTGTTTTTCTATTCAACACATGAGATTATGAACTTTATGAGGGCAAAGACCTCAAAAGAAGTGTTTACAGATGTAGGAAGTCAACACAAAACCAGAAGTAAAAAAAAAAAAAAAAAAAAAAAAAAAAGACAGCCAAACAAATTTGCAGGATATCCAGTTAAATTTGATTTTCAGATACACAACAGGTAAGTATTTAGTTCAAGTATGCTTCAAAGTATAGCATGGAACATACCAAATTATTTATTGCATGTGTGAGGTTAAAATTTAACTTATCCTTTATTTTATCTTGTGGCCTCATCACTAGTACTCATTAGAGTACCTACCAGGCATTTTGTTGGATAATAAATTAATATCAGTCAAATGTTAAAGAAGTGAATTCAGAGTAATCATTAGAGCTAGAAAGAACCGTTGCCTTCTTTCTCTACACCATAACACTTACCACTTCTCTTTATACCTTCACAGTCACACTCATCCCATCTCTCTACACCTCACAGTCACACTCACCCCTTCCCTCCACTAGCCTATAGGCATCAGTAATTTATGGTTTTCTATTTCTGAGAATAGTAGTTAAGTGGAGTCAGAACATATACAGCCTTTGGAGAGGAACTTTTGTGTTCAGCATCATACCCTTGAGATCCATTTATATCATATCAGTAGTTACTGATTTTTATTGTTGAGGAATAACTCCATGGCTCGAATGTACCACCATCCGTTTATTCACCTGTTGAGATACATCATGATTGTTTCTGGTTTGGGGCTATTACTATAAATAAAGTTGCTATAAATAATTGTTTCATCAAGTGTGGTGGCACACACCTTTAGTCTCAGCACTTGGGAGCCTGAGATAGAAGGATCACCATGAGTTTGAGGCCAGCCTGGGTTAGAGTGGGACTCTGCCTCAAAAACCCAAAATAAATAAATAAATATCTAAATAATTGTTTATGTAACTTTTTATATGGGCACACATTTTCTTTCTTTTAAAATTTATTTTATTTTTTACCTTTATTTACAAGCAAAGACAGAGAGAGAGAGAGAGATAGAGAGGGAAAGAATAGAGAGAAAGAATGGGTGCACCAGGGCCTCTAGCTGCTGCAAACAAACTCCAGATGCATGGGTCACTTTGTGCATCTGGCTTTACATGGGAACTGTGGAATCCAACTCAGGTCATTAGGCTTTGTAGGCAATTGCCTTAACTGCTGAGCCATTTCTCCAACCCATCCATCCATCTATCTATGTATTTTATTTTATTTATTTTTTAAAAATTTTATTTTTATTTAAAATTTTTTAATTATTGACAACTTCTATACTTAGACAATAAACCATGTTTCCCTCCCCTCCACCTTTCCCCTTCAGAACTCCACTCTCCATCATATCCCCTCCCTCTCTCCATTAGTCTCTCTTTTAAATTGATGTCATCATCTTTTTCTCCTATTATGAGGGTCTTGTGAAGGTATTGCTAGGCACTGCAAGGTCATGGATATCGAGGCCAATTTCTGTGTGAACAGTTGTGTTGTAAGGAGTTGTACCCTTCCTTTGGCTCTTACATTCTTTCTGCTACCTCTTCCACAATGCACCCTGAGCCTTGGAGGGTGTTATAGAGATGTTTCAGTGCTGGACACTCCTCCGTCCCTTCTTCTCAGCACTATGTTGCCTTTTGGGTCATCCCAGTGGTCATCGCCATCTGAAAAGAGAAGCTTCTCTAACCAGAAGTGAGAGTAGTATTAATATATGAATATGAACATTAAATGTAGTGCTTTCAGGGCAGTTTGGTGGGGATAATATATACATTTAGCCAGACAAGAGCAGGCTTTACATCCCTAAGGCTCATGACTTCCCCTGCCATAGGCTTTTGATTAGGTTTTTCAGAACCAGGCATGTATTCCCTCCCGTGGAGCACCTTTCTTTTTTTTTGGAGTTAAATTTCCAGGCGTATAATTGCTCCTTTGCCTCTCTATATGCATATTAAAATACTATTTACTTGTGTGTGTGTGTGTATGTGTGCATGTATGTGATCATGTGTGTGAACATATGCAATGGTGTATGTGTGGAGGTCAGAGAACAACTTTGGGTGTTGTTTCATGCCTTGTACCCTGTTTGAAGTTAGGTTTCTTGTTTCCCCCTGCATATGCCAGGGTGGTTTGTCAGCAAGCTCCATGAAATCTGTCTCCGACTCCTATCTTACTGTATGTATATTTGTATTATATAAATATGAAACTGTGTCCAGCTCTATGTGGGCTCTGGAAATCCAAGCAGGTCACTGTGCTTGCACAGCAAGTGTTTTACCCACTGAGCCATCTCCCAAGCCTGGCATTGTACTTTTAATTTCAGTTTCCATGTGCTCATTGTTAACAAGTACACATAATTTAACCATATATATATATATATATATATATATATATATATATATATATATAGTATTAACTACTTTTTTTTTTTTTTTTTTTTTTGGTTTTGCGAGGTAGGGTCTCACGCTGGTCCAGGCTGACCTGGAATTAACTATGTAGTCTCAGGGTGGCCTCGAACTCTCGGCAATCCTCCTACCTCTGCCTCCCGAGTGCTGGGATTAAAGGCGTGCGCCACCACGCCCGGCCTACTTTTTGTGAATCTTATGAATTTGCTAACCCTGTTCAGTAGATATACTTGCTTTTTTTTTATTTAGACCATCATATCGTCTGCAAATATGGACTTCTTTGTCTCTTCTCTTCTTGTTAATGTGCGTTTTGTTTCCTTTTCCTACACTATTGACCTAGTGAGAACTTCCAATATTAACTTGAGTAGCATTTTATGGATGAGTTTTCCTCTCGTTTCCAATTAAGTCATCTTTTTCAATACAGATTTACATAATACAATGGAGACACCAAGCATGGATATCAAAATAAATCTAACCAGATCAAACCAGATTCTCCAATGTGCTGTCTGTGGGATCTCAGGAAAAGTGCCCTTGTCTCTCTGCATGTTTCCTCCTCCCTGAGATGGGATGGCAGTGTCTGCATGCAGCTCATGGACACAGTAGAGCAGAGTCAGGAACATAGGCTTCAAGGTACTCAGACACATGGGCTCAGGTACATGACCTGGAGCAAGTTATTCATTCCTTGGGCCTCACTTTTCTCACCTGTGGGCAAAATAAGACCAAGTACTTCATTAAGTTGTTTCAAAGACTGGTCAAGTTAGAACAGTATCTGGTATGCAGTTAACTAGAGAAGTGTTTGTGGGAGACTTAAGTGAACCCACATGTACTTAGCACAGTGTAGATGCCTAGTAAAATTTCACTTTATACTGAGTCCCTGTAATTAAAAGTTAAACAGCACAAAAAGCTTAGAATAAAAAGTCCAATCTTGGGCTGGAGAGATGGCTTAGTGGTTAAGGTGTTTGCCTGTGAAGCTTAAGGACCCATGTTATACTCTCCCGATCCCATGTTAGCCAGACACACAAAGACAAGGCAAGACAGGGTCGCACATGCCCACTAGGTGTAGTGCAAGCATCTGGAATGTGATTGTAGTGGCTGAGGTCCTGGCACTCCAATTCTCTGTCTGTCTGTATGTTTCTCTCTTTCTAAAAAAAAGGTCCAATTTTATGCTCCGCACTCTTTTCCTCCTCTCTGGAAGGAGGCATTTTAACTCCTTGAGTGATTTTTCAAAAAACAAACAGTGGTCTTCCTTATCTATTTCATGTTTTGCTTACGGTATAAAAAAGACATTTTATAAAATTTTATTGTGGGGCTGGAGAGATAGCTTAGTGGTTAAGGCACTTGCCTGCAAAGCCTAAGGACCCAGGTTTGATTGCCCAGTACTCATGTAAGCCAGATGCACAAAGTGGTGCATGTGTCTGGAGTTCATTTGCAGTGGCTAGAGGCTCTGACATGCCCATTCTCTCTCTGCCTCTCTCTCTCTCTCTTTCTCAAATAAATATATAAATAAAATATTTGAAAATTTTTATTGTATGGATGGACACTGAAAATTGAACATGTGGCACTTTTTAATCCCAAATACCCATCTTGCACTAAGTTATTATGACTATACTACAAATAAATGTCCATTCTTTCTTTCTCTCACTCTTATAAATAAATAAATATAAAACATTACAAAAAGAAAAAAGAGAGATAAGAAAATACAAGAAATATTTTAGATCTCTGCTCCCAACAACTCTTTTTCTTCCCTCAAAAGTAGTTATGTGCATCCCTCCCTCCTGCTCCTTCACTCACTGTTAATTAAGCTTGTGCTACTCTGGTTTTACATCTGTAACAGAGGGCAACTGTGTATTATGAAATTACCTTTTACTTGTGTCAGACCTGAACATCGATGGTACAAGACTATGTAATATACTCACAATGTATCAACTTCAGATATTTGTTCAGAGCCTGAAATAATGGCAGAGAGCTTCACTCTTTAATACTCTCTCTCCTGTTTTCCAATCTAATGATATAGTTGCTTTTATGACTAACAACCAGTGTGGCAGACAGAGAGCCACAGGTGTATTGTGACTATGTTTCTTTTCTTGGAAAATGTACTTCTTCCCAATATGCAGATTTTCTGTCTATTGTTTCTTATTTTTCTGTTTATTTGTACTGCTCAATGTTTTCATAGACCTTTTTTTTTTTTTTTTCAAAAGCTTCATCATATCAGTCACTCTATAATGAGATCCCTTTGCCCCCTGGGGACATCCAGTTGTAACAGTGTTTTCTGTGACACAGCTGTTAGGACAGTAACAACACATTTGTCCTTTTCTTGTTCTTATGCAGCCCACAGCCACACCCACCCATGGTAATGATTCCTTTCTTCTTCCTTCTCTCCTCCATCAATGGTCTTAGTCACATCACTTCCTCTTCCTAGCTTTGTTTTTTTGAGCCATTCATTTGGCCTTCTCAACACTTCACTCACAGTTCTGCTGCTATTACTCTGCCAGTCAACTGTTGGTTCATTATATATTAGCATTTTGAAGTGTTCTCATTTACATAAGGCACCCCAAAGATTACTTGACCCCCAGCTCAAAGGGCAATTGTTTTAATGCATATGTGATTGAGACAAAGCTCTTGCTGAGAGTAGCAAGCTAAGGCCGGTTGATTATAATGAAAAGCTTACGTAAGGCATGAATGCTTCAGACACAAGAGCACAGATTGAAAGAATAGATGGTTGATTTTGGCAGAAAAGAAATGTCTACAAGAAGAGAAACCTTTCAGAGAGTGAAAGTATGGACCTTAGAAAAGCTGCTTTTATGTTTTAGGAAATAGCAGCTTACTTTGTTGACAGGACTTAAGTCAAGAAACAAGTGTAATAAAAAATGCACTGGGGACTGGAGATGGCTCAGTGGTTAAGAGAGCTTGCTGCACAAGCATGAGGGTCTGAGAGGGCCTGAGACTGAGTTTTGATTCTCTAGCACCATGCATGACTGTAACTCTTGTTCTGTGGGAAGCAAAGCAGAGACCAGATAATTGCTGGGCTTATCAAAAATCACAGCTTCAGGTTCAGATTGATAGAGAGAGAGAGAGAGAGAGAGAGAGAGAGAGAGAGAGACTCCTTAAGAAAGTATGAGGATGAGTGTTAGAGAGGGATGCCCAAAGTTCTCTGGCCTCCATATATGTGTGCATGAGTGTCTATCTTCACACACATATGCACTAGACACACACTAGCACACACAACATGTAAAAATGAATGAATTAAGAAACATTGTTTTGACATAAAGTTATAAAGTGGACTGCAGAAGAGTAGGACTTAAGAAGGTTTTTGAACATATTGGTTGATCTCAGATGTTGAAATTGGAAGGCTACATCTTTCACAGATGTCTGCAGCAATGGCCAAGCTTAAGTCCTTGGATCTACTCCAGAGCCCCCCTGTGGTATCAAAATGGATCCACTTGGTCCAACTGTGTGCCCATTTGACTTTCATTGTGCATCTTCTCATTCCTGTTCTGCTTGAGTTTGAATTAGTCTACAGAGGACCAGCAAACTTTTCCTACCTTGTTTTTGTTTCAGAGATCTCACGCCCTCTCAACTTGAAACTGAAATATTCCTGCAAGGAGTCGTCTCCCCCGCTGCCCCACAGGGATCCAGATAGACAATCCGGCTCCTTGAGTTTGCACCTCCACTGGCCACCTCACACTGACCAGTCCCCTATGCCACAAGGAGCATAAAAGCCCTTCCTCCACTAGCTCCACACCAGCTTTGGCCTCTTTTCTGTCTCTTGTGACCCTGAGGTGTATATATTTCTGTCCCTACTCCCTGCCCACATATGCATTCACCATTTCCTCTTTATCTCTCATTTACTCTCTCTCTCTTTCTCTACTCTCTCTGTGTGTGTCTCTTCCATCCTTTCCACACAGGCCCATAATATGTGTTCCCACAGCCATTCTGAGTCTCTCCCTCTTTCCCTTGGCCTTCCCTCATGAAGTGCCCCTCCACCACCCCTCCCTGGACCTGGACTGGCAGTTCCTTCCAGCCATACACCTGTGTGCGGCCTCCTCTTTCTACCTCCTATTTCCCACCCCTTCTCTGTCCACAGCTGCCCACTGTGCTTGGCATCTTGGGGCATACCCACCCACTTGAGCATGTGGTCTACAACATCTCATACCTGCACCATTTTCCCCTCCCCTTCCTCTCTTTAAGCTATCTGCACTCCAATTAAGGGCAGATTAATGAAAGTACTTTGATTCATAATGTGTCTGGTTTTCAGCCCTTCATCTCAGATCTCCCTGCAAGAACACCTGTTTTCTGTTGTTTTATGTAGTAGGCTTAGGCTTTCTGCTTTATCCAGTCAAGACTTGCTTAGTGCATGTAGGACATTTCCACTCTCATATTGGGTCCTTCCTGGGACCTGTGCAGTGCAAGTGGTAGGGAGCTGCTGCTCACACTGGCTGCTCACTAGTGCCTGAGTTGAGTCCAATCCCAGTACATCTTCTCCCCACTCACCTCCTTCTCTGTCATATCAAGTGATGGAGTAGGTTCTCTCATTCAATCTCCTCTATGTAGTCTCTCATTCCTTTTATCTTAACAATATGAACTGAGAGCACTGTGACCTAAGACTTCTGTCATGGAACTACATCAAGGACTGGGGAAGAACTCCATAGAAACACACTCAGGGTTCATAAGCATGGCTTCTTTCCACGTTAGCCTTACTTTAGTCTGTCCATGCAGCTATAACCAATGCCCTATGCTTAGTGATTTCTAAAGAACAGAAATTTGATGTCTAAGGTTGTGGAGGCTGGAAAACTCCAAGACCCACAACAACAAGTTCAGGGTGTGATGAGGACCCATTATTCCCTCAATGCTGCTTCCTCCCAAGCCCCCAAATGCTGTATCCTCACACACTGAAGTGCAGGAAAGTGGCAAGGACTAGTATTTCCTCACAGCCCTCTTATGAAGCACCAATCACATCCCTTAGCGTGGAGGTCTCATGCCCTGTCACCTCCCAAAGGCACCAACTCTCAATGCAGTTGCCTTGGGAATTAAGTTTCAGCATGCAGTTTGGAGGGGACATAATCATTCAAACCACAGCATACCTCACTATCAAGAATTGCTGAATGGAATTTCCCTTTGTTCTTTCTCAGTCGGCTGAGATGGAAATGACATGAAAGAGTGGGAAAGGCTGGACATGTGGGAGAGAGTGTGACCAGCGAGTACTGCACTGCATGAACTCACAGGTAGGAGCTACATTCCCCAGTCATCACCCATCTATCTACAGTTCATGTGAAATCCTCTTTGATCCCCTGAGCTCACTAGTACACTCCCAGATGATCCTTGAAGAGGTCCTCTGTTGAGAGAGGAGCCACGAAGTGTATGTAACCAGGTCACCATAATGAAATTAATACAACTTTTGTCTTTCATAAGAAGCTCCAGCTATTCTTCCTCCCTAGTGAAAGCTTAAGAACCAAACAGCACATTTTGTCTTGAAACCCAGGGACACCTGGAACAATCTTTCTAGCCACCTTCACTTGCTTTTTAAATTTCTTGCTTTACTCACTGATTTTCAAAGTGACTTAGTTGAATAATAACATAATAGAACCCCTACTAGCTTTACTGTGGATAACACCTCTGGTGTATGATCACTTTGGCCATACTTTTTTTTTTTTTTTTTTTTTAGGGATTGAGAGATGGCCTTGTCTAGCCCAAACAAGTTGAAGCTACCAACTCCTTCACTTGTGCCTATACTAGTGTCTGATAGGTGATCTTTTGACATCAGAGCACCAAATGCTGAAGGCATAGATCATGCTCATGATGTCATTTTCTGAACATGTATCCTATAAAGAGCTATGATGTTTGGTTATGCCTGCACAAGCCACTATTACATCACCTTTCCTTGCCTCTAATCATCTTTCCCCATGCCTCCAACCACACTGCTTTATCCCATAAATACTCCTGTTGTCAGCAAGGCAGATGTGTGGCTCATCCATGATCTCTACCTGATTTGTGCTCACTAAATGAGCTCTCTTTTGCAAAATTCATTGCTCCTGTGGTTGGCCTACTTCATGATGGGCAAAGTGGGCCTGGTTCAGTAACACCAGGGAAGGGTTTTTCCAATCAGATTTCCCTGAGGTTTCTTTCTTCTTTCTTTCCTTCTTTCTTTCTTTCTTTCTTTCTTTCTTTCTTTCTTTCTTTCTTTCTCTTTCTTTCTTTCTTTCTTTCTTTCTTTCTTTCTTTCTTTCTTTCTTTCTTTCTTCCTTCCTTCCTTCCTTCCTTCCTTCCTTCCTTCCTTCCTTCCTTCCTCCCTCCTCCCTCCCCCCCTCCTCCCCCTCCCTCCCCCCCCCTTCCTTCCTTCCTTCCTTCCTTCCTTCCTTCCTTCCTTCCTTCCTTCCTTCCTTCCTTCCTTCCTTTCAAATTTATTTTCATTTTTATTTATTTGACAGAGAGAAAGAGGGAAAGAGAAAGAGACAGAGAGAAGATGGGCACACCAGGGCCTCTAGCCACTGCAAACGAACTCCAGACACACATGTACCACCTTGTGCATCTGGCTAATGTGGGTCCTGGGGAATTGAACCAGGGTCCTTTGGCTTTGCAGGCAAATGTCTTAACCGCTAAGCCATTCTTCCAGCCCTGTTCTTTCTTTTCATAGCAGAATCTATACTTCCTTGGAGAACCACTCCTTCCTTCAACAATAAGGCTGATCATTATTAACTTTTAGGTAGCCATGTGACCCCAGTGTGGCTAATGAGTTTTCATTCCCTCTGGCTATAGTCCAGATAGTTGTGGATGACATAGAGCCTGCTTGTCCAATCAGCCATAATCACTCCTGTTGTTGGGACGATTAGAAAACTGACATGCTCTTTCTGTGGCTGGGAGGGTGAAACACAAGCCTGAAACTGTTGGAGGCCATCTTACTTCTATGAAGGGTCATCTTGCTTGATAAAGCAGACAGTAGGAGGAAAGCAAAAACAAGAGATGGAAGCAGTTAAACTGTATCCAGTCACCATGGGTGAGCCTCTGGACTCAGCTATGCCTGAAGCTGGAGTAGTCAGCATTGTTTCGTAGATATGTAAGCCTAAGGCCCTGCCTTTCTTACCTTAGTTGAGTTTTTGTCAGGTGGCACCCAAAGACTCCTAAATACTATAGTTAGTCATGGCATCTAAGTCCTGTTGTCTGAATTTCATAGATTCTGTACATATTTACCAAGTCTTATAGTACATAGTCAGATATTTGTATCTCCAAATTTCCATTGTTTTCTTTATACTCTTGCCTCCAAGGATCTCAGAGTTTTGACAACAATACTGTGTATATGACCTGTGCTGTCAGGATCAGTAGTGTATCTGGGGATCAAAAACAATGCATCTTTCATGTGTAATAATTCAGTGTACAGCCGGATTAGACTGATATGGAGGTCTATTATCTTATAAAATTAGCACCTCCCCTGAAACTACATAGTGAACTCCAAGTCAGTCTGAACTAGAGTGAGACCCTACCTCAGAAAACCAAAAAAAAAAAAAAAAAAAAAAAGTATCAAAAGTATCTAAAATTAGCATCCCTTAGCTTATGAATAAGGTATACATTTTAACAGGGAAATAAAATTATGTGGGAGGTGAATTATTAGGTTCCTAGGTGAGCCTACAAGACCAGATTCAGCCTAGTCATTCTACAAGATCAGTCACCCTGCTGGGTTTCTGGGGTAACTTATTCCCAGTAAGTCCTACCTCTGCAGAAAGGAAGAGGTGCAGCAGAGGGAGAGGTGAAGGAGGAGATGAAGAGTGCTAAGCCTTTTACACTCCTGTCTTACTGTTTTTCTACCCTGACTGCATGGTGCCACAGCAAGCTCTCCATTGATTGACACACACTCTCCCTCATATGTGGATCCTGGCTACACATGTTTGGGTTTGCATGTGAATTGGAGCAAAAATAAGTAGTAGAGGCCATGAAACTAGAAAAGGACTATGGGGGAGAGAGGAGAGGAGAGTTCCTAAGGGGAGGGTATTGTAGATATGTAAGTAAAGGGGCAGATTACTGGGGGGGGGATGGTGTAAGTGGGATCAGAGGAAGGAATGGAGGAAAGGAAGGGGGATTAATCAAAATTTAAGATGTTATGAATAAGCCATATAGAAACCTACTTCTTTGTTAGCCAATAATACATATATTTAAAAAGAGAGAGAGAGAAGCCAGGCATAGTGATACATGCCTTTAATCCCAGCACTCAGGAGGCAGAGGTAGGAGGATCACTGTGAATTCGAGGCCACTCTGAGACTACTTAGTGAATTCCAGGTCAGCCTGGGCTAGAGTGAGACCCTACCTTGAAAAACAAAAACAAAACAGAAGAGAGAGAGAGAGAGAGAGAGAGAGAGAGAATGGGCAAGAATATCCTATGGATGTGGATAATGGCATACCCAGAAGCTATGGATTGTTATTAGAAAAACTTCAGTGCCAGGGGTGGGATACCTTCCAGTGAGTTTTTGGCCAAGGAGGTCCCTGATGTCCCCAAAATATTACAAGCCTTTGCCAAAGCTCTTGGCTGCCCACCAGAAGTAGATGGTAAGACCCTATTGCTGAAGAGTCCACATACTTGGGCTACCAGTTGCTGAGAAATAAGCTGGTTGAGCTGGAAACCTCTTCCATGTTGACTAGCTGTTAGAATGCTGGAAAGAGCTAACCACCTTTTGGGAGAGAGAACAGTGTCAAACAGCAGTAAATTCTGTAAGCCATATGGCTGGCCAGCCAGACCAAATGTGTCAACTGGTGCAATAGAGGCATGTTTGTTATGGGGGAAACCAACTGCTCTTGGACTGGAGGCATGCTCCACAGGAGGAAGTTCATGCCTGGTACCGAAAACCTTAAAAGCCTATGACCAGGAAGGTTGTAAACACTAGGAGAGTAACAACTGTTGTGGTCTGGATAAATGCATATATGATGCCTACCAAACTGCCCTCTAAGCACTTTTTAATGTTTATGCCCATATGTTAATGCTACTCTCACTTTTTTCTTTTTTTTTTTAAAGGGCAACTGAGGCCCTGCTCCTTTCTTTTTAATTTACTTTATTTATTTGAGAGAAAGAGAAACAGACAGGCAGAGAGAGAGAGAGAGAGAGAGAGAGAGAGAAAGAGAGAACGAGAGAGAGAGAGAGAGGATGGGCATGCCAGGGTCTCTCAGCCACTGTGAACGACCTCCAAATGCATGTGCCCCCTTGTGCACATGTGTGGCATTGCGTGCTTGCATCACTGTGCCTGGCTACATAGGACCTGGAGATTCAAATATGTGTTCTTAGGCTTTGCAGGCAAGCACCTTAACTGCTAAGCCATCTTTCCAGTCCTATTCTCACTTTTGGTTAGAGAAGCTTCTCTTTTCAGATGGTGATGACTCAAAAGTCACCATAGGGGCTGGAGAGATTGCTCAGTGGTTAAAGTGCTTGCCTGCAAAACCTAACGACCTGGGTTTGATCCCCTAGTACCTATGTAAAGCCAGATGCACAAGGTGGGGTATGCATCTGGAGGTTTGCAGTGGCTGGAGTCCCTGGTGTGCCTACTCTCTTTCTCAAATAAATAAATGAATTTTTTTTAAAAGCCACCATAGTACTGAGAAGACGTAATGGTGGAATGTTCAATAGTAAGTGAGACATCTCTAGCCCATCCTCCAAAGCTCGACCCATTGTGGAAAAGGTGGAGGAAAGAATTCAAGAGCCAAAGGAAGGGGAGGACTGCTTACTATACTTTCTTCCAGACACAAAGTGGTCTTGATTTTCCTGACTTCACTGTGCCTGACACTACTGACTTCATGATAGGAGGGAACAATGTGACATCAAAATAGCAGTGGTACTATTTGGAAAGAAGAAGGGATTCAATGGAGGGTGCATTTGGGCAGGGGAAAATGGGGGTGGGTGGGAATTATCATGGTTTATTATCTACACTTATGGAAGTTTTCAATAAAAAGTTTTAAAAAAAGATTGGCATTGTCTTCTGTTACTACCATTTATTTATTTATATATTTTTTACATGTCACAGAAAACATTTTATTGGTCATTTGGATAGTTTATTTGCCAGGAAGGATGATCCCGTCATACTTCTGCTGGAACCAGCTCATGGCCTCCTCTTTGCTGATTCTGTGTTTGGCCCCAGTGCAGCCTGTCCTGCGCTTCTTGTCTGTGATGCTGAAACCTGGCCTACCCACCACCACACAGAAGTCCAGGCCGTAGTTCCCAATGCTTGAGTCATATTTGATGCCCAGGTCAATGTGCTCCTGGATCCCAAAACCAAAGTTTTCAGTATCCGAGAAGTTATTTTTTCTTAATTTGTACTCTCGCACCTTCAGACCCTTCTCCAGGATTTCCTCTGTCTTGGCCCCATGGACTGTGCAGTGGACAGCAATCTTTTCATTTCTCCTAATGCCAAAGGACCTGACAGTATATCTAGCTTTGGAAAACACAGGGGTCTGGCCTGTGAGCTGCTCCAACACCTTGGCTGCCCGGGTCAGTCTGTCTCCACTCTACCCCACACAGATATTGAGGCAGAGCTTGCAGATGCGAAGTTCCCGCATGGGGTTCTCCTTTTCATCTTGGTCCTGTGCCATGATGGAGAACAGGAAGAGCTGTTACTACCATTTCTGTGATGGCATCTCCCATCTCTTCACTGAACGTCAAATCTCACTATCCATGTCTTTACAGACTATGAAACTTAACATGCACAATTGTACTCTGCCCCTTCCCAACCAGCTACCTACATTCTCTGCTTGATGGTACATTGGCCCATATGTCCAGGACAGAAACTTAAGAATCACTGAAAGTATGCACATTCCCTTTTCTTCATTTGCCACTGTCATCAGTCTCGATGTCCTGTAGATTCTCACAGGATTGTTCTGAACATGACAGATTCACTTTGATTCAGTCTTGAACAATGAGGTGATTATCCTCAGAATATGTAGATATAACTCTTTCTGATCTCACCATTAGAACACATTGCTCTCTCTGCTGACATGCCCTCCTTACTTCTTCATTTCTCTGAGCCATCTTTGCAGCAGGGCTCTCCCAAATCCCAGTGGTTGATGTAGGCCCATTTCTGTGCTTTGGTAACACTGTCATTAATAAGTGTCCATGGGGTACATAAAGGTGTAACTCTGATTAAAAGTGATAGAGGTTGTGCTATCAGGGAAAGTTGGAGAAGTGAATGCTGCCTTTAATGACTTGCACTTCTTGAGTGTTTACTATCTGCCAGTTTCATGAAGTGCTTCTGCTGACTGGTGTTTTCTGATTCTTAGAACAATCCTGTGATGTTGATGCTAATTAGAGCTCACTTTACAGAGGAGGACACTAATGATAGAGAGGTGGAGGGCTTCTTTAGAATCTTAGGATGGAGACAGCACTTGAATCAGGCACAGTTCAGGGGATTTATTTATTTTCAAAGAGAGAGGGGGAGAAAAGGAGAGAGAGAGAGAGAGAGAGAGAGAGAAAGGAGAGAGAGAGAGAGAAGAGAAAGAATAGGTGCACCAGGGCCTCTTGCTATTGCAAGACACATATGCTACTTTTTGCATCTGGCTTTACATGGGTACTGGGGAATTGAACCTGGGCCATCAGGCTTTGCAAGTGAGTGCCTTAAACACTGAGTCATCTCCCAGCCCAAGGGATAAGAGGAAGCCTTCCATTTTCCATGGCTTGCACTTTGGGAACTGAATAAACCACAGCAAAGTTACACAGTCTAGCTTTGGGAAACTGAACTTTAATTTTATTTTTGACCTCCTCCATCATCCATGGAGACATGCTCATGGGCCCAACAGTATGCAGGTTTTGTGCAGGTAATGACAGCTGCTGTGAGGTGATGAGTGTGATAGCCACCTCATGTACAGAAGATAGCATTACAAAGCACTTGTCCCCCATCCTTTGGCTCTTACATTTTTACATTCCACCACCTCTTCTGTAATGTTCCCTGAGCTTTAGTGGGGTGATAAAGATGTCTTCTTGAGTGCTGAACATATATTATTATCATGTGTCATGATCATAATCCACTCCCACTACCCCCCTTTTGTCCCCCTATTCTAACTCTCTCTACTGAACTCTTTCTTCTTTCCAACTAGGCCCTGTTATATTTTGATGTCATCATATTCTTTTTTTGCCTCAGCCCCTATGAAGTCATGAATGCCACATCCACTTTGAGTCTGGAAGACAGTATTGTAAAGCATCCCTCCCTTTTCTTTGCTCTTTTGTTCTTTCTGCCACCTCTTCACAATTGTCTCTGAGCCTTGGAGGGTGTGATCAAAATGTCTCATTGCTAAAAACTCCACTGTATCTTCTCAACACTTTAATGAGTTTTGAGTCTCTCTGGTGGTTACTGCCATCTGAAACAAGAAGCTTCCTTAAGCAAAAGTGAGAGTAGCATTAATATATGGACATAAATAAGTACTGAGAGGGTAGTTTGGTGGCATAACATCCATTTAGGCAGACAACAGTAGTAGTTTTCCCCTAGAACTTAAGACCTCTCCAGCCATAGGCGTTTGATTAGGCTTTCAGTTACAGGCATGAAGTCTTTCCCATGGGGCAGAACTCAAATCCAAACAAAGAGCAGATGGTTTCCCCATAACAGACATGCCACCATTGCACTAGTTGGCACATTTGGCTTGGCCAGCTGTGAAGCTTGAAGAGTTTACTTCTGGTTAAGACTGTTGATGCCTTTTCTCACCCAACATACTACATAGCTCTTTCCAGCATCATGACAATGAGTCAACTTCTTCTGTCTTTTGAAATAGACACTGGAGCATCTAATACTCCATTCAGGTCATTTTTGTTTTGGAGACAGTCTTCTAGTAGCCTATGATGGCCTCAAATTTGTGATTCTCTTGCTTCAGCCTCTAGAGTGCTGGGATCACAGAGTCTTGTCACCATGCCTGGCTTCCAGATATATATATATATTTTTTTCCTTCAAGGTGTGGTCTCACTCTAGGTTAGGGTGACCTGGAATTCACTTTGTAGTCTCAGGGTGGCCTCAAACTCATGGTGATCCTTTCTACCTCTGCATCCTGAATGCTGGGATTAAAGGCATGTGCCACCATACCTGGCCAGATATTTTTGAGTATGTTTGTAAAGAAACATGTATCAGGCTGGAGAGATGGCTTAGCAGTAATTAGTACTTGATTGCAAAGCCTGGCATTCCAGATTATATTCTCAGTACCCATGTAAAGCCCAATGCACAAAGTGGCACATGCATCTGGAGTTCATTTATAGTAAAACAAGGCCCTAGCATGACCATTCATTCTCTCTCTATGCTTGGAAATAATAAACAAACAAACCAGTATCTACTGAGGACCTCCTTATGACCTCACAAAGATGTAGATATGTGATCTTATGGAAATGATACTGTAGAAGAGGAAATAATCACAGCAAGGTTGTGGAAAATGCTCAAAGCCATATGTGGTAGTTTGAATATATGTTCCCCAATATATTCAGTGTTTTATTAGTTTATAGTTTGCATCTGCAGCCACCTTGCTGGAGGCAATGTCACCGGGTGGTTCTTAAGGTGTGATGGTGGGTTTGAGATTCCATTGTAAAGATATGTAAAGTGTGCCTACTAGGAGTTCCTGAAGTGTGCTGTGGCTTTTGGCGGTAGCTTTGCTCTCTGTGCTGTGTAGCTGGTGGTTTTTTCTCTCTTGCCTGGTCCTGTGAGAGCAGGCCGCTTCTCCTGCCATTATGGAACTTCCCCTGGATCTGTAAGCTTCAATAAATAATATCCCTTCCTCCATAACTGTGCCTGGTCTAGAAGTTCATCTCAGCAAACCTGAAGCTGTCTGCTACACCATATGTTGGTGTTGAGGCAGATTTTAGGCTGGGATCTAGAAATTTGCCAGAGCCCTTGTATTTGCTTAGATGCACCAGGGAAAGGTGACTGGTGATTTATGACTTCCTGGTTCCTTGAGTGAGGAATTTTCTAGAGACTAAAACTTAGTTTCCTTTGGTAGCAGGTAACAGAAACCTGCCTTCCACTGGAGCAAACCAGTGGAAACCCAGAAAGACTTACTAGAAAGGGCCCTGGGATTTTTCACATAGACCAAGAGGAAAAGTGGATGACTAGAAGCTGAGAATGCTGGAAGCCACTGGGAGCACAGGAAACCATTTCTGTTTTTTTAATTGACAACTTCCATAATTATAGACAATAAGACAATAACCCATGATAATTCCTTCTCCCCACTTTCCTCTTTGCAACTCCACTCTCCATCATAACCCTGCCCCCTCTTTATCAGTCTCTCTTGTTTTGATGTCCTCATCTTTTCCTCTTATGATGGCCTTGTGTAGGTAGTATCAGGCACTGTGAGGTCATGGATATCCAGGACATTTTGTGTCTGGAAGAGCACATTATAAGGAGTCCTACCCTTCCTTTGGCTCTTATATCTTTTTCTGCAGGAAACAATTTCTTAATCTTGTTCCCTGGTCACATCTTGTTCTGTAGGTTTTGGTTAGCATACATGCTTCATACTTTCTCAAGAAATTGGCTCAGTCTGCTTTTACAACCTTTGGTTGACCTAGAACCTCCAGGCTGCATGTCCAGCATCCAAGCAGCTTCCCATACTTCCTGGTATCCATTGGTAGCATCGCAACTCAAATTGCCCCAGAAGTAATTTGACTAAGGTCCCAAACAGCTGAACTGGAAGATGGGGCATTCAGGACAGTCATATTGACTGACATCCAGCCCTGAGAAAGGGGGTTTCTTATAGAAAGAAATGAATCAGGAAATCACAGAAATCTCCTTAGGTCTCCTTTCAAACCCTAGCCAACTAATTAGACAGACAAAAATAAACTCTAAACAAAATATATTACATTTAACCAGCCATTGATGCAAACACTGGAAAATATAAAAAAAATCCTTAAGCAACATTTAGAGATTTGAATGGCTAGATATAGTTGAACATATTTATTTGTAGAGTTCAACTGCTGATGGCCAGCATTTAATTGGATCTAATTGTGCTGAAGGAAACAGTGATTCTCAAAACCTTCAGGGGGTTATAACCAAATGGGGTTCAGAGCCTGTGGTCTGAACTTCAGAAAATTTAGAAGTTAAAAGTTTAAAAGTTAAGTCCATCCTGAAGTGTCTTTAAGTTTCATAAGAAGTGTCATGACTTGTTTGGTGAGAAGTGATTATTTTGTTTCTTAATTTCATTATTAATATTCATGTCTATAACATCCTCCTCAGTTTGCCCTCTCTGAGCCTTGTGTCACAGCAAGAAAATATTTTGTCCTGGCATATCAAGTTTTCTTCTTATTTTCCTTTCCTTTCCCCTTTCCCCTTTCCTTTCCTTTCCTTCCCACCCCCTTTCCACGGCCTTCAGCCACTACGTATGAACTCCAGACACATGTGTTACCTTGTGCATCTGGCTTACGTGGGTCCTGGGGAATCAAACCTGGGTCCTTTGGCTTTGCAGGTAACCGCCTTAACCACTAAGCCATCTCTCTAGTCCATGATTTTACATTTTTTTGCCACCTCTTCCTCAATGGTGCCTGAGCCTTGGAGGGTATGATAAAGATTCTTTTCCAGCAATTTGTGGAAGGATAAGAAGGTTCTCACAAGCTTCCTCCCTCCCAACTGCACTGCATTCACTCAAGCACATGTTTACTGGGGATACTGGATGATGGGCTGCTGTGGAATGTGCTCTGGGAGTATCCGCTTTACTACCTTGTGGCTCTGATGATAGATGCTCTTAAAGAACACGTTTAAAATATTCAGCAAGCTTATACAGATGCTTCTTGACTTACAATGTGCTGCTTCCCTGCAAACGCACCACACATTGGAAATATTGTTAAGTCATCTGTGCATTTAATCTACCTTATCTACCACACATCACAGCTTATAAGCATAGTACATTGGGGTGTTGATGGATACCCTTGTAATTTTATGGTTGATTTGCAACTGTGGCTCACTTTTGCTACCTAGCATCACAAAAGAATCTTGTACCACATATCATTAGACTGGGAAAAGATCAAAGCAACAGAGTTTAGTTACTACTGAATGTGTGCTGATTTGCATGATCCTAAGTATGAAAGATTGTAAGTTGGACAATGATAAGTCAGAGCTTCTCAGTGCATTCATTTCTCCAAGAGTGGTACTTGCAAGGTTCAAAATGAGTTGAGGCATCTGTAGATTCCCTCAACATTATTATTATTTTGTTTTGTCTGAGGTAGGGTCTCACTCTAGCCCAGGCTGACCTGGAATTCACTATGTAGTCTCAGGCTAGCCTCGAATTTACAGTGATCTTTCTACCTCCTGAGTGCTGGGATTAAAGATGTACACTACCACACTTGGTTCAGCCTTATTTCTAATCAACCATCAAAAATTGTTCTTCTACTTTTCAAACACTTTTGTATTGCTTACACGGTTATGCATCAAGTAAAGAAGCACAGAGTGTGTGTTAGCTTTCACAACTAGCTTGTAACCCCCTTGGACGGTGTGCTGTATACCAAACTATCACTTCCTGTGCAGACCCAGATATCTGAGATGGTTTTGATGGAAGCTGTGCAAGGTCAGAGAGGCACCAGTTTCCTGTTCGTGAATTTTATCTTGAAGCAGCGGGACAGCCTTTACCTGCTGGGGGAGATCAGCCATGGTTTGTTTCTTGTATCAGAGAAACTCTCCTCATGAACTTTCCCATTCTCCTTGCTGAAAGGGAAAGGTGGTTGCAGAAAATGGCTTGTTGCCAAGTCCTCTAAAAATGTCTATTTACTGAGCTTCACAAAGAGATGTCAATGATTGACTAATGATGCTTGAGTTCTTGACTCCAGTCTGCAGGGGATGCCTCTCTCATTTGCCACCTGAAAAGCTGCAATTACCAAAATTGCTTATAATGCCTCTCCTTTAGGAGTTCACATTGGGAATCCCTTCAGGAGAGTTCATTCATGCATTCATGCATGCGTGCAGTCATTCATTTCTCTCCACATGGCCTGTTGAGTGGGTGTGTTCGACCTAAGTATCATGAACCTGCCTACTAGAAAAGATAAATCACCGAGGTTGACGTTCACAATCACCTGGGATAGACTCAGTGGTGTGCTGGGATGTATTTGATGATCAAGTTGCTGGACATTTTAAGTACATTGCTGATCCTGTCCTTTCACCTGTAAGACAGAAGTCTTTTTTAAAAAATATATATTTATTTGAGAGGAAGAGAGAGAGAAAGGGATAGAGGGAGGGATAGAGAATGAGAATGGGTGTGCCAGGGCCTCCAGCCACTGCAAACAAACTCCAGATGCATGTGCCACCTTGTGAATCTGGCTTATGTGGGTCCTGGGGAATCAAACCTGGGTACTTTGGATTTGCAGGCAAATGCCTTAACCACTAAACCATCTCTCCAGCCCCAAGACTGAAATCTTTTTAAAAAATTAATTAATTAATTTTTTATATTTTTTAATTATTATTTTTTATTGACAACTTCTATACTTTTTTAAATTATTTTTTTATTGACAACTTCTATACTTTTTTAAATTATTTTTTTATTGATGACTTCTATACTTACATACAAAAACACATGATATTTCCCTCCCCTCTCCCATTCCACTTTAGAACTCCAATCTCTGTCATATCCCCTCCTCCTCTCCATTAGTCTCTCTTTTAATTTGATGTTATCATCTTTTTCTTCTATTTTGAGGGTCTTGTGAAGGTATTGCTAGGCACTGCAAGGTCATGGATATCGAGGCCAATTTCTGCCAAGACAGAAATCTTAACTGTGCATGTAGCTGGCACTGTGGGCAGGCAGACTGAAACAGTGGTTCTCCTCTCAGGATTCACAGGAATAAGCTGGGCATAGTGGCACACACCTATAATACCAGCCCTTGGGAGGGAGAGCTTGGAGGATCGTGGAGTCAAGGCCAGTATGATCAGTACAGAGAGTGTGAGGCCAGCTGCAGACACATGTGCCACTTTGTACATCTGCCTTATGTGGGTCTTGGGGAATGGAACCTGGGTCCTTTGGCTTTGTAGGCAAGCACCTTAATTGCTAAGCCATCTCTCCAGCCCAAATGTTTCTTTAGAAGCATGGCTCTGGAGGGTCCAGTTCCAGACTGGGTGGCTACATTGCTTTGGGCCTCTGATGAAAGCACTGGTGGTAATGTCACGGAGTTTGTGGCAGGGCCAGGAAGCAAAAATGAGGGCATTAACAGACTGAAGTTCCATAATCCCTTTCAGGGGCTTATTCCTATGACCAAAGATCCTACGAGGTCTTACCTCCTAAAGGTTCCAGTGCTTCCCAACAGCATAATAGTACTACCTTGGGCTTTGGATAGCTATTTCCTCTGAATCGAACTATTTTCTTCTGGAAGGCAGGCTCATAAAGCTCAGGAAGTAGTGTAAACATACAAGGCCTAGGAAGTAAATGAAACTTACAAGGCTTAGGAAGTTACAAGATTCACAACTCCACTCCTCAGGGTTATAAGGGAGTAAACCTTGATGAGGAGAGCAGGCTCTGGATAAGTGGCCTGGTTATATAGGGAGCTCCAGAGATGTCACCTATGCTTGGGTGGGCTTTTCTATAAGTCACCTACAAGCTTGTAACACTTCACCCATACTCCTGAGAGTAACCTCAACAAGCTCATTGGCCCACTAAGCTAGACTTGGGTGGAATCTTTTCTTTGGTCTGTTGTGAGTTCATTCTCTATGGTGAATAGACGCTTGCCCATGTCTCCTCAAAGTGACACAACCCTGGGCACCAAGCCTTTGACACCTGGGAGAACATTCAACATCTAAACTGTAGCACAAGGTGCTGAGACAGAAGTAAAGAATTTCAAGAGCAATGAAATCTTGCAGTGCAGGCCAGAGAAAAATGAATGTAGGTTAGCTTTTGGCTTGAAGAATATTGTTGAAGAAGTGGCAATTCTGTTAACTTGCTAAAAGCCATCTGTGGGGGGCTTGTTTACAATGCTGATCATTGGAACCCTCTCTAGAATCAGTCTGCCTTTTTGAGGTTGGGGCCTCCTGGCCTATTTTTAACAATCTCCCAGTGAGTCTCTGATTATATTACCCTTATAGTTGGTGAACCAAATGGAACTGTTAGCTACAACCAGTTGGACTGTGGGGATAATCAATCAGCAGTTTTATTTTCCTTCCCCACTGTGTGTTCCAGCTTGTTCTGAGAAAAATCCATGGGAAGTCCACAAATTTCCTGGTCATTATTAGTCACTCAGTTATCATGTCACCTCAAGCCATAGAAAAGTCTCATTTCAGCAAATGCATGTAATGCTTCAAATTCCATTTAAAGGTCTTGGAAAGAGAGGTAAAAATATTCTTCCTGTGCCAGGTTGTGCTTTGGCATGGCAGCTTCCTAGGAAGGGAGAGATGGGAGGCCTACTTCTTTGTTCTCCCTTCCTGACTATACTTCTCTTCCTTGTGCCTTGCTCATCCAACTGCCTCCAAGCTTTTAAGAGTTGCATCAGAAAGAAGGAGAGGATGTAATGGGTAGGAAAATTATTCCTTTTATTTTGCAATGCATTCTGGAGGATAAGTTATATTCAGTTTTCCATACCTGTAGATCGGCCTTTCTGTGCATTTTAGCCTGTTGTTTTAGTTTTTCATTGGGCTTTTAATTTTGGTAACTATTTCTTTAAATTTACAAGAACTCAGGTCATTTTGTTATTGATAGTCTGCCTTTGGATTTCAGAATGTTTATCTGTTGAAATATCTTAGTGTGGTAAGTGCACATATTTTACCATTCTCTTCTGATTCTGGTGTTAACTTTGCTTCATTTGGGGTTAGCTCCTGTTTGCCCAGCCTCTTTCCTTTCTGTTATGCTGTTTGCCTCAGCAATTTGATTGTCTAGATTGTCAGTGTGTTTCCTATTCTACAACCCCAAAGCTGAGTCCCAGCAGGGAATGTGGATGTTGACTACCGGGGAAACTTGGTGTGGTGAATATGCTGGACACTTGAGATTCCCTTAAAGGCACACAGAACGTACTTAGTTCCTGGGAATTTGTACTCAGATGGAAAGGACTGGGGGACAGAGATTTGCTTCTCTCTTGAGCCCCAGTCCTTCCTCATGGAATTCTCTCTTGACATATCATCTACTATAACAACAGAATTGTTTTTTTCTTCAAGACAGTGAATTTGTTAGGCAATGTAAATGACCATATTGCCAAGTGGCACCCCAAACCTAACAATATCGAGTCATGAGACCTTTGGGAAGTGATTGTGTATTAAAGGCTCTGCTCTGCCTTCATGAATGGGGTTAGTGCCCTCTAAAGAAGACAAGGCAGCTCCTAGGCCTCCTCCACCAGATGAGAACATAGCAACAGAGGACCATCTGTGAAGATGGAGCAGCCCTTACCAGATAAAGAGCTGCCAGCATCTTGATCTTGGACTTCCCAGACTCCAGAACTGTCACCAACATATGTGGCTACATAATGATAAGTGGAAATGTACTTGACATAACCATATGTATATAACATTCACATACATTCATCTACATAGCAAAATTAAAAAGTCATTGTTTTGCTTAATGTTAAAATATTTTTCTCCATAAAGGAAGAGTAAAACGAGGCCAGTAATAATATATTTTTAACACAAGTAATGTATGTTATAATATCAAATTTAAATAGGACAGAACATGACATAAATTGAAAGTCCTTTCCCATAACTCCATTCTCATTTGTTTACTTACTTTTTTCTTTTCTTTTCAAAAAATTATTTATTTATTTATTTATTTATTTGACAGCGAGAAAGAGTTAGAGAGAAGATGAGAGAGAGAGAATGGGTGCACCAGGGCCACTGCAAACAAACTCGAGACCATGCACCCCCTTGTGCATCTGGCTTACATGGGTCTTGGGGAATCGAACCTGTGTCCTTAGGCCTTCGCAGGCAAACACCTTAACCACTAAGCCATTTCCCCAGCCCCCCCCCTTTTGTTTTTGGTTTTTCAAGGTAGGGTCTCACTCTGGTCCAGGCTGACCTGGAATTCACTCTATAGTCTCAGGGTGGCCTCGAACTCATAGTGATCCTCCTACCTCTGCCTCTCGAGTGCTGGGATTAAAGGCGTGCGCCACCACGCCTGGCTCCCCCAGCCCTTTTTTTATTTTTTCATCTGATAATATGTATTTTTTTAAACATAGGTTATAGTCTTATATTCCTTGACCCCCAGCCCCCATTTTCCTGAGGGTCCTGCTCAGTAGTGTCCTTCATATTCACTGTGCAGTAATTAGGGCCTCTGTTAGTTTCAGTTGGGGGAGGGGCCGTACCTCAGGCTATTTCTATCCACCTTGTGGCTCTTACAATCTTCCTGCTCCCTCTTCTGCAGCAATCTCTTAGCCTTGGATGTGTTAGCAGTTTGTTTTCAGTGTTGAGTTCTCTGTAGCCTCTGCGTTTCTGTTTCAATGTGCTTCAGTTCACCACACTGTTTGTTGCTATTTCCCTAGAGGTGGTTGTAGGTTGTCTGGCTAGCATTGGGAGCAATACTTGTGTTGCTGCTTCCTCTACAGTTTCTCCTGGACCCTGGTAAATGTTTTAAACTCTATGCTCTCTCTCTCTCTCTTTTTTTTGAGATAGGGTTTTGCTCTAGCCCAGACTGACCTGGAATTCACTATGTAGTCTCAAGGTGACCTCGAGCTCACGGTGACCATCTCACTTCTGACTCCCAAGTGCTGGGATTAAAGGTGTGTGTCACTATGCCCAGCCTCCATTCTCTTTAAATAAGCAACATTAATCAATCATTTGATTTTTTCCCTTCAATTTTATTTTTTCTAAGCCCATGAAGATTGATTGCATATTTTGGATAAGTCACAAGTTGAGACCAAAAGGAGATATATAAAGTGATGTAACAATTTTAGTTAGGGATGCAGAATTAATATTTATAGGTATTTCAGGCATCTATTGATGCCTAGCAAACTACTCTAAAACACAGTGGCTTAAGGTAACCACTGTATTTATTTATAAATCTGTCAGTGGGTGTGTTCTTTCCTCTCTCTACAAGATCTTCCATGGGATCTCCCAAGCAGAGATGCCACATATCATACAAGGTGAACCAGGGCTCTTAACTGCACGAAGCAGATATTTCTAGGTTTCCCAGGTCTTAGGTCCAGGAATACTTTTCCTGTCGTCTCGCTGTAAACCAAACTTCCACGTCTCAGGAAGCTCCTGAAAGATATGAGTCACAAGGCCCCTAAGGTTACGTAAGCAGCACTGGTTGTGGGGGAGAGACTTTCCAACCAACTGAGCTACCTGCAGGTTGTGCTCCACTGATGCAGCTTCTGTGAGTCATTACCTGTGCTGGAGGGGGTTGGGGGGTTTTCTGTGATGTAGCTGCCTTTGAATCATCCATGCTCCTGCATGTGACCCCTCACCATCCTCCTGTAAATCACCTCAGTAAACTCATGGGTTCACTAAGAGACTTGGGTGAAATTATTTCTTTGGTCCACCTTTTGTCTGTCACCTATCTGAGGTGAGTGTTGATGTTTGCCCACGTGGCTCCAGGAAAAGACACACAACATTCCATTACATCCTGGAAAAAGTGTGAGTGTCAGTCAGTTGCTGAGGCTTACTGCAACCACAATTTAACCAGCTAACACCATAAACTTATGATTTTACTTATAGACAACCCAAGAGAACCAGCTGGAAATGAATAGGAACAATAAAAGAATTCAATTAAATGGATAACAGAGTAGATTAAAATCAATTATATGCTTATAACTGTGTTATAGTGGCACAAAGATTGTATTTACAAAACAAATAATAATTTATTTCAAGGATATTTATTTAGCCACTATCGCATAATAAGTATTATACCAGGCCCTGATTCTGTAGAGGTCCACAGAACAGACACAGAGTTTCTTCTCTTGGCACTATGTCTACAAGTGTAGGGACACACTAACTGAAGGCTTCCATAGAAAGAATTCAGTGCATCAGCGAGGCATTGCTGTGGCTACTGCTGTGTAACAATCCCTAAATCTTAACATTTTAGAACAACAAACATCTATTGTTCTGTGGAGAGATGTGTGGGTTGCTTGGGGGTACTGCTGCTTTAGAATATGAAGTGGGTTCAGGTCTCTTTCACTTGTCTTTCAGGCTGGGCCAGCAGCTATCACAGTGGCTTTTTTCCCTTCCAGATGGCATAAGTGCAGGAGGCTAAGCCAAACTGCAGAAGCACACCCACAGCCTCTGTTGGTATCATGTTTGTTCCCTTGGTCAAAATGAATCATAGCCCAAGGACAATGGAGATGAGGCACAGACACAGAATTCTATCACACAGAGGCAGCAAAGAGTCTGAACCTATGCCCTTATTCACCAAAGATATCATATAAAGACCGACATGAGTCCAGTTGGGGTTGGATGTCATGAACGAGAAGGAAAGTGATAGGATCAAAGGCTGGAGAGAAAGAGAGGGGCTGGATCATTCAGAGCTTTCTTGGTCTTGCTACCAATGTTTAGTTCACCTGAGTACCATGCCAAGCCACTGGAAGCTTTTATGGGTTGGGGTGTGAATGTTCAATTTATCTTTAAAAAACGATGTTGCTGGGCTGGAGAGATGGCTTAGCGGTTATGGCGCCTGCCTGCTAAGCCTAAGAACGTTGGTTCCCATCTTCAGCAGTTCCAATCTCCAGGTCCCACGTTTAGCCAGATGCAAAGTGACGCAAGGGCGCAATGCCGCACTTGCCCATAAGGGGGCGCACACATCTGGATTTCGTTCACAGCAGCTGAGAGACTGCTGGCACGCCCATCTCTATCTGTCTTCCTCTCCCTCTGTATCTGTTTCTCTCTGTGTCTTTCTCCAAAAATAAATAAAATTAAAAAAAAAAACAAAAAAACCGATGCTGCTTTATGAAAATAGATGGAAGGAAGAAAAGAGAAGATGGAAAGTGAAGGTACTACACCAGGAAGTGAAGACGATGTGGTTTGGGTGAGTGGCAGAGAATAGGGACATTGATGGATCTGAGGTATATTTCAGGTGTTGTTTGATTTGGTCAGGAGTTAGATGTAAGGTTGAAGAAAGACTCAGCAATGCCTTGCATTCCTGACAGTAATGTCAGGATGAATTCAGGTACCAGAATTGCGATGGAAGGCTCTGGCAGAGGAACTGATTTGAGGGGCAATTTAAAAGTTTGGTTTTGGGCATACTGAATTCCATATGCTTGTGAGACAATACTCATAAAATATCTGGGGATAAACTTAACAAGCAACGTGCAGGATCTATACAAATAAAACTATAAACCTCTATTGAGGGTCATAAAAGAAGATTTGAATCAATGGAGTGTCAAACTTTGCACTTGGATAAGAAGACTCTAAATTGTAAAGATGTCAATTCTCACTAAATAAATCTATAAATTCAATGCCACTTCAATCAAAATTTCAACACTATTTTTTTCTTAAAACTTGAAGCAATTACTGGGAACATTCTCTAAAATAAGAATAATGAGAAATAACCTGCTCCATAATATATTACAATATGTTGTAAAAATGAAATTTATAACAGCAGAGGACAGAGGAGTAGAATGATAGGTCAATGACATCGAATAAAGTACAGAGACAGACCTGAGAACAGATGAGGATTTAGTACGTTACAAAGAGAGTATCTCCAAATGGGAGAAGAGGCAGAGAAATCTATAAGCAGTTTAAGGACAAGAGGAGAGCTGTCTAGAGAAAAAAAATGATTAGCATTTGTCTATCCTTCATGGAGCCTGGCTTCTTCCTTGCGTCATAATTTCATTATAGCATAGCTCAATAAATTGTGTTCATTTTGCTATACTTTTAGGATTTTCCTCTTTTTTTGTCATAAGCAGTAGCTTTACAAGAAAATGTTTATGTAGCATCTTTGGGTAAACATGTAAAATTTTCTCTAGGATAATTCTCAGGTGTGGGTTTGCAGAGCAAACATGTATTTAAAAGCATCCCTAAATTTCCCCTTAAGTTCCATGCCATATACAGCAACAGTGAACAAGAAAAGAAAGGAAAAAATAAACCCAGATAAACTAGGTAGATAAGGTTTTTTTTTTTTGTTTGTTTGTTTTTTGGTCTTTTGAGGTAGGGTTTCACTGTAGCCTAGACTGACCTGGAATTCACTAAGTACTTTCAGGGTGGCCTTGAACTCACAGCGATCCTCCTACCTCTGCTTCCCGAGTGCTGGGATTAAAGGTGTGCGCCACCTCGCCCGGCAGTAGATAAGGTTAATAAAAACAAAAGCAGAAATAAATGAAACAGAAAAAACAACCACAGGAGAAATGATCAATAAAAGCTGAAGTTGGATTTTTTAAAAGAATGACTAAAAGTACCAACTTTCAGCATGTATGATCAAGGCAGAGGGAGAAGACAATTCCACCAGGGATAGGGAAGGAGCTGTATCAGAAAAGCAGAAGAGATTTTTAACATTTGGAGCTGATTTTGCATAGCACCTTGCCTAAACTCAGAAGCAAAGGTAAAAACAGTAGATGATGGCTGGGCGTGGTGGCGCACGCCTTTAATGCCAGCACATGGGAGGCAGAGGTAGGAGGATCGCTGTGAGTTTGAGGCCACCCTGAGAAGACATAGTGAATTCCAGGTCAACCTGGGCTAGAGTGAGACCCTACCTTGAAAAATTAAAAAAAAAAAAAAAAAAGAAAAAAAGAAAGAAAACTGTAGATGATGAACCTTGCCATTTAATTCATTGAATTCTTTAGTGAGGCATACTTGTGTTGAGGGGGATGCACTTTTGAAAAACTGATGTTTTTTATTAAGCTTTGAATCTCACCACTGCTTTTTAAATTAGACCAGCTTATGTGAAAAAAAATTAAACTATAAATTCACCTTTGGGGGGTGAGATACTCAGTGGAGGCCATGAACAGTCAATTCACATGGCTCATGTGAGGAACAGCTGCTCTAATTGGGATATTAGGAGGGATGGCCCACATGGTTTAAAATGCTAGTCTCCCTGCTCCCTTAAAAAATATATAAAAAATTTAATGGGGCATGTACAGTTGAATTCACAAATAATAAATGTATGGATGATGTGAATCAACTGTATAACTTTATATCAATCCATTTGAAAACCTTAGATGAAATGGACAAAAATGTCAAGGAAAATATAAATTACTGAAATTGGTTCAAGAAAAACCAATAGAAAGCACTCATAAAAAATAAGGATGGCAGTTAAAGGACTATCTACCAATCTGTCCCTCCCTGTCTGTCATCTAGAACAAGCCCTTTGTAGTTATATGGACAAGTTCTCTCAGGTCCCAGGGAAGACTGTTGTATATTATATTTTAGGCTATAGGAAAATGTAAAGATCCAACTAGTCTGATTTTATAAAGCCAGTTTATTTCTGATATTGAGACAAGAAAATAAAATTCCAGGTTGATCTGACTTTTAATGCAGAAGCAAACAGTTTGATGAAATCCAGGTAATTGAATCTAGTGGCACGTTAAAAGAATAATACATCTTGATCACGTTGGATTTCTCTGAGTAACTCAAGTTTGAGAATCGATGTGACGACCAATGCAAGTCACTGTACTTACAGACTAAAGAGAAAAATCATTCTCTAAAATGCTTCTTCCTTTTGTGACTAAAGCCACTAAGATTAGATGTAAAAATTATCTACCTTAAAATGTACAATAAATGTCACACTTATTGTGGCATATTTTAGAAATATTGTCATTAAGCCACAAGCATCACACAAACATCTCCTTTGACTACCAGTAATTGCAATTCTAGTGACAGCATAGCCAGTGCAGAAAGATGAAATACAGAGAAAACTACTGGACAGGCATATGGAATTTTAGAGTGTTATTAACTGAGACATAAAAATGTTGCTCTCCCCAGTTCTTTCCCTCCCCTCCCCCTCCCACCAGTTACATTTCTTCCAAGCACAGAAAGAGCTTGCCTGAGTTACCCTCCTATAATTCAATTAAAGTCTTTTTGCATAAGCACATATATTATGCAAATTAATGCACTTGGTTTTGAATCCAGTTTCCACTGATGAACGCTGGCTTTCTTTCATTTCTTGTCTATTTGAAACCCCTTTGCCTTGGTCACTGTATTCAGAGGGTATATTTCCAGATCTCGGTCACAGATTAAACAGAGCCCAGTCCTTCAGCAGGTGAACGGTTAAGTAAATTGTGGTTTGCTTTGAATTACAAACCACAGAATACACCTCAGGGATGAAGAGCGATAGCTACTACTGACTTGGATAAATCTAGGCAACAGAGCTGGATGAAAAACTCAATACAAAGGTTATGTACTGCACCATTCCATATATGTAGCATTAAAAAAACACAATGCAAAGATGTTATGTACTGTACCATTCTATGTATGTAGCATTTTAAACTACATTTTTTTCTTTCTTTTTGTCCCTCAGCTTTATGGGTATAATTGTCAAGAAAAATTATATACATGTGATGCTTTGATCTATGGATAATTAAAGGTTGTTATCACAGTTAAGCTAACTAACCTATTGATTACCTTTCATATTGGTGTTTTTTGGGAGGGGTGAGAGTATTTAAGATTTACTCCTTAGTAAGTTGCAAGTACACAATGCAATATTATCAGCTATCATCACTGGGATGTATATTAGATCACAAGAACTCATCTATCTGTATAAGTAAACTGTTGACCCTTTGACCAGCATCTCCACATTTCTACCATGCCACAGCCCTTGTCAGCTACCATTCTACTCCTTCTTTCTAGGAGGTCAACTTCTTTTGGTGATCATGCAACATTTGTTTTTTCTGTTTCTGGTGTGTTTAACTTAGCATTATGCCCTCCAGGCATATTCATGTTGCTGCACATTACAGGATTTCTCCCCTTTTAAAGGTAGAATAACATTCCATGGTCTGTCCCTATGTGTGGATGTATATCTGTCCATGCATTGCACTTTCATCATCCGTCCATCTATCATTGGACACAGGTTGCTCCTTCATCTTAGCTATTGTGAATTATGTTGCAGTGAACACAGGCATGAAGCTACCTCTGAGATATTCTGTTGATTCTGTTTCCTTTGGGTATATCCTCAGAAATATTCTAGTTCATAAGGGAGCTCTCTCTCTAATGGTGAATTGACTAGACTAGCAAAATCAAGCATACCCACCAGACATTTTCCTTCTAAATGAGTATTTACAAAATATAAGAAAAACTAAAAATTTCTGAAGCTCTATCATCATAAGAGAGGTGCAGAACTCATAAAATAAAACACGTGGTGGAGCATGCCTTTAATTCTAGCACTCAGGAGGCAGAGGTAGAAGGATTGCTGTGAGTTCGAGGCCAC
This sequence comes from Orientallactaga sibirica, assembly GCA_036365145.1. Classification (NCBI taxonomy): domain Eukaryota; kingdom Metazoa; phylum Chordata; class Mammalia; order Rodentia; family Dipodidae; genus Orientallactaga; species Orientallactaga sibirica. Next base: position 3,078,664 of record JAEOAD010001749.1, on the reverse strand, counting down.
CCTGAAACTACAGAGTGAATCCCAGGTCAGCCTGAACTAAAGTGAAACCCTACCTTGAAAACAAAACAAAACAAAACAAAACAACAAACAACAACAAAAAACCAACTGAAATTAGGTTAAGGAGAGAAGGAAGACACTGCACTAATATTAATCATCCAGAGATCTTTTTAAAATTAAATTTAATTTTTTTGGTTTTTCAAGGGAAGGTTTCACTCTAGCCCAGGCTGACCTGGAATTCACTCTGTATTCTCAGGGTGGCCTTGAACTCATGGCAATCCTCCTACCTGTGCCTCCTGAGTGCTGGGATTAAAGGTGTGTGCCATCGTGCCCGGCTCAGAGATCTTTTTAAAAAATATTTTTTAGGTTTTTATTTTTATTTATTTATTAGAGAAAGAGGAAAGGAAGGAAGGAGGGAAAGACACACACACACACACACACACACACACACACAAAGAGAAAGGGTGTGCCAAGGCTTCTAGCCACTGCAAATGAACTCCAGATGTGTGTACATCTGGCTTACATGGGACTTGGAGAATCTCTGGCTTCTTAGGTTTTGCAGGCAAGCGCCTTAACTGTTAAGCCATTTCTCCAGCATTTAACATATTTTATTTATTTACTTATTTGCAAGCAGAGAGAGACAGAGAGAGAAAGAGGGAGACAGTGGATGCACCAGGGCTTCCTGCCACTGTAAACAAACTCCAGATGCATGCACCACTTTGTGCATCTTGTTTTACGTGGGTGCTGGGGAATCAAACTCGAGTCATTAGGTTTTGAAGGCAAGTGCCTTAACCACTGAGCAATCTCTCCAGCCCCATCCAGAGATTTTAAGAGGCTATCACAGCCCTAAAAAGCTGCTATGAAAAAGTATAAAATTGAAGCCGGGCATGGTGGTGCGTGTCTTTAATCCCAGCACTTGGGAGGCAGAGGTAGGTGGATCACCATGAATTTGAGGCCACCCTGAGACTGTATGGTGAATTTCAGGTCAGCCTGGGCTAGAGTGAGACCCTACCTAGAAACAACAACAACAAAAAAAAAAACAAACAAACAAAAGAAAAGAAAAGAAAAGAAAAAAAAGAAAAATATAAAATTGGAGGACCTAAGATGTGAAAAGTATGACCATAGAATTAGAAAAGTAGAAGTAAGGAGCACTCCCAGAGTGCAAAATAAAAGCATAAAGAGGTGTAAAGGAACAGACTACAGTCTGAGGGGGATAGACCATTATGTTACCAAGTCAGTCTCATAGCTGTTCTGGAAGGAGAGCACAGAGAGGGAAGAGCAAGAGCAGAAACAACAGAAAAAAATGTAGAGCTGAAGACACATACACAGAATGCTGACTATTAAAGAGAAAAGCAACCTAATTGATAGATCAGAAGAAATTTCAAGACATCAAGAATAAAAAAAAAAAGCTTGGCCAGACAGGCCCAATGACTGAACGGGTGCAATAGTGGCATGTCTACTCTTGGGGTAACCAACTGCTCCATAATTGGACTGAAGGCCCTCTCTATGGGAGGGAATACATACCTGGTACTGAAAAACCTAAGTAAAAGTCTATGGTAGGTGAGGTCATGAGCCTTAGGGGTATAAGCCTGCTCTTGTCTGACTAAATGTATGTATTACTCCCACCAAGCTGCCCTGAAAGCACTACACTTAATGTTCATATTCACATATTAATGCTACTCTCACTTCTGGTTAGAGAAGCTTCTCTAACCACTGGGATGACCCAAAAGGCAACATAGTGCTGAGAAGAAGGGATGGAGGAGTGCCCACCACTGAAACACCTCTGTCACACCCTCCAAGGCTCAGGGACCATTGCGGAAGAGGGGTTGGATAGTGTAAGAGCCCAAGGAAGGATATGACCTCTTACAATGCAACTGCCCAGACAGAAATTGGCCTCGATATCCATGACCTTGCAGTGCCTAGCAATACTCCGCAAGATCCTCAAAATAGAAGAAAAAGATGATGTCATCAAATTAAAAGAGAGACTAATGGAGACAGGGAGGGGATATGGTGGAGACTGGAGTTCTAAAGTGGAATGGGGGAGGGGAGGGAAATATCAGGTGGGTTTTTTTGTATGTAAGTACAAAAGTCAATAAAAAACAATAATTAAAAAAAAAGAATAAAAAAAATTCTAACTCTTTTTTTTTTTTTTTTTTTTGATGTAGGGTCTCATTCTAGCCCAGGCTGACCCGGAATTCACTATAGAAAGCAACTTTAGCTGGGCGTGGTAGTGCAAGCCTTTAATCCCAGCCCTTGGGAGGCAGAAGTAGGAGGATTGCCATGAGTTTGAGGCCATCCTGAGACTACATAATTAATTCCAGGTCAGCCTGGGCTAGAGCGAGACCCTACCTTGAAAAACAAAAACAAAACAAGACTTTTCTATTAAAAAGTGAGGTGTAAAGGAGCCTCGTTAGCTCAGTAGGTAGCGCATCAGTCTCATAAAAAGTGAGGTGTATAATAATTTATCCATTGCAGCAGAGAAGTAGGAGAGATCCAGAGAGTCTAGAGCCCACAGAAGCAGGCAGAAGTGGCTCCAGCAGTGGCAGCACTAGTTCCACGTGGCCGCAGCTGTCAGGTGAGGGGATTTTCCACTCCCACCACCAGGTGAGGACCAGTGGAAGAACTTCAGTCACCATCCACAGCTTCCCCTCCCCCACTGCCAACACAAGCGCCAGCACCAGAGACCTGGGGAAGGGAGCTCACCTACATAGCACCCAGCAGGATCAGAGCATCGACCCACAGACCCAGCCAGCCTACTGGAGCCCACACAGCAAAGAGGGACCCAAGCAGCCGTATAGCTGAGACCAAAAGAGAAGCTTCTCTTTTCAGATGGTGGTGACTTTGGGATGACTCAGAAGGCACCATGATGCTGATAAGAAGGGATAGAGGAGTGCTCAGCACTGAAACATTTCTAACACACCTTCCAAGGCTCAGGGTCCATTGCGGAAGAGGTGACGGAAAGAATGTAAGAGCCAAAGGAAGGGTAGGACTCCTTACAATGTGCTCCTCTAGACATAAAATGGCCTGGATATCCATAACCTCACAGTGCCTGAGACTACCTACACAAGACCATCATAATAGGAGGAAAAGATGATGACATCAAAATTAAAAGAGAGTGATTGAGAGGGTGGAGGGGATATGATGGAGAGTGGAGTTTCAAAAGGGAAAGTGGGGGTTAGGGAGGAAATTACCATGGGATATTGTCTATAATTAAGGAAGTTATCAATTAAAAAGAATTAAAAAACAAAACAAAACAGAAAGCTTGCTCTTGTCTGGCTAAATGTATATGAGGAGTGTCCAGCACTGAAACATTTCTATCACACCCTCCAACGCTCAGGGTGCATTGTGGAAGAGGTGGCAGAAAGAATGTAAGAGCCAAAGGAAGGGTACGGCTCCTTACAATGCAACTGTCCAGACAGAAATTGGCCTCGATATCCATGACCTCTCAGTGCCTAGCAATACCTTCTCAAGACCCTCATAACAGGAGAAAAGATGATGACATCAAATTAAAACAGAGGCTAATGGAGAGAGGGAGGAGATATGATGGAGAGTGGTGTTCTGAAGGGGAATGGAGGGAGGGGAGGAAAATATCATGATTTATTTTCTGTAAGTATAGAAGTTGTCAATAAAAAATAAAAAAGGAAAGCAACTTTAAAGAAATATTATTTATTTGCAAGTAGAGAGAGACAGGGAGAAAAGAGACAGACAGAAAGACAGAATGGGCATGCCAGGGCTTCCAGCCACTGCAAATGAACTCCAGATCCATGTGCCACTTTGTGCATTTGGCTTTATGTGGGTACTGGGGAACTGAACTGGGATTGTTAGGCTTTGTAGGCAATCTCCTTAACCAGTGAGAAATCTGTCCAGCCTATAACTCTTTTAAGGGGAAGAAATAGAGTTCCACAAATGTAAAGAGAGTTGAGTTGGCATCAGACTTCTCAGAAATGCCAGATACTAGAAGAAAATATAATTCTAAGAAAAAAATTATTTTGTTCCTGAAATTTTCTGTTTAGTCCATGTAGTAATCAAGTATAGAACTACTGAAGACATTTGTATATGGATAAGTTACAGTTTTATTATTCAGGGCTCTTTTCTGAAAATATTACTTAATCATCGACTCTAGCCAAATGAAAATGATACATAAAAGAATAAAAGAAAAAATCTGGAACACTGATACTAAACACAAAAACAAAAAGCCATGTCAGCTGGGTGTGGTGGTACATGCCTTTAAACCTTATTTGGAGGCAGTGGTAGGAGGATCTCTGTGAGTTTGAGGCCAGCCCGAGACTACAGAGTGAGTTCCAGAACAGCATCTGCTAGAGTGAAAACCCACCTTGAAACTCCCCTCCAATAAAACTCCAAAAAAACCCCCCAAATTCCCCCCAATCCAAAAAACAAACAAACAAACAAACAACAACAACAACAACAACAACAAAAAAAAAACCCAAACAGTGTTGATACAGGAAATCAGTACATCATACAAAATTTGGAACAATATGGAATATAAACCCTAGCTGTTTTCATTCAGGAAGTAGGATTGGGAGCTGGGGAGGTAAGTGAAAATATGCCAAGGATCTTATTAAGTTTTAGAAGGAGGTTTAGATACCATGCACTGTGTAGAGAAGAATAGAATATGGATTTGTGTCAAATATGTATGCATATCTGTAAAAACTAGAGAAAGTTGAACAAAGAAAATGTCATCAATCCCACAGAAGTTATAGAAATGTTAGAAAAAAAGAAAGTGTACCAATAGTAAATATGAATCATAAATTAAGTTAAAGAAATAGCATTTAAATTAAATGTAGAAGAGTTAAGCTCCTACATAAAAATGTAGAAGCTTGGGCTGGAGAGATGGCTAGTGGTTAAGGTGCCTGCCTGCTAAATCTAAGAATGCCCTTTTGATTCTCCAGGTCCCACGTTTAGCCAGATGCAGTGACACAAGGGTGCAGTGCTGCACTTGCCCACAAAGGGCACACATATCTAGAGTTCATTCACAGCAGCTGAGAGGCTGCTGGTGCCCCCATTCTCTGTCTCTCTCTGTTTCTCTGATTTTCTCAAAAAAAATGTAGAAGCTCTAGGCACAATTTACTTGGTATTGACTGTGATTTAGGCATAGGCTATATGTTAAGTAAATAATTTCTTTTTTTAAAAGTTTTTATTTATTTATTTATTAGAGACAGAGAAAGGGAGAGAGAGAGAGGGAGAAAGAGAGACAGAATCGGCTTGCTGGGGCCTCTAGCCACTGCAAAAGAACTCCAGATGCATGCGCCACCATGTACATCTGGCTTACGTGGGTACTGGGGAATCGAGCCTTGAACTGGGGTCCTTAGGCTTCACTGGCAAGTGCTTAACCATTAAGCCATCTCTTCAGCCCATAGATAAAATTTAGTTTAAAGCAAACAGTAAATTCCTCAAGATAAGTTCTAGTTTTTAAAATTATTTTGTTTCTATTTATTTGAGAGACAGACAGAAAGAGGCAGATAGACACATAGAGAGAGAATGGCCACTCCAAGACCACCAGCTGCTGCAAACAAACTCCAGACGCATGTGCCACTTCATGCATCTGGCTTATGTGGGTCCTGGGGAATTGAACCAGGATCCTTTGGCTTTGCAGGCAAGTGCCCTAACCACTAAGCAATCTCTCCAGCCCCATAAGTTCTATTTTTACTCTTATGTTAAAGACAAGAAACTGAAGGTTAAGAGAGTAAACCATTTGCTTAAGGTGAAGAAGCAGGCTTTTTAGTGCTTAAGGCCAAGGCCATGTTCTTAATCATTCTCTTACACTGCCACTCAGCTTGATATGAAAAAAACATTGCACGTTATTTGTAAGACATAAAGGCAAAGCAGTATATAAATTCTGAACTGAAGGGTTAGTAAAAGATATACCAGGCAAGTGCTAAGGAAGAGAGGAGGCAGGGCCATCCTATTAATAATTTGTGCCATGTGAAAAAAGAGCCTTTGAGAATGGCTATGTAGTATAATTCTGTTTGTGTGAAATACATAAATGGTTATGTTGTGGAATTAGTGATGACATGAAAGCAGTGTATATGCAGATTATTAAAGCTTCTGTTTAATGCTGTTTTACTTATTTAATTAAAATATTTAAGATAAGGAATGAATACCATCTCTGATCTTTAGAAGGTTGTCGGTTTACTTGGGAGTAGACAGATGCTCACCAAGTCTGACATGCACACCAAGACAAAAATGAGGAAGAGAGGCTGTATGCTATGTTGGGTGAATGCAAAAGTAATCCCTAAAGTGGAAATAAAATGGGGGATGCTTTCAACAGAGGTGTTACCAAGCACCTTCTCTCATCACACTTTGACAATTTCCCCCTTCCCGTGGGAGGATGAGGGTGGACTACCAGGGGGCAGTGTATGAGAATGACAGTGTCAGTCACATATCTCCTGTTCAAAGCAGTGAAATGTTTTCAACCAGAAAGAAAAAGAAAAAGAAAAAGAAAAACAGAAACCCCCTCAACTTTCCTTATTTCATCCAAACCAGTTGTCTGTCCCTTTGCAGTTGCTATGACAACAGCAGCTCTCCTCCTCCTTCATTTGGATCTATTTCCAAACGGAGAACAATGAATGCAGAGGATCAGAAAATGGGAAAGGCAAGCAGGCATTAAAGGCATTAGAATTATTTACCCTGGAGAGGCGGATGCTAAGAGGTGGCAATTATATTGTTCTGGGCTATTAAAGGTTACTACTCCATAAGTAGTTCTCTGCTTGGGCCCAAGATAAAATCAGATTTATTGTAACTGCAGGGAAATAGCTTTAGGGAGGAAATGTCCCTGATAGAAAGTTCTGTGGGTCTGTTTGGCTTTGCCCAGGTACTGAGATGGGGAGGTGCTGGCATGATGTGTTCTGCAGAGGTTGCTATTTCCCCCTAAAACCTTGTTCAGTGAAACACTAATAGCAGCATCAGGCGCATGCCCACGTTGTGCTTACTTTTTGTCAAGTACTATTCAGTGCTTTATTTTTATGGCCTCAGCATCTATAAGAAGAATACTATTTTTAGTATCACTTCTTAACAGATGAGAAGACTGAGGGTCAGAGAGCTTAAAATTCTCCCAAGGTCACACAACTGGTGAACGACAGAGCTAGGACATGTACCCAATAAGTGTGTGTGTGTGTGTATATATATATATATTTGTTTTTTCGACTTAGGGTCTCACTCTGGTCCAGGCTGACCTGGAATTAACTATGTAGTCTCAGGGTGGCCTTGAACTCACGGCGATCCTCCTGCCTCTGCCTCCCGAGTGCTGGGATTAAAGGCATGCGCCACCACGCCCAGCCCAATAAGTGTATTTTTAACTGGCAACAGCTACTTTAAATGACTCCGGTCTTATAAGGGTTTCAATTGCATTGGGGCCTTGAGAGAGATCACAGATAAGGCCTTAGCCAATATGAGTCTTAATCTTACTTATTCATTCACTCAGTCATTCTAACAGTTATTCATTTATGTTAGATAAATGTAAAGGGGAGAAAACCAGAATGTCCCTGTTCTCAGAGAACATGGACCTGGGAAGGCAAAAATATATTCAGTTGACAATCACCATGAACTGTCATATTGATTGAGAGTTTGAGCCAAACCATAGGATGAGCCACAAGTGTAGGATGGCAGGAAAATTCTTTAAATTCTCTGTGCCTCAATGTCCTCATCCATAAAATGTCTGGATGAGAGTTAAAGGAGTCAGTTGTGAAGGTCCTCAGAACACTGTCTCACTAGTAGGTGCTAACTGATGGCTTTTATCCAGCCTCAGATCTCCTCAGTTAGGAACTAGAAGCAGCACCTGCTTGTTGGATGCTTAATGTATGAAGCCTCTAGCTAGGCAGAAGAAACAGCAGAAAGCAACATGCACAAGATCTTAGAAAGTTTGAACAACAACAACAACAACAAAAAGACTACTGGGGTGGTGGAGAAAGGAGAGAAGAGTAGGGTATTGGAGGGAGGGAATACACTCAAAGTGCATTACATACTTGCATGAAAAGGGCCTTATATAACACAGTATAATGAAATAAAATAGGAAGAAAAAAAATTAATATCATAAACAAAAAGTTTGTGGTCTTGTGCAGAACTACAGACATTAACAAATCAATAGGGTAATTTCAGGTAGCAATTGGTGCTATGAGGAAGTAAGCCTGGCCAGTTAGAGAGTGGGTGGCGGGATGGTGAAACATGTACTGTTTTAGGCAGAAAGGCTGGGGATGATCCTTCTGAAAAGATCAACCCATAGGACAGAAGGAGCTGGTTATGTGTGGACTTAAGAGAAGGATTGCCTAAGCAGGGAGGCAGCAAAGGTGAATTTGGAATAAGCTTGGAAGTGGCGCAGTGGCATTGGTACATAGGAACTGTGGTAGCTAACATGCATTGTTAGCTTGGCTGGTCTAAGCAATGCTTAGGAGAGATTAGTGCAGCTCACCTCTGAGGTGTCTGTGAGGGCATTTCCAGAGGCCCTGGGATCATGAGAGCCCTGATCAAATGAAGGAATCAATCCCCCAAGGGATCCATAGCATGACATGATTGTGAGTCCAAAACAAATCCTCCTTTAAGTTGATTCTATCAGCTATTTGGTTACAGTGATGGGATTAATAATTAATATAGTGACCCAGAAAGGGTCAGAGGTCAAGATGGGAGATGGCCTCAGATGAGTGTAGAATTTGGGGTGAGAGGCAATGTCACCACTTGGAGGTTGCTACTGACACCTAGTGGGTCAAGACCATGGATGCTGGTAAACATCCTATACTGCATAGGAGACCTCAACGACCTAACAAGTGTGCATGTGCCAGGATTGAGAAACCTAGACTCCTATGCCTAAGGCTAGAATTTGTCTGCCAAGGAAAGACAACAGAACGTAATTCTAGGTGGGAGGATCTGCCAGATGGTTTGAAGCAATGGGATTTTGATTTCAGACGATAACTGGCTGCTGAGTGGAAAATGGTGGAAAATGATTCATAGTGGGTAAATAGTAGAAGGAGAAAGAGTGAGAGAGTGAGTGAGAGAGAAAGAGAGACATGGAGGAAGAAAGAGACATAAAGACTTTTGTTTTTCTAATTATTTTTTGTTATACAGGGAATTGAGCCCTGTACATGCTAGGCAAACACTCCACTGACTTATATCCCCAGTGAATTTTTGTTTATTTTTTATTTTGAGACAGTCTCACTAAACTGCTCAGGTTGGCCTTGAGGTGACTCTGTAGCCCAAACAGGTTTTGAACTTGCAATGCTGTAGTTGGGATTACAGGTCTGAGCCACCAGGCCAACCTGTTTGTTAAGTTTTGTAGTAATTTCACATAGTTTAGATGAATGGAGAGGGTGGTTTGGATTAGGGAAGTAGCAGTCAAGTTGAACACAACTGCAGAATGGAGTGGGATGTTGGTAGGATGTGGGAGACTGACTTGACAACTTGTGGGTTGGTAGTCTCAGAGAAGGATGAGATGTGGAGGGCCTGAATAAAAGGCAGGGGCCAGGAGTTTGAGGAGATGGTTCAGTGTATAAAGTGTGTGCCATGCTACATGAGTACTTGAGTTTGGAAACCCAGCATCCACATAGAAAGGTGGACACTGTGACAAGCATTTTTGTTCCCTACCATGCCTGTGGGCTAGAAGACAGATGGACATAGTACTGGAAGTTCTGGGGGACCACCTAGCTTGGTGAAAGCAGCACTGAGCCATGTGAGACTGCCTCAAAAGAGTTGGAAGGCAAGTTGTCTTCTGACTTCCACATATGCACCCACACTTACCCATACTCACACATAAGCACATCACACACACACACACACACACACACACACACACACACACACACACACACTCCAAAAGAGATGACAGGAACCAAGGGTGGCCCTTAGGTTGTGACTAGAGTAACAAGGCAGGTGGTCTCAGGATCTACTGTTCTACATGGAGAGAAGTGACTTGGGGGTAATGGGCAATGGATAAGCCTTCTTTCCTTGACATGAATATTTGAAAGAGCTCTTAGCTGTTCATGAGGGAATGCTGCATAGGCTGTAGCAGATACAGTTCTATGTGTCCCTTGTGGGACCTTTGTTTCCTCCATAGGGCATAAGCAATGCCTTCAAGTGTCTACAATCTTACTATGATCTGGAGTGTAGGGATGAGGTTTGATAGGCTCTGGCAGAATCACCCATTTCTGAGAGATTTCTACATTTCTAGAATTTTCCTCTCAGATCACATGTCAAAATGAAAAGATAAGATATAAAGAAATTAATACTGTTTTGTAGAAACAAAATTATACTGAATAAGAGCTAATGATCCCTAGAAGCTAGCATAAGTCAGGAGTTGAGTCACAGCCTAGTATCACCCCCAGAATGAGGTCTGAGATCTCCCACACCATAGCAAGCACCATGCAACCAAAGGGCTATTTCAATCTCCAAGAAAATGGGACTCCATCTCTCTTCTCACTTCTCTGCATTTCCTCTCGAACATACTTCTGTTTTGTTTTTGTGACAGTTTGGAAAGACTTGAAGCAGGTAAAATGTCTTGTTAAACTTCTGAGCTGTGTATCCACAGGCTGCAAAAAGGCTCAGTGTTGTGTTTGAAGTTTCCTGGAGCCAAGTGAGCTGTGCTTCCCCTCTACCTTTGCAGGAATGAGGTGTTGTGAGAGGAAAAGAGAAAGAATGAGAATCAAGTTCCTTTTTTTTTTTGGGGGGGGCAGTATCTGTAGTCAGGAGGCTGCCTATTCTCTCCTTGTATGAGGGATGTGGGAAGCCCTGGGGGAAACAATCAGTGTGCTCCTGGTAATTAAAGAATAAGGTCATGGGGCTGGAGAGATAGCTTAGTGGCTAAGGTGCTTGTCTGAGAAGCCTAAGGACCCAGGTTCAATCTCAGTATGCACATAAACCAGATGCACAAGCTGGCACATGTCTGGAATTATTTTACAGTTGGCTGGAGGCCCTGGTGTGCCCATTCTCTCTACATATATGCCTCTTTCTCTCTCATCAATCAATAAATCAATCAAATATTAAAAAAATAAAAACAGAATAAGGTTAAGACCATGAGAGATTGAGAGATCATGCTGGAACTGAGATAAAAGCCAGTTCATTGCTGGCTAGCTCTCATAGTGCAGGAAAGCACTACTTGAGTTGCCGGGGGATAATGTTCACCAACAGCATGAACAAGCAGTGGATCCTGAAAGCTATAAAGTCAATCACCTAGGCAAAATGTACACACTGGGACACACAGGCTATGGGGATAATCAACTGCTTTCTGATTGGATATGAGGCCTGCTTACTGAGAGGGAATTCATATCTGGTACTGGGAGCCAAGCTGGAAGCCTATGGCTTGAAAGATCATAGATCCTAGAGAGAAGCTTTCACTGTTCTTTGGCTAAAAGGAAAGGCTATACCCTTGAAAAAAATCTTCTAAATGTCTACATTCATCCCCTTGATTCATGCTGTCTCACTCTTGGCTAGAGAATCTGCTTCTTCCAGATAGGGGAAAATACCAGGGAGACTCAAGACCCATTAGTACTAGAAGAAAAGAAAGCCAAACTGTTGATCACGAGATGCAACATCTCTATCACATCTGTCAGGGTCCAGAAACCATTATAGAGAAAGCAGTAAATTAATTATATATGCTGTTCTCACTTCTAGCCTGAGACCTCCTCTAGGGAATTGGTGGTAGACATTGAGGAGACTCAAAACTCATCAAAGCAGAAACACAGAGGCCACTAAGAGCTCAACACTAAAGGAGATATAAACAGAAGAGGGGGAGTGGAAAGAATATAAGAGCCACAGGGTGGGTACATGTACACTGAGACATTGTTCCCCACACAGAGACTGATTGATGCATTCATGACCCCACAGTGTTACCAATAACCACACTGTGGAGATTCCTCACTTGAATGGGGGCAGGAGAGAGAGAACATAAGAATATATCCTGATGGGAATATGACCAGTATGCAATATGTTCATAAAATAAAAATTAAAAGAATAAAGTCAAGTCTTCCAGAGGACTTGGGCTTATTGGAGAAGCAGAGAGCAATCTTTCCTTGTAGCCATTGACTGGCGGATGAATAAAATGAGTCTTGTTTTGATGAAAGGTCTTAAAGCTAGTGAAACATTCCACAGAGGCATGTCTCCAAGTCTTAGTGAGTTTATTGTATTGAACTGTAAAGCAGTGCCAAAAGTGAGTCTTGGCTGCACATGGCAGTGCACACTCCAAGAGGCTCACATCTCAGGTTTGAGGCCAGCCTGGGTTTTAGAGTGAGACCGTGTCTTATAAAAGTATTGCAATTATTATACAGGAAAGAAACAAGGGAGATTAATGTTGAATTTTTTCCAGAGCTTGCCACATGCCAGACTTGGTGCTATGGATGCATTGGTGAGGTTAGGGTCAGAGGCAACTAGTTTAGGATTCTAGTCTATACAGTTATGTGACATCCGCACAACCTTGCAATGCAGCAGTAGCAGCCATAGACATAAGGAACTGAATGGGTGAGACTATTTCTGAAAAAACCTTCTTTATAAAAACAGATGATGAACCATACTTGGCCATGTGAGCCTTCTTTGCAGTCCTGGCCACAGTACGAAGGGGGCTTTATAGTTGTGCTGATGTCAGCTCCATCTCCAGAAACCCAGATGTGGTCTGCATGGAGCCTGGAATCCATCCAAATTTCTTAGGTAATTTAAGGTGCAGATTGGAGTTGTAGATTTTGCTTTGTTACACTGTGTGTGTGTGTGCGTGTGTGTGTGTGTGTGTGTGTGTGTGTGTCCACGCATGCATGCATGTGCATTAAGAATAATATGCCTGGCACTGTTCTTTGAGGTACTGACTCCAATGGTCTGGATATAGCCTAGGGATCAAAAGTTTTTGTAGCTCCCTATGTCAGCTTTCCTTCACTGACAAAATATCTGAGAAAATTAACTCAAAAGGAGGAAAGATTTACTTTGTCTTATGGTTTCAGAAGTTTTCCTTCAAGGTTACTTGGTTGTTTTCCTTCTGGGCCTCAGCTGAGGCGCATTATGGCATAAGCAGGTGGTGGAGCAAAGTGGCTTAGCTTATAGTGGCAAGGAAACAGGAAAAGAGAAGGGTGTTGGGCACAAGCTTACCCCACAGTGGCAAGGACACAGGAAAAGAGAAGGGTATTGGGGACAAAATATATCTTTCAAAGGCACACTCTACAATTTCTATCATCTCCAAATATCTATCAAGCTGTTAAGATCCATTACCTGCCTTTAAGCTATAGATTAATCATGGGCTTATTCAGGATGAAATGAGAACCCTCATGATCCAGTCCTCTTCTAGAGGCCCCACCTCTGAACACTGGTGGATTGGGAACTAAACATTCAGTACATAATCTGTACATAAGCTTTTGGGGACATTTCAAATCTGAATAACAACACTTCCCAAGTGGTTCCACTGTAAAGCCTGAGCTGGAAAACCATTGATCTGGACAGTGAGACAAACAGGCAATTTTAGTAGTGTCAGAAAATTGAGACAAGAGTAACTTTAGCAAGTGAAGTGTTTATTTAGTATCTGAACAAACATTTATGTAACACTTGCTATATGCTTGGCAAGGGTAGTAACTGTTTACAAATATGACTCCCTTAATTTTTAGAACATTATTTAAGGCCTTGACTGTTTTTAAAATTTAAATTAATTTATTTGAGAGAGAAAGAGGGAGGGAGGGAGGGAAGAAGAAAGAGAGAGAGAAAGAGAGAGAATGGGTACACCAGGGCCTCCAGCCACTGAAAATGAACTCCAAATTCATGTGCCACCTTCTGCATCTGGCTTACGTGGATACTGGGAAATCGAACCTGGGTTGTTAGGCTTCACAGGCAAATGCATTAACCAATAAGCCATCTCTTCAGCCCCAGCCTGTGACTATTTATATTCCCATTCTATAGTTAAGGAAACTGAGATACAAAATGCTTAACTGGGAGCAGGGGAGGAAGGTGTTTTAGGAAAAGATGATGTGTTAGCTGAGACCTGAATGATGTGCATAAAATAGCCAGATGACCGTTGTGGAGATTGAAGAGTGAATAGGACAGCCCATGCCAAGCCCTAGAAGGCAAAGACAGAATGGAACTGCTATAAAGAGTTAGAGAGGATAACTGGCGTATAGTTGATTATGTCTGAGCAAGACTCATTACAGTGGGGCATTGGGATGAAATCATTTAAGGATTGAATGAAAAGGAATGAAATAAAAGTTGGAAGTAAAGACGATGCCAGATGGAATCTTCTTGAAAGAAGAAAATGTATGGCAGTAATAAGGAAAGTAGGATAAAGGACAGGACTGACTGTGACTGGAAGATACTTGAGCCAGAATAAACAGTTTTAGGCAAGAGTCAGAACAAAGGTACTATGAAACAATATGTGAGAAAGAGTGTGATGATGGAGCTTGGTTCTGAGAAGGAGACACAAGGCTTGGAAGACACATGGGGGAACTGCTAGCAGGCATGACCTTCTTGGAAGAAATGGATTATATGGGTGTGGTCTTCACAGAGCCTAGAATAAACAAAATAAATAAATAACAATATTTATTTTGGGCTGGAGAGATGGCTTAGTGGTTAAGGTGTTTGCCTGCAAAGCCAAAGGATCCCGGTTCAATTCTCCAAGCCCCACGTAAGCCAGATGCACAAGGGGGCGCATGCATCTGGTGTTTGTTTGCAGTGGCTGGAGGCGCTGGCGTGCCCATTCTCTCTCTCTCTCTCTCTAATCAACAAACAAATAAATAAAATATTTAAAAAATTTATTTTTGTGGGCAAGTGGGAAAGTTAAGCTTGCTCAAGAAGTTTATCTAGGATTATGGATAGAAATTCAAGCAGAGTAGTTTAGTCCACCAGAGATTTTATATTTCTCAAATATTGAGAATTTAAAGGTTGGAAGTTCAGAGATTGTATCAGCTACTTAGAAAAATGATAATTTAAACTATTTCTAGCTAACTGATTCACCATATTCAGTATGTAGTAGCTCTTGCCTTCATGTCCACATGATACTTGTCATAACTTAAACATTATATGTGAACTCCAAGTAGAAAGGAAGGGTGAGCGGGACACATCATTGGAGTGGCCCTTCTCCTGTCTTCTCCATAATCATCATGAATTCTTTTTCTGAGTGACCCAGAAGTTGTCTATTAGAGAAATCTCATTGGCCAGACTAGGTCACATGACCACCCCAGAGGTTTGGGAAGGAGATTATATTTAATTATGCATATTGTACCCCAAACAAAATCAGAGTTGTGTTATTAAGGGCAAAAGAAGAGGGGAATGTGGACAGGTCTACCACAAAAATACATGAGTGATCTCAGGTGTTAAAGGAAGCAAAATAGAGGCAGACATCATAGAATTGTCAACTGGGAGCTAGGATTTCCCTTGTCTCGTAAATAGCAGGGCATTCCTTCCTGTTTTCCTTTGTTTGATTACAGGCTTCTGTTTCTATGTTGTGCTATTTATCGAAACGTTTACTTACAGCTCACACTGGCTGCCCAACTCATATTCTTTTAGTTTTTCAACTTTGAATCTAGAAAGGCAGCCTAATTTTTTTTTTTTTGAGACAGCCTTATAAGATGCCAGGCTTGTCTAGGGCTGCAATAATAAATGAGTTAATTCCTAGTTTCATGAGTTCACCAGGTGGGAAAGACAGGCATGAACCAAGTAATTATGAGGGTTAGACTAATCTTTCAAAGAGAAATTAGACGCTATGGGAAATTCCAAAGGGAAACACACCATGTTGATAGTTTCTGTTTTTCCTATTTCTTCTGTCTGCAATACTTTATGGTCTTTGCATAGATTTTCCCCATTTTCCAGGTCTCCACTTCACTTGAAAAAGACCCTAACCGCCGTCCATAGGGAATTTCTCCACAACCCTGAGATGTACAGTGGTCCAGAGATGCTGTGGTCCAGAATCAACCATCTCAGTCTGTTTGTCTCTTCTCCACACGGGTGTGTTCAGTGAGACACTGTGTTCTCAGATAGCCACAAACCACCTCTGTTGTGCCTCCTTCTTGCTCCTTATGCTAAATCTGGTAGTCAGCACTTCCTCCAGCCCTGTGTATTGTGGACCTGCAGCCATTGTTATAGTCTACCTTATTTTGTGTGCTTATATTTTCCTCTTACTTTCCAATAAGCTCCTGGGGGCAGGAACTATGCCTGATATTTTTTTATCCTTCCATGGCTTAGCAGAGGTGCTGTCACAGACAATCTATTTACTCAATAAATGTTTACAGAATTGAATTGTGGGGGATACCATTGCTCCCCAGGGTACTATTAAATCAGGCCCATTCTTCTTCTTTAACACCATTCTGGGATATTGTCAAGACATTGTCATTGATTCAGAGAATCTGTTTCCAGAATTTTATCTATTAAAATTAAAATTTTTGATCAAAAGTGATAGATATACATGGCAGCAAGCCACACAGCACAGATGCATTATTGACAAAAAAAAAAACCCCACAGCTTTTCCCTCCACTTGCAGGCTTCTCTCTGGGGGCAGCTGCTTTTAACTGTTTCTGGTTTTACTTCTCCTATTTTTGCTCCCTGAACTCCCAACCATATACTCACACACCTAGCTTTTCATTTATCTATTACAGGCAGTCATTCTTTTATGTGTTATATGAAAGATGAAGACTTACTTCAGGTACACAAACCCTTTCTCTTCTGTTCTCCCAATATTTGGTACCCTTGATTTTAGTTCTTTTGGGGAGATGGCTCAGTCGGTATTGTGTTTCCCTCATCAACATGAGAACCTGAGTTCAATCCCCATATAAATACTGGGTGTGGAGTATGCAGGGGAGGCATAGGCATCAGGATCCCTGGGGCTTGATGGCCAGTTAGTCTAGTCTAATTGGTGAACTTTGGGTAATAGGAGACCCTGTCTCAACAAGAGATAGATGGTGTGTCTGAAGATAACACCTGAAGTTGTCCTCTGGCCTCCATCCACACATGCATCCATATGCACATGTACTTGCACACACATGCTCCTACACACATATGAACACATATATGACACACACAGATGCAAAAAAATGTATCTTTTAGCTGGGTGTATTGTCTTATACCTGTAATCATAGCACTTTGGTGGATGAGGCAGGAGGATTGCCATGAGCTTGATCCTAACCTGGGCTATTGTAGTCAGCTCCATTTTGCTGGGCTGAACATCCACCTAGACACAGTTTATGACAGAAATGGATTTATTTCAGCTTAAAAATCCAGGGGAAGTTTCAAGGTGGAAGAAGCTGGTTCCCTTTCACAGATAGAAGCAGAGAGAAACAACAGCTGCAAGCAAAATACCACCAACAGGCAGGAACTTGCCAGAGCTCAAGCTGCTCTCTCCACACCTTGGGGCTGGAATCAGATCTTGTCCCCAGTGATATGCCACCCCCCCCATAGCAGGAGTCTGCCTGCTAGGGGCTGAAGTTGCAAACTCACTTTTAATAAACATCTGAGTCTATGGGGCAATACATTTTAAACTATCACATTCAAACTACCACAGCTACATAGTGAGTTAGTTCTAGGGTTAGCCTGGCCTATAGAGTGAGTCACTGTCTCAGAAACAATACAGAGCAAAACAAGACAAAGATTTTTAAAGATATTTGTACATCAATGGCCTAAACCCATGCCACATTTTATTTGGTGCTAGGGTGTCATTCATGCTAGGCATTGCTCTACTATAGCTATACCCCCAGCCCCAAGTTTTTCTGTCATTTTTTTTGGAGAGAGACAGAGAAAGAGGGAGAGGAAGACAGATAGAGATGGGCACGCCAGCAGCCTCTTAGCTGCTGTGAACGAAATCCAGATGTGTGTGCCCCCTTGTGGTCAAGTGCGGCATTGTGCCATTGCGTCACTTTGCATCTGGCTAAACGTGGGACCTGGAGATTGGATCCGCTGGAGATTGGAACCAGCGTTCGTAGGCTTAGGAGGCAGGTGCCTTAACCACTAAGCCATCTCTCCAGCCCTCTGTCATTTTTTTAAGGCCTGGCATTTCCCATTATTCCTTTATTTGTTGCTGAAGTGTAGTGTTTCTTTATGCCACTTTTGCATTTCCTATCTTCTCAGTGAAACCATTTCTGGTTGCAATTCTTTGGTACATCCTCTCTTGCAAGAAGGAATGAGGAGATGAGAATAGGGGAGATTGGAGTATTTTGGGTGTCAAGTTGAATTATAACCTCTTTTCTGTGTGTTTTTTTTTTTTGGTCTGTGCTGGAGATTAAACATAGGACCTGGCGAGTGCTAGGCAAGTACTCTACTGCATTCCTAGCTCTCTTCTACAATTTTAAAATTCCTCTTAAAAATTATAATGTTGGGGGTATGGGGGCAGGGGAGGGAAATATGCATTTTTTGTATGTAAGTATAGAAGTTGTCAATAAAAAAATTAAAATTAAAAAATTATAATGTTGGGGAGGTTGGAGAGATGCTCAGTTGGTAAAGTGTTTACCTAGCAAGCAAAAGGACCTAAATGTAATATTCAGAACCCATATAAAATCACATGGTGGTACAAGCTGATAATACCAACACTGGGGAAGCAGAGACAAATGGATTCCTGGGAGTGGCTGACTATCCAGTCTAATGTCATTGAGTGACTTCCAGACCAATGAAAGACTTTGTCTGAAGAAAGGTAGATGATATTTGAAAGAATGACACCTGAGTTTGTCTTCTGAGCCTACATACATGTGCATACACACACACATGTACACCACATATACATGTGTACCCAACCATATGAACACACACAAATAAAAATTTTAAAATAATTATAATTTAGGGACTGGAGAGATGGCACAGTAGTTAAAGGCATTTGCTGCAATGTCTGATGGCCCAGGTTTGATTCCCCAGTACTCACGTAAAGCTAGATGCAGTAAGTCGTACATGCACTTGAAGTTTGTTTGCAGTGGCAGGAGGACCTTGTGTGCCCATACTCACTCCCTTTGTCTGCTTCTTTCTCTATGTCTCTCACTCACTCATTCAAAAAAAATATATATATACATATATATATATTAAATTATAATTTTGTTAAGTGGGATTGTGATCAAGAATTGTTCCAAGTTCTGAATGATCTACATGCCAGGTCACAGAACTTCTCTGTCTCTTTCTGGATTTTTCTCATATTTTAATTTTGTTACTCTTGTGCATTTATTTTGTTAGTGGAATGAGTGTTATGTCTTGATTATGGAATGTCCCTTACAGGTTCATGTATTTTGGGCTTGGTTACCAGCTAGCTGATGGGCTTTTGGGAAGTGATTGGTCCTGAGGGCTCTGACCAAACCAATGGATTACTCTCTTGATGGATTCATAGTAAGATGGTATAATTAGGAGGTGGTGAAAGACAGGAGGTGGGGCCTCATTGAAGGAAGTAAGTTACTGTGGGCATATCCTAGAATCTTGTACCTTCTTCCCTACTCTTTCTTCTTTCTCTGCTTCCCCTGTGTTATGAGGTCAGCAGCCTGTGCAACCTGCTTCCATACCATGATGCTCTACCTTATCTTCACAGTAAGGGAGTCTGTTGACCATGGATGGAAGCCTCTGAAACTATGAGCCTAAACAAACCTTTCCTGCTTTCAAATGGCTTCTCTAGGTATTTGTCACAGTAATAGAAAACTGACCAACACAATAGGGATAATAAATCCAAATTATATCATAGGAAAAAATGAGTAGGAAGCATAATTCTGAGTTGTATTATAAAAACATACAAACTTTTTATAGGAGCTACATTATAGAGTTTTTATGTTCTTTAAGAGAAAAAAATAGGAGGGCTGGAGATATGGCTTAATGGTTAAGGTGCCTGCCTGCTAAGCGTAAGAACCAGGTTCCAATCTCTAGGTCCCACGTTTAGCCAGCTGCAGTGACGCAAGGGCGCAATGCCGCACTCGCCCACAAGGGGGCGCACGCATCTGGGTTTTGTTTACAGCAGCTGAGGGACTGCTGGCATGTCCATTCTCTATCTGTCTCCCTCTCTGTCTCTCTCTGTGTCTCTCTCCAAAAATAAATAAAATAACTTAAAAAATATCGAAGGAGAAATCTGTTCAGAAAGAGTGTGAGACTAAGGTAATTGTTACCTCTTTTTGAGGTAGGGTCTCACTCTATATGTTAGGGTCTATGAATTCATGACCTTCTTTGGTGCTGCTTGGATTTGAGTACAGTCATACGTCAGTTTCAGACTAAGTCTTCCCAGTGCCTACTGGTGGAGGGTGGAGCCTGAGGCAAACTTGGATGCCTTCTTGAACCAGAAACCCAATCCCTGAAAGGCACAAATTTCTCTCCTACTTCTCAGGTCTAGGAAAGGTTGCCACTTGGACTTCACATATGGAGAAAGAAACTATCAAACCACAAACTCTCTTCATCTCAGATGGAGTAGGATGTCAGTAAAATCTGCAGCTCTTATCCTCACAGAAGTAACAAGCCCAGCTCTCTCCCACTCCCATGCATCAAACTCCACAGAAAACCCTGACTATTGTTTCTTATAATGTGAACCTGGCCTTAAGCCTGTCATCGTAACAAGGGAAACAGGGTACAGTTGGATTGCCCATGTCTATTTCACATGCTCCAAATCAGGTAAAAGAACCTTTCATTGTCTGGAAAGAGGGTCTTTGTTGTTATAAAAGGCAAGTATGATGCTGGACACTGGAAATCACAGGGCCCACTTTAATCAGCCCTTGTTTTCACTATTTTATCTATATACCAAAAAGCTAATGAGGCTTAAGCTTCAGGGTCTTTAATTTGAGGCCTTTGGCAAAATTTAAAAGTAAAATATGTTAAAGACTGTTATCTATTTCCTCTCGTGCTTGGAGCACTGAAGAAAATGCAGGTTGATTTTGAACTAAGTGGAATTAGGTTGTGGATGCTCTTGGGTTGGGATGTATTATGTGACCTGCTGTAGCTTATGTGTCAGTGAAATTACTGCTAGCCACCTTATAATAGGAATGGCTTCCACAGCAACGTCCACCATGACAACCTCTATGGTGATATGACATGACAGCAGGGGGACAGGAGCAAATCAATATTTGGACTGTGTCCTTCAATAACTGGTGCCAGAATGTGGCAGTAGATGAAAAGTAAAGTTTGAAATGTACTCAACCTAAGACTGGTTTCTGAAACTTTCCAAATTATTATAGCTCATACAGCAAAGTAACTTGACAGAAGTTTTCTGACTTTAGAATATACATTCAAAATGTTTACTCAACATTATCAACAATAAATTATAATACTTAAAGAAACAATTAAGTAAAAATAAATTTTAGTCAAACATTCTAAATGAAAATCTGAACTATCTTCCTGTTGTCTCCACAGAAGATGATGTGATCAAAACTGTCATTGTATGAAGAGGCAACCAACATGTAGGCAGAAAAAGTATGGGTCCAGAAAGAAATTCCACAGTGCTTTTCCTGGATTGAGTTGTTGATGATATTTGTTAGTTCTTTTTAAAAAATATGTAATTTGCTGTGATTTCTTTATTCATTTTTTGTGCTAAGGATATCTAACATGAGCTCTATCCTTCTAACAGAATTAAAAAATATTAACAAGTGTGTGTGTGTGTGTGTGTGTGTGTGTGTGTGTATTAGGGCTTCTTGACTCTGCAAAAGAACATCAGATGCATGCACCATTGTTTGCATCTGGCTTTACATGGGTGTTAGGGAATCAAACCTGGGCCAGCAGGCTTTGTAAGCATGCACATGTAATCATTGAGCAATCTCCCCATACCCCTAACAGAATTTTAAGTGCATTATTAATACAGTATTATAGCTACAGAGTAGCTGTACAGTAACAGTTTTTCATACAGGAGATTCCTAGGACTTATTCATCTTGCATAACTGACATTTCATGTTTGTTGAAATGTGGTCCTATGGCTTGGAACTTAAGTGCTCCTCAAAATCCCATGTACTAAAGTCTTGGTCCCCAAAGCATGGGAGTTTTAAGAGGTGGAGATTAATGGAAAGTCATCTAGTTATTGGATGTGGGCCCTTGAAGGGGATAGTGGGTATCTAGTTTCTTCCTTGTTTTTCTCCATGACCATGAGATAAACATCTTTTGTCTGTCACATATTCTTTACCATAATGGCCTGCTGCAGTCCCCAGAATAATAGAGCTAATAGGCTATTGAAAGAAGCATCCAAAACTGTGAGCCAAACAAGTTTTTTCTCTTTATAAGTTGAGTATCTCAAGAATTTGTTACAATAACAGAAAACTGACTAATATAACAGTTCTTATTATACTCCTCCCATCAGGTCTCAGTAACTGCCATTCTTCTCTGTGTTTCTGTGAGCTTGACTATTGTAGCTACCTCATATGAGTGGACTCATGTAGTACTTATCTTTCTGTGATGGTTGTTTCCCTTAGCACAGTCTCCTTCAGATTCATCCATGTGGTCACATATGGCAGGCTTTCTTTCTTTTGTATGGTTATTTATCTATCACATTGCCTTTAACCATCCACTTATGCTACTGTCATATCTTGCCTGTTGTAAATAATGCTGCAGTGAATATGGGAGTGCAAATACCGCTAAGTCTCATGTATCCAAAATTCCTTTGGATACACACCCATAATGGGCATTGATGGTCAAGCAGACAGCAGCATAGCAAGAGTCAAAGACTTCAGAACCCTACCTTATATAATAAATAGAAAAATCCAGACATAAAATCCATAAGGAGGACTTCCAGTTAAGATGGTGATGTAGGAACCATATCAAAACAGCATAGGGGAGCAAAAGCAAAAAACAAACAAACAAACAAAGAACCAAGCAAAATACACTCTTCTACTAAAAAGTGAGTGTATAGTAAATTATCAACCACAGCAGAGAAGTAGGAGAGATCCAAACCATCTAGAGCCCACAGAAACAAGCAGCAAGCTCCACGTTGCCACAGCCACCAGCCTCGGCCTGAGCTGCAGGGGAAAACAAAAAACAGGTGAGGGGATTTTCCACTCACACAGGCCTCTTTGCAAACTCAAGAAATGTGGAAGGAGGACGGCAGAGACCAACGGAGCAACTTGTGAGGAAGAAGATCGTGAGGATCAGTGGGTGGACTTCAGCCTCCATCCACAGCCTCCCCTCCCCCACTGCCAGCACAAGTGCCAGCAAGCACCAGAGACCTGGGGAAGGGAGCTCACCTACACAGCACCTGGCATGATCAGAGCAGTGACCCATAGACCCCGCCAGCCTACCTGAGCCCACAGCACAGCAAAGAGGGACCCAAGAGGCTGTGCAGCATAGCTGAGACCAAAGCCATTCCAAAAGGTAACTGGGGTTACATCAGGTCATTACCTGCCAAATAAACCTGGTATATAGGCTTGCATCAGAAGGGCTAATTTCACCATCCATGTCAGGGTAAATTATATGTTAAATCTGATGGATGGTCAGATTTGACATTCTTAAATAAGCTATATTTTGTGGTCCTGCCCCTGAGCAGGGATACAGCCCAGCAGGCCAATGTCCCTGCCCTAGCCTTTCTGAGGCCCATGCGTGTCTTCCCTGCCACTCTGTGGTCCCGCCCCTGAGCAGGGGCCACTGGCCTTAGCCTTTCTGAGCCCCTTGTGTGTCCTTGGTCCCACTCTGTGGCCCTGCCCCTGAGCAGGGATACAGGCCAGCAGGCCAGTATCCCCACCCCAGCCTTTCTGAGCCCCATGTGTGACCCCTGTCCCACTCCAAGGTTCTGCCCCTGAGCAAGAATACAGGCCAGCAGGCCAGTGTCCCCACCCTAGCCTTCCTGAGACCCGTGTGCATGATCGCCTGTACTGCTGCTGACCCCTCCAACCCACAAACAGGGACCCAGGCCAGCAGGCCACTGTCCATGACCTAGTCTTTCTCAGGCCTGTGCACGTAATCACTGGTACCTGCCACCTACTCCTCCCACCCACTAACAGGGACTTAGGCCAGCAAACCACTGTGCCTGACCTAGCCTTTCTGAACCCTGCATGCACTCTCCATTGACCCCCCATTCCCAAACAGAGACCCAGGCCCCCACCCCAGCCTCTGAAATCCTCAGGAAATCACCCTTAAAACTCACTGCTGCCCCTCCACCCCAGGCTTTCTGTATCATTGTGATGGGCAGACCACAGCGAAAAAAGAATAGCATGAAAAATCAGATGCAAGTAAATCCAGCTTGATTGCCCAGTCCCACAATGGATGTCTCTAATGAAAACATAGAAGAGACAATAGGATCATAACCCCAAAATGAAGAGACAAGCTATGCAACCCTAGCCAAACAAATAGCAGAACTTGCAGAAACTCAACAAAGAGCCAATAATTATATTAATGGTGTCCTTGCTAGATTATTCCTAATAGAAAATAACCAGGAAGGGTTCAAAAGACAGTTAAATGATCTGAAAGAGAGTGAAAAAAAAGAGGACCTCAATAACCAACTGGCTAAACTCAATGGAGACATTAAAAAATGCAGGGATGAACTCCAAGAAGCATTAAAAATATCAGAAAATGACATGAAAAGGGAACTCGACAGAGGGATGGAAACTATGCATAAAAAAGCAGGAGAAAATACAAACCAAATTGTACAAGCCCAAAACTCTATAGAAGCTCTCAAGAATAGAGTTAGCCAAGTGGAGGATAGAAATTCAGAACTGGAAGACAAAACAGAAGAAACAGTTTGTGAGTCCAAAATTTTCAGTAAGTTCAAAAATGTCTGTGAACAGAACATGCGGGAAATGTGGGATATCCTTAAGTGCTTGAACATTCAAATCATGGGTATACCAGAAGGGGAAAAATTCAGACCAGAGGCATGGAAAACCTATTCAAACAAAATTATCAAAGAAAACTTTCCCACTCGCTCAAAAGAAAGTCCCATTAGGACACAAGAAGCTAGCAGAACTGCAAACAGACTGGACCAAAGGAGAAATTCTCCAAGACATATCATTAAGATTCTAAACATCAATCACAAAGAGAAAGTCCTAAAAGCAGTTAGTGAGAAACAACACATTACATATAAAGGAAACCCCATCAACCTTACTTCAGACTTCTCAGTGGAAACCCTAAAAGCCAGAAGAGACTGGAACGGAACACTGCAAACTCCAAGAACCTATGGCTTCCAATCCAAACTACTCTTATCAAGCAAAAGTATCCCTCATAATAGATGGTGAAATAAAAATTTCCATGATAAAAGTCAGCTATACAACTATATGAACACAAAGTCAAAACTACAGAAAGTACTTCATGGGATTCTACACACAGAAGAAGCAAATAACCAATTGCAAGTGCCCATGAGAAATAGAACACAATTACCAAACCATGAGAAGGCACAAAAACTACAAAGACCAATAAAACACCAAACCACATAAACCACCACAATATAGCAGGTATTAAATCCAACCTCACAGTTATTACCCTAAATATTAATGGCCTTAATTCACCCATCAAGAGACATAAGCTAACAGGGTGGATCAGAAAATTAGACCCTCAATCTGCTGTCTTCAAGAAACCCACCTCACCACTAAAGACAGACACCTCTTTAGGGTTAAAGGGTGGAAAATGATATTCCAAGCAAATGGAAACAAGAAACAAGCAGGTGTAGCTATACTTATATTGGATAAAATAGACTCCAAACCAAAAGTAATTAAAAAAAGACAAAGAAGGCCACCTCTTGCTAATTAAGAATGCACCAAGAGAGCCGGGTGTGGTGGCGCACGCCTTTAATCCCAGCACTTGGGAGGCAGAGGTAGGAGGATCACCGTGAGTTGAGGCCACCCTGAGAATACATAGTGAATTCCAGGTCAGCCTGGACTAGAGTGAGACCCTACCTCAAAAAACCAAAAAAAAAAAAAAAAAAAAAAAAAAAAGAATCCAACAAGAGGACATCAATTGTTATGCACCAAACACAGGTGCACCCCAATTCATAAAACAAAATCTACTTGACAACAAAACAGAAATAACCACCAACACCATCATAGTTGGGGACTTCAATACTCCACTATCGGCAATAGACAGATCATCCAAACAGAAAATTAACAGGGAAGTAA
The DNA here is from genome assembly GCA_036365145.1 of Orientallactaga sibirica. Classification (NCBI taxonomy): domain Eukaryota; kingdom Metazoa; phylum Chordata; class Mammalia; order Rodentia; family Dipodidae; genus Orientallactaga; species Orientallactaga sibirica. The sequence continues at coordinate 3,052,751 of JAEOAD010001749.1, read as the reverse complement.
GAGAGCTCAACAACACCATAACAGACATCTATAGAACATTCTACACCAAAACCACAGATTACACATTACTCTCAGCAGCCCATGGAACCTTCTGTAAAACAGATCACATGCTGGGTCATAAAGCCTGCCTCCAAATATTTAGGAGGATCGACATAATTTCCTGCATGTTATCAGATCACAATGCTGTATGGCTAGAAATTAACAACAAAAAGTTGTGCCAGGAACCCAACCTGCTTCTGGAAACTGAATAACACACTCTTAAATAATAAATGGGTAGTAGAAGAAATAAAAAAATGAAATGGCAAAATTTCTGGGAATGAATGACAATGAGAACACATCATACCAAAACTTACGGGACACAATGAAGGCAGTTCTCAGGGGGAAATCATTGCACTAAATGCCTTCATAACAAAGACAGAGAGATCCCAAATCAACAACCTAACCATCCACCTAAAGGCATTGGAAAACCAAGAGGTATCCAACCAAAAAAGTGACAGATGGAAAGAAATAATTAAAATAAGAGCAGAAATTAATGAACTGGAAACTAAGAAGACAAGAGAACTAATCAAACAAAGAGCTGGTTCTTTGAAAAAATAAACAAAATTGATAAACTCCTGGCCAATTTAATCAAGAAGAAACAAGAGACAACTCAAATTAACAAAATTAGAAATGAAAAAGAAGAGATCACAAAAGACATAAGTGAAATTGGGAGAATCATAAAGACTTACTTCAAAAACCTCTACTCCACAAAACTGGATAATATGGAAGAAATGGATGAATTCCTGGACACATACCACCTTCCAAAGCTAAACTCCGAGATGCTGACACACCTAATAAACATCATGAGGATGGGACAATAGGGATGGTGGGGTGGGAGGGCAGGGAAAGGGTGGATGGGTGGGAGACAAAAACTGGCCCCAAATGGAAATGGTACCATAAGATCCTATATCCTGAAAGACATACTAAAATGTGGAACCTGCATCAGGTGCTTGGAGAGAACACCTGAATCACAGGGGCTTGGAGAGGGTATGATGAAGAACAACATCAATCTTCTGTTGCTGTCTCTATCACTCCCTCTTCTCTCTTTTCTCTCTTTCTCTTTCGTATTTACCTATACTTTTTCTTCCTTCTTTTTCCTTGGCACTGATCTGTAACTACCAATACCAGCATGTGGTTAACATCCACAATGAGTTGTTGATCAGTGAGACCTACAAGGTTTCCCAAAAGAAGATAGATTTCTGTCAGAGTACTTGATGACCCACCAAAGGTTATTGGTAATACCCTACAGCTGAAGATACAATATGCTGTTCAGACGGAACATGGAGTGACCTGGCTGGAATCTGGAAGAGAGTCAGTCCCCAGACAGTTTGCTTGTCTAGTGCCAGAAGGTGCTACATAAGTGACTGGGGGAAAATGACCAACATCTGTCAAAGCAACTCATGGTCTAAGCTACTCAGCAGCAAACAACCTGAAGTGATGCTCACACAAGTGCAGTAGTGGCACACATAACCATGGTGGGTTACCAACTGCTCTAGATTTGGCTAAAGGACCCGCTCAGTGGAATGGAACCCATACCTGGAAAAGGGAAACAAGTCAGAACTGTATCCAAAATGAGTCCGCTCTCCAATATCAAGCTCCCACCAATAGTGGGATACAAGAGGGCCTACACCTATTAAATTCTCTCTAAAATAATAATGATTATCCATGTATCTTGTACTGACCTCACTCTCCATTGGAGAATCTGATTTTCTCTTTCACATGAACACATGTCCTGAGGAGAGAATCAGCCCATTGCACCTCAACAGGGCACCAGCTAGAGCCATAGAGTCATAGGGGAAATGAGCAAGAGTGCTGCTTTATCGGTGAACCTGGTACCAGCACAAGGGTGAAGGAGATAGACACAAAGAACACTCAACACCTACCAAATCAGATATCCAGAGACACAGTGACTCACAAAACCTCATCACTGAAATAGACCTAAAGTGAACCCAACATGGCTCAGGGAAATTTGTGGAAGAGGGGACAGAAAGATTGTTAGAGCCATGAGTTGGGTCATTATACATAGAGTCATTGCCTCTCCCGCATAACTGATGGCTACCCCCATGAGGCAAGACCCACATTACCCATGGGGGGAGGACAGGGAGAAGACTAATAATGTTACCATCATGGCTGTATATACACTATATACATAACTAAAAAATATATTAAAAAATCCATAAGGAATCAGTAGACTTGAACAACACTATAGGCCAAATGGACCTAACAGACACATACAGACCAGCTCACCCAACAACATTCAATAATTGTTCTCAGCACATATGTACCTTTTGCTCTGTAGGCAGTGGTGCAATATGACAGCTACTGAGTGGTTACTTCTGTGCCACATGCTTATGCTTTTGTGTAATTTATTTTTTCATTTACATAAGTTTTCTTTCCTTTTCACTGCTTAGGTTAGCATACAAAATAATGGGTTTTGTCTTGATATCTTCATACAGATGTATCATTGTATTTTTTCTCACCCTCATCCCCATCTCTGGTTGGTTCCTTTCCTTCCCCAGTTATTTCCTTTTCCACTGTCCTATTTAATGTATTCCATTACCTTATTTCTCACTTTCTGTAGTCTCATCCTCTTTCTAGTTTTGTCACCTACAAACACACATACATGAGAACACACACACACACACACACACTCACACCCCACGAATATGACTTTGGATTTAGGTTCCACATATGATAAAAAAAGGTCATATTTGTTATACTGAATCTGGCTCATTTTTGTTGAACACAATGATTTCCAGTTGCATCCATTTTCCTTCAAAGGTCATGGTTTCGTTTTTCTTTATGCATAAAATTTTTCCTATGCAACAAATTTTCATTTTTTCTGTATTAATTACATTTTTGTTGTTTAAAAAATTATTTTCATTTTTTATTGACAACTTCTATACTTACAGACAATGAACTATATTTCCCTCCCCTCCCCACATTCCCCTTCAGAATTCCACTCTTCATCATATCCCCTCCCTCTCTCCATTAGTCTCTCTTTTAATTTGATGTCATCTTTTTCTCCTATTATGAGGGTCTTGTGAAGGTATTGCTAGGCACTGTAAGGTCATGGATATCGAGGCCAATTTCGGTCTGGACAGTTGCATTGTAAGGAGCTGTACCCCTCCTTTGGCTCTTACATTCTTTCCAGCACCTCTTATGCAATGGATCCTGAGCCTTGGAGGGTGTGATAGAGATGTTTCAGTGCTGGACACTCCTCCATCCCTTCTTCTCAGCACTATGTTGCCTTTTGGGTCATCCCAGTGGTCATCTCCATCTGAAAAGAGAAGCTTCTCTAACCAGAAGTGAGAGTAGTGCTTTCAGGGCAGTTTGGTGTGAATAATATATACATTAATATATTAATTATATATATTTATAATATAATGGAATACAATGTAATATAACATGATATATAATATAATGTAATATAAATAATATATACATTAATATATTAACAATATATAATTAATAATATGTTAATAGTATTAATAATATATTGATAATATGTTAATATAATTAAATATTAATATATACATTTGGTGGGAATAATATATACATTTACCCAGACAATAGAAGGCTTCATACCCCAAAAGCTCATGACCTCCCCTGCCATAGGCTTTTGATTAGGTTTTTCAGTACCAGGCATGTATTCCCTCCCATAGAGCAGTCCAATTTGAGAGCAGTTGGTTTCCTCCTGAATAGATATGCCACTATTGCACCCATTCAGTCATTTGGCCTGTCTGGCCAAACTTGAGGCTTCCAATGTCCACTGTATTCACCGCTGATGACTTCTGTCTCCCATAAGGCTGCATATAGTGCAGCTTTTTCCAGATTTCAGTTGGCTGGTCTTCAGGGAGGTTTTCTGCTCAGCACCAGCTTGATTTCTCAGTGACCTTGCCACTCAAGTACGTGAAGTCTTCAGCAATAGGGTCTTACCATTTGTTTCTCAAGGGAAACCAAGGGCCTTAGCAACAGCCTGTAATGTTTTGTAGGCAACAGGGACCTCCCTGGCCAACAACTCACTGGAAGCTATCCCATCCCTGGCACTGAAAATTTTCTATTAACAAGCTATGGCTTCTGGATGTGCCATTATTCAAAAAAGTACATTTACATATGTCTTTTTTTTTTTTTTTTGGTTTTGTGAGGTAGGGTCTCACTCTGGTCCAGGCTGACCTGGAACATTTACATATGTCTTATTCAGAATATATTGAATTTGATTGACCTTCCCCCCAGCCCTTCTTTTACACATTCTCTTCCCCTGAGGCCTTTCCCTACCTGTAATCTGTTCTTCTACTTTCATATATACAATAACATCCCCTTAAGTGCTTCCCTCTCCTCCCTCCCTTATAGCCTCTTTCCTTCCTTCTTTCTTTCTTTCTTTCTTTCTTTCTTTCTTTCTTTCTTTCTTTCTTTCTTTCTTTCTTTCTTATTATTGACAACTTCCTTAATTACAGACAATATCCCATGGTACTTCCCTCCCTCCCCCACTCTCCCCTTTGAAACTATACTCTCCATCATATTCCCTCCCCCTCTCAATCAGTCTCTCTTTTCATTTTGATGTCATGATCTTTTCCTCTTATTATGATGGTCTTGTGTAGGTAGTGTCAGGCACTGTGAGGTCATAGATTTCCAGGCCATTTTGTGTCTGAAGGAGTACGTTGTAAGAAGTCCTACTCTTCCTTTGGCTCTTACATTCTTTCCACCCCCTCTTCTGCAATGGATCCTGAGCCTTCAAAGGTGTGTTAGAGATGTTTCAGTGCTGAGCACTCCTCTGACCCTTCTTCTCATGGTGCCTTCTGAGTCATCCCAAGGTGGCCACCATCTGAAAAGAGAAGCCTCTCTAACCAAAAGTGAGAGTACCAGTAATATATGGGTATGGACGTTAAGAGAAGTTCTTACTGGGTAGTTTGGTGAGCATAGTATGCAAGTTTAGCCAGACACCAGCAGACATTACACCCCTAGGGCTCATGACTACCCCTGTCGTAGGTTTTCAGTATCAGGGATGTATTCCCTCCCATGGAGTGGGCCTCCAGTCTAATTAGAGAATGGTTGGTTTTCCTCATAACAGTCATGCCACTATTGCACCCATTGGCTCACTTGGCCTAGCTGGCCAAATTTAAAGTTGCAATTTTCACTGTTGAGTATCTTCAGTGGTGTTTTTTCTTTCCCATTGCACTGCATGCAGTGTAGCTTTTTCCAGCTTTCTGTCAGCTGGTCCACATGGAGGAGGCTTTCAGCTCAGCTTTAGCAGGATTTCTCAGTGATCTTGCAGCCCAAGTATGTGGAGTCTTCAGCAATAAGGTCTTACCATCTATTTCTGATGGGAAACCAAGGTCCTTGGGAATGGCCTATAATGTTTTTGGGTATCTGTGACTTCTCTGGCAAACAACTCACTGGAAGGTATCCCATCCCTGGCACTGAAATTTTCTAGTAACAATCTATGGCTTCTGAGTGTTTGATTGTCCAGAAAAGTAGGTTTCCATATGACTTATTTATATCCTCTTAGATTTTGATTAGCCCTCCCTCCACCATTCCTTTACACAATCTCTTTCCCTGACCTCACTTAGGCCTTTCCACCTCCATTAATCTGTTTTTCTACTTACATTTATACAATACCATCCTATTAAGTACCCTGTCCCTCCAATTATATCCCCTTTCTAGCTTACTGGCCTCTGCTACTGAGTTTTATTACTACTCATGTAGAAGTCCAATCATTTGTAGCTAGGATCCACATATGAGAGAGAACATGTGGTGTTTGACTTTCTGAGCCTGGGTTACCTCACTAAGTATAATCCTTTCCAGATCCATCCATTTTCCAGCAAATTTCATAACTTCATTTTTCTTTATTGCTGAGACTCCATTGTGCCACATCTTCATTACTCACTCATCAGCTGAGGGACATCTAGGTTGGTTCCATTTCCTAGCTATTGTGAATAGAGCAGCAATAAACATGGTCAAACAAGTATCTCTAAGATCATGAGACAAATCCTTAGGATATATGCCTAGGAGTGGTATAGCTAGGTCATATAGTAGATGTAGTTTTAGCTGTCTCAGGAACATCCACACTGATTTCGATAATGGCTGGACCAGATTGCATTCCCACTAACAGTGTAGAAGGGTTCCTCTTTTTCCGCATCCTCACCAACATTTATAGTCATTTGTTTTCATAATGGTAGCAAATCTGACAGGAGTGAGATGGAATCTCAATGTAGTTTTAATCTGCAGTTTCCTGATGACTAGGGATGTAGAACATTTTTTTGGATGTTTATATGCCATCTGTATTTCTTCCTCTGAGAACTCTCTATTTAGTTCCATAGCCCATTTTTTTTTTTTTTTGGAGAGAGACAGAGAGAGAGGAAGACAGATAGAGATGGGCACGCCAGCAGTCTCTCAGCTGCTGTGAATGAAATCCAGATGCGTGCGCCCCCTTGTGGTCAAGTGCAGCATTGCACCCTTGCATCACTTTGCATCTGGCTAAACATGGGATCTGGAGATTGGAACCAGCGTTCTTAGGCTTAGGAGGCAGGCACCTTAACTGCTAAGCCATCTCTCCAGCCCCATAACCCATTTTTTAATTGTGTTATTTGATTTCTTATTATTTAATTTTTTGGGTTCTTTGTATATCCTAGATATTAACCCTCTGTCAGATGTATAGCTGGCAAAGATTTTTTCCCATTCTGTAGGTTGCCTCTTTGTTCTATTCACAGTGTTCTTAGCTGTACAAAAGCTTTGTAATTTCATGAGGTCCCAGCTGTTGATCTGGGGTTTATTTCCTGATCAATCGGGGTTATATTCAGAAAGTCTTTGCCAAGATATTAAGGTCTTTGATTCATTTGGACTTAATTCTTGTACATGGAGAGAGACAAGGATCTATTTTCATTCTTCTACAGATACACATCCAGTTTCCCCAATACCATTTGCTGAAGAGGCTGTCTTTTCTCCAATGGGTATTATTGGCATTTTTGTCAAAGATCAGGTGGCTATAGGTACCTAGACTTACATCAGGGTCTTCTATTCTATTCCATTGATCTCCATGTTTGTTTTTGTGCCAGTACCGTGCTGTTTTTGTTACTATGGCTTTGTAATATAGGTTAAAATCAGGTATGGTGATACCACCAGCCTTATTTTTATTGCTCAGAATTGTTTTAGATATCCGAGGTTTTTTGTTCTTCCAAATGAATTTTTGCATTGTTTTTTCTATTTCCGTGAATAATACCATTGCAATTTTGATGGGCATTGCATTAAATGTGTAAATTGCTTTTGGTAAGATTTCCATTTTCACAATATTGATTCTTCCAATCCACGAACAAGCAATGACTTTCCATTTCCTAGTGTCTTCTGTAATTTCTGTCTTGAGTGTTTTAAGGTTTTCATTGTAGAGATCCTTCACTTCCTTGGTTAGGTTTATCCCAAGGTACTTTATTTACTTTTTTTTTTTTTTTTGATGCAATTGTGAATGGGAGTGATTCTCTGATATCATCCTCTGTATGTTTGTTGCTAGCATATAGGAAGGATACTGCTTTCTGTGTGTTTATTTTGTATCCTGCTACATGGCTATAGGTGTATATCAGCTCTAAGAGTTTGCTGGTAGGGTCTTTAGGGTCCTTTATGTATAGAATCATATCATCTGCAAATAATGGTAACTTGATCTCTTCCTTTCCAATTTGTATCCCTTTTATGTGTGTCTCTTGCCTTATTGCTATGGCTAAGACTTCCAGTACTATATTAAATAAAAGTGGGGATAGTGGAACCCTTGTCTTGTGCCTGATTTTAGTGGAAAAGTTTCAAGTTTTTCTCCATTTAGTATTATGTTGGCTGTGAGTTTGTCATAAATAGCCTTTATTATGTTGAGATATGTTCCTTCTATTCCCAGTCACTGTAGGACTTTTACTATGTTGAGATATGTTTCTTCTATTCCAAATCTCTGTAGGACTTTTATCATGAAGGGATGTTGGATTTTGTAAAATGCTTTTTCTGCATCTAATGAGATGATCATGTGATTTTTGTCCTTCAGTCCATTTATACAATGTATTACATTTATCGATTTGCATATGTTGAACCATCCCTGCATCTCTGGGATAAAGCCTACTTGGTTGGGGTGAATGATCTTTCTGATATTCTGTTTGCCAATATTTTGTTGAGAATTTTTGCATCTATGTTCATGAGAGAGATTGGTCTGTAAATTTCCTTTTTTGTTTTATCTTTGTCTGGTTTTGGGATCAGGGTGATGCTGGCTTTGTAGAAGGAGTTTGGTAGGATTCCTTCCTCTTCTATTTTATAGAAGAGTTTAAGAAGCATTGGTGTCAGTTCTTTCATGAAGGTCTGGTAAAATTCATCAGTGAATCCTTCTGGACCTGGAATTTTTTAGTTGAGAGATTTTTTATAACTGCTTGGGTCTCCATACTTGTTATAGATCTATTTAAGTGGTTAATCTCATCTTGATTTAATTTTGGTCATATAAATCAAGGAAATATTCCATTTCTTTCAGATTTTCAAACTTAGTGGAGTGTATGTTCTTATGGTATGTCCCTATGATTTTTTGAATTTCTCTGTTATCTGTTGTGATTGTGCCTTTTCATCTCCAATTTTATTAATTTGTGTCCCTTCTCTCTTTCTTTTGGTCAGATTTGCAAAGGGTTTATCAATCTTGTTTATCCTTTCAAAGAAGCAACTCTTTGTTTCATTGATTCTTTGGATTGTGTTTTTGGTTTCTATTTCATTAATTTCTGCCATAATCTTTATTATTTCCTTCCCATCTACTGATTTTTGGTTTGCCTTGTTATTCTTTTTCCAAGGCCCTAAGGTGACGAATTAAGTTGGTTACTTGCAACCTCTCTAATTTCTTAACATAAGCACTTGAAGCTATAAATTTCCCTCTTAGGACTGCCTTCATTGTGTCCCAAAGTTTTTGGGATGTTGTGTTCTCATTATCACTTGACTCCATGGTTTTTTGATTTCCTCCTTAATTTCTTCATTGACCCATTCATCATTTAGTAGTGTATTGTTTAGTTTCCATGATTTTGTGTATGCTTTATAGCTTTTTTTTGCTATTGATTTGTAGTCTGATACCATTGTGATCAGATAGAGTACATGGAATTATTTCAATTTTCCTATATTTGTTGAGATTTGCTTTGTGTCCTAACATATGGTCTATTTTAGAGAATGTTCATTCCATGTGCTGCTGAAATGAATGTGTATTCTGGAGCATTTGGATGAAATGTCTTATATATATCTGTTAGGTCCATTTGTTCTAGTACCTCATTTAATCCAGATTATTTATTTATTTACTTTTGCTTTTTCAAGGTAGGGTCTCACTCTAGCCTAGGCTGACCTGGAATTCACTATTTAGTCTCAGGGTAGCCTTGATTTCATGGTGATCCGCCTACCTCTGCCTGCTCAGTGCTGGGATTAAAGGCATGCACCACCATGCCTGGCTATCTCTGATTATTTTTTGCCAGGATGGCCTGTCACTTGGTGAGAGTGGAGTGTTGCAATCACCCACTACAAGTGTGTTTGGTGTTATCTATGTCCTTAGTTATAATAGCATTTGTTTGATGAAATTGGGAGCCCCCATGTTAGGAGCATATATGTTTAGGATTTTAATGTCCTCCTGTTGGAGTGTTCCTTTAATCAGTACAAAGTGTCCTTCTTTATCTTTCCTCACTAATGTTGATTTGAAGTCTATCCTGTCAGAAATTAGGATAGCAACCCCTGCTTGTTTCCTAGGCCCATTTGCTTGAAATACCATTTTCCAACCTTTCACCCAAAGAAGGTTCCTTTTTTATAATTATTAATTTTTTTATTGACGCCTTCTATACTTACATACAAAAATATATGATATTTTCCTCCCCTCCCCCCATTGCCCTTTAGAATACCAATCTTCATCATATCCCCTCCCTCTCTCCATTAGTCTTTCTTTTAATTTGATGTCATCATCTTTTTCTTCTATTTTGAGGGTCTTGTGAAGGTATTGCTAGGCACTGCAAGGTCATGGATGTTGAGGCCAATTTCTGTCTGGGCAGTTGCGTTGTAAGAAGTCATACCCTTCCTTTGGCTCTTCCATTCTATCCGCCCTCTCTTCTGCAATGGTCCCTGAGCCTTAGAGGGTGTGACAGAGGTGTTTCAGTGCTGGGTACTCCTCTATCCCTTCTTCTCAGCACTGTGTTGCCTTTTGGGTGATCCCAGTGGTCATCGCCATCTGAAAAGAGAAGCTTCTCTAACCAGAATTGAGAGTAGCGTTAATATGTGAACATGAACATTAAGTGTAGTGCCCCCAAGGCAGCTTGGTGGGAAAAATATATACATTTAGTCAGACAAGAGCAGGCTTTATACCCCTAAGGCTCATGACCTCTCCTGCCATAGACTTTTGCTTAGGTTTTTCAGTACCCGGCATGTATTCCCTCCCATAGAGAGGGCCTTCAGTCCAATTATGGAGCAGTTGGTTACCCCAAGAGTAGACATGCCACTGTTGCACCAGTTCAGTCATTGGGCCTGTATGGCCAAACTTGAATATTCAGTGTCTGCTGTTTGATTCACTGCTGATGACTTCTGTCTCCCATATGGATGCATGCAGTGCAGCTTTTTCCAGCTTTCAGTTGGCTGGTCTACAGGGAGAAGGTTTTCTGCTCCGCACCAGCTTGCTTTCTCCCAAAAAAGGTTTCTATCTTTTATTGAGAGGTGAATTTCCTGCAGGCTACAGATGGTAGGATTCTGCTTTTAAATCCAGTCTGCAAGCCTGTGTCTTTTGGTTGGGGCATTGAGGCCATTGATATTAAAAGTTATTATTGAAAGATATGTATTTATTTTTGCCATTCTTCTTATTTTGTAGTTCTTCCTGTTTTCACTTTACTCACTTGTTTTAACTGTTATTTGAGTATGGTTTATTTTTTCCTATTTCCTGCTGTGTGTGTTTTGCGTTCTCTTCAGCATGAATTATTCCTTCAAGTATTTGTTGTAGAGCTGGTTTAGTTGCCATAAATTCCTTTAGCCTGTTTTTGTTGTGGAATATCCTTATTTCTCTGTTAATTTGGATAGATAGCTTTGCAGGATAAAGTAATCTTTGTTGACAGTTTTTATTTTTCAGAACTTGGAATACATCATTCCAAGCCCTTCTGGCTTTTAAAGTTTGTGTTGAGAATCTGCTGTGATCCTGATGGGTTTCCCTTTGAAGGTCACTTGCTTTTTCTAACTGCTTTCAATATATTTTCTTTGGTTTGCATGTTTAGTAGTTTAATTTTAACATGGTGAGAAGAGGATTTTTCTAGGTTTTGTCTGTTTGGTGTTCTAAAAGCTCCTTGTATCTTCATTGGCATTTTTTTCCCCCAATTTGGGGAAAATTTTCTTCTATGATTTTGTGGAAAACACCTATAAGCCTCTGGATTGAAATTCTTCCCCTTCTGCTATACCCTGAATCCTTATGTTTGATCTTTTCATAGTGTCCCGGATGTCTTGGAATTCCCATTCATACCTTTCTATTAGCTCATCTTTCTCTTTATTGGACTGTATTAGGTCTGCCATCTGGTCTTCTAGTTTAGCTATTCTGTCCTCTCCTTCATCCATTCTACTGGTGAGACTTTCCACAGAGTTTTTTTATTTGACTGTCTGTGTTCTTCAGAGCTAGGATTTCAGCCTGGTTTTTCTTCAGTATTTCTATTTCCTTACTCATGTCCTGTAATGACCTTTTTATTTCATTAAGCTGGTTTTCTGTGTTCTCTTTCAGGAGTTTGTTTTCTTCTTTAATTCCTTTGTTTTCTTCTTTGATTCCTTTCATTTCTTTGAGTATAGATAACATCATTCTTTTGAAATCTTTGTCAGGAATTTCATCTAAAACAGTCACATTGGTGAACATTTATGATGGATTTGTAATTTTTGGTGGGATTGCATTGTCTTGATTATTTGTGTTTCTTGTATTATAATGTAGTGACTTTTGCATCCTGGGTTAATTTTATGCTTAGATTTTCTATTTATCTGCAGTGTTCTTAGATGTGGTGATCCACCTTTATATACTTTCAGGATATGAGTCTAAGGTGCCAAGTGTAGCACTTGTACCCAAATCCAACCTCAGAAGTAATCCTAGGTGTTGAGTTTGCTTGTTAAGCAAGTATTGTAGTGGACTGGGTAGAACAACTTACTGGCAAATTCTAAATTTCAACTGAGCAAAATACACATCCAATTAAAACGAGCACAGAGTATACAAGTGTGGGGATTAAAATAAACAGTTTTATAAGGCCAAAATCCCTAAGAGTATGTGTTGCTCTACACCCTTAATCCTGTCAGCTAGGAGGTAGAGGATTCTGTTCTGAATTGGGTTCCAGGTCAGCCTGGATCTGGATCAAACCCTGCCCCCAATAATGACAAAAGCAAAAGATAAAGGCCCTATAAACCTAAAAGTATTAAAGGCAGCAATATTCAACACCCCATGTTCAGCTTATTTGAAAATGGTAAAGCCAACCAAAAATATGTAACGCATAACCTGCCCTGACATGGAAAGAGAGATTATCATTTCCAATGCAGGCCTATGCACCTTTTTATTTTGTCAGCCGGCCTTGTTACCTTTTGGGGTGGCTTCCAAACTCACCAATGCTGAGTGTCCACCTTGTTTCCTGAGCTGTGGAGCTTGAGCTCTGCTCAGTTGTGCTGGATGTGCTGGGCTCAATTGTGCTGCATGCACTGGGCTCAGTTGTGCTGGAGGCACTGCTGGTGTTGTGCTGTGGAGCTTAAGCTTGGCTCAGCTGTGCTGGTTGCACTGCCACTGGGAGCTGAATGCTGGCGGTTCAAGGTTCTGATGTTTGGGGGATGGGTGAGTTCAGGAAGCCTATAGTTGCTCACACTGTTCCCCTGTATCTCTTTCAGTAGCTCAGCAGACTTTTCTTTAGATTTCTGGGCTGATGAGGTTGGAAAGTCCCCTTGTTTGGTCTCTATTCCTGCTGCTAGGCACGTCTGGCGGATGGTGCCTGGCACGTGGGTTGGGGCTGCAGCCGAATGTGGTCTATTTTAGATAAGGTATAGTATATGGGCTACTTAGAAGAATGATTCTGTTTCTGTTGAGTGGAATATCTATGCAAATAATGTTAGGTCCATTTGATATATAATTATAATTTAATGCTGAGCTATTTATTTATGTATTTGAGAGGAGAGAGAGAGAATGGGCATGCCAGGACCTCCAGTCACTGCAAATGAACTCCAGACACATGTGCCACCTTGTGCATCTGGCTGATGTGTGTACTGGGTAATCGAACCCAAGTTCTTGGGCTTCTCAGGCAAGTGCTTTAACCACTAAGCTGTCAGTCCAGCCCAACTCTCAACTTTTTAAATTTTTAAAAGATTTTATTTTTACTTATTTATTTATGAGAGAGAGAGAAAGAGAGAGAGAGAGAGAGAATGGGCATGCCAGGGCCTGAAGCCACTGTAAATGAACTCCAGATGCATGTGCCACCATGTGCATCTGGTTTACGTGGGACCTGGCGAATCAAACTGGGGTCCTTAGGCTTTTCAGGCATACGCCTTAACTGCTAAGCCATCTCTCCAGCCCAACTTTTTTATTTTTAGTTTGGATGAGCTATCTAGGAATGAGAACAGGGTATTGAAATCATCCAAGACTGTCTGACCCTTGATGTCCACTAGTGTTAATTATAGAAAATGGGGAGACCCAACATTTATATATGTACATATATAGATGAATATATTACATTTATCATATACTCTTGATGAATTGATCCCTTTATTGACATGTAGTGGCATATTTATCTTTTCTAACTAATTCTAGTTTGAATTTTACTTTATCAGATGTAAGTTGTATCTATGCCAGGTTGTCTTTGGTTTCCATTTTCCTGACAGATTATTTTCTTTTTTGAGTCTTACTCTGTGGAAAAATTAGTGTAGAATGTCCTGGGAAGCTAAAAGTAATTTAAGGTAAATGTGAAAATAGTAAATGAATGAAATCAAGGAAGGAGACAGCAAAAAGGGAGAAAAAGAGGACAAGCAAGTTTCTGATGCTTTCCAGATAGAACATGTTTTGGTAAATTAGAACTGAATATGATTCCAGTGTTTGTTTATACATGTTATTTTCTTTATTCATATGCCTATTGGTAGACATTTAGGTTGTTTTTATATCTAAGCTCTTCTGAAAGATGTTGGACTGAAGATGTCTTTAGAAGTTGGTTGTTTTTCATGTCTTTTGGAAGAGGAATTGCTGAGCTGTATAGTGATCCAATATTTATTTATTATTTATTTATTTATTTATTTATTTATTATTTTTGAGGTAGGGTCTCATGTAGCCCATTCTCATTGAACTCAATATGTAATTGAAGATAACCTTGAACCTCTGATCCTCCTGCTTCCACCTCCCAAGTGGGATTATAGGCATGTGTCACCTCACCTGGTTTTTGGTAGTCCTGCTTTTAATTTTTTTCAAACCCCCCATTACTAGTTACCAATGTCCATTCCCACTAATAGCTTCTTTCTCTACACACCCTCACCAATGTTTGTTACTTTAAGTCTTTCAGAGATACAGGATGCATGATTAATTAGCATCTTATGCAAATTTTTATTGTATAATTTGTGACAGATACTGTGTTTAAGAGGACAAAAAATTATCATTGACCTTTCAGATCTTTAATTCTAGACTAGGGGTGGGAGAGAAAGTGAGGGACAGAGGAAGGGAGGGAGAAGCGAGATAATTACAAATATGATTAATACCATACAGATACTAACCATGGGCCTGAGATTAAAGAATAACAAAGAAAATGAAATAGTACAACAAAGTAGAAAAGAAAACAAGCAGATGAAGGAAAAGAAAATGAAATTAGGAAATGACAAAGATGCGCCTTGGATAGTGTGGTCAGGGGATCCTGAGAGGTGACTAGAGTGGAGACCCAACAGTGGAAATTACCTATTACAAAAGGAGCAAGTTGCATGAAGACCCTGGGAGGGGGGTAGGGCTCTGTGGTATGAGGAACTGAGTGAAGACGAGTTTAAAGATTCAGTGGTGGACTGAAAAGATGGCTCAGTGGTTAAAGGAGCTTGCTTGCAAAGTCTGAAGGCCTGGGTTCCATTCCCAAATACCCATATAAAGCCAGATGCACAAAGTGGCACATGCATTTGGAGTTTGTTATCAGTGGCAAGAGACCTTGGCATACCAATTCTCTCTCTCTCTGCTTGCAAATAAACAATAAATAAAATATTTTAAAAAGTCAGTGGTGACTAAAGGAAAGTGAGTTTGTAGGAAGGTGTCAGTGATGCAGGACATTCAGGTTTTGATAAAGAGTTGATTTTCCTCTGAGTGTCATTGTGCCATGGTTTAATTGTTCCCTCAAATACTCCTGCTGAATCTCTGTAGTGTCTACTGCCATCTGAGAGCTCAATGCTAAAGAAGACTTATATAAAAAAAAAAACCCTCAAAGACCCAGGGAACATTGTGGAAGAGGATACAGAAAGAAAGAAAGAAAGAGCCTCAGGATGAGAAGGTGTAGTCCAAGGCATTGTCTTCCCACTCCCACACCCAGCTGGTGCCTTCATGATCCCACAGCGAATACCAATAATCCCATTGAAAAGAACCCTTAGTGGAATGGGTGTGGGGTTAAGGACATAAGACTATAACCCATGGTAATATACTATATGTTCAAACAATAAGGTTCCAAAAAAATAACTCAGCTGAGATGTAACTTCCATTGTGAAAGTATTAAGAAATGAGAACATTATAAATTTCTTTTACAATTTTTATTTACTTCAGAGAGAGGCAGAGAGAGAGAAAGAGAGAGAGAGGGAGAGAGAGAGAGAGAGACTGGGCATACCAGGGCCTCTAGCCATTGCAAAGGGCTTATGTGGGTTCTGGAGAAGGGAACCTGGGTCTTTTGTCTTTGTAGGCAAGAGCCTCAATCACTAAGCCATCTCTCCAGCCCTAAGAGTGGGAATTTTAAGTGATGATTGAGTCAGGAGAATGATGGTGGATTAATGCCCTTATCCTGACTGAAACTCCAACCTGCCTAATTGGTGGATAACTCTATATTGGGGGCCACTCTGCATTTCTAGCTTACCTTGGTGGAATTAAATAATTTGGAAGGACACCTCTAGTTTTATCTATACTTCTTATAAGTAAATCCATTCTATATTGGGTAGGAGCATTTTCCCTGAGGCTGAAGGTCTGTCTGGGAATACATTAGTCATTTCACCAAAGTCCTGGCAGCTCTTTTAGGCTGCTACACTGTGGGCTAATGACCCTACTACTGAGCATCTGTTGGTATCTTCTTACTGTTTCCCCCTTTTTTGACCACCTGTGTCTACTTGCCTATGTACTAGCATAACCACCAGCATCACCTTTTTGGTGGTCTTCAGTTTTCATTAAAGATAGGGAGAAATGTTGCCTTTCAGAAGCCTTGACTCTCTGCTTTGCAAGATAACACACACACACACACACACACACACACACACACACACACACACGAGAGGAGAGAGAGAGACAGAGAGAGAGAGAGAGCGGGAGAGAGAAGATTTGAAAGCACAAAGCCACCCTTATGTTTGTAATTCTTCAACACCATAAAATATTAAGAAGTTATTCTGCCACAGGTGCGAATTAGACTAGAATCAATCTCCTGACATCAGATCATTCTAGAAGCTAACAAGGTATATATAACTGCCCTGGGCTTCTGTGGCTATCAAGGGGGACAGTCCCTGAATATCCCTGACTATGTTGTAATGAGATCTCTGTTGATTAGGAAACTTACAAACCTGACACAATCCTTTGCATTAAACTAGCATTTCATCAGTATAGCTCTTGCCTGTGGAGGTGCTTCTAGGCAAAGGAAATACAATCTAATTCTGTTTGAAAAGTCAGCCATATTGCATGAAAGAATATTTCTAGAAGGAAGATTTAGCTCAATTTGGGCATCATTAGTAAATTTGGGCCTCCAAAGTATTTTACTGGGTGTCCTGTGCTGAGAACTCAAAGTGAGAAAGGTCTTCATGAAGCTTTCTATTTAATGGGGGAAACAGCAACCAACTTTGATAATATGAGGTGATAAAATATGGATAAAAGGCTCTTGGAGCTGAGCAGGAGAGCCAATAGAAAATTCATAGAGGGAATGACATTAGTGTGGGTTGTGAAGGACACATAAATATTTTCCAGTGGGGATGAGAGAGAGAGGCAGAGCTGGAACAAGGCTCAAGGGTAGAAATTTGCACACCTCCCTGGGATGCACTGTGTGCCCCAGTGTGTGCTTTGGAGAATGGAGTAGGAGCCGCTCAGCATTTGTTTTGGAAGAGAACTGCAAGACGTGTAAGGAGGTTTGATAAAGCTAACCTGGTTTTATGGCTAGTATGTAAATCTTTTGTTTAGCTTCTCAAAAGTACCATTGCTACTTCTGAGACTATAGTAAAAGCTGACATTGTGCTCACAGCTACCACATAGAAGGGATTATCTCACTTATTCTTCACAATAGCATTATGAGTAGGTCCTGCCATTACAGCCATTTTACATTCTCTCCACTCTCACATGTTGTCCTTTACTCTTGTCAATATTCTAGGTGCTTAAGCAGCTCATGTGTTCTTGTGCCTCTGACTTACTTCTGCAGATCACATAGTTGAGTTTTTTTGCAATGTTAAAAAGCTCTGCTTCTAGACAAACTGAATGACCCAGCATGGTATCCATGTTTGCCATATTACAGGGCATTTTGACCTCACCTTGTTGACCCCCATTTTTTTACTTTGAGGACAATTTCTCCTGCTCTTTTGGCTCTGAGAACATTTTGAATTTATGATTTTTAATTAGAAATATATCAATTTAAATGGAATTTCTATCCAGAAAATATTTTCTTGAGTGAATTGCATTAAGCCAATTTAATCTCTTGATAAATTTCCTAAATAGCACAGACTATTTCTAAAAATGTTGACTCTACTGAAATCATTTTCATTTGGAAGCATTATTTTCCATTTAAGATTGGAAACAAAATTTGATATATTGATCAGGTATTGACTACATCAGAGCTTATTGATCATAACTTTTACTTTGTATAATATTCATTATTTCTATCATGTCTATGTTTTATTTCTGAGTAAAAAAACTGAAGATTTCATTAAAAAAACAAGTTGGAAGCTGGAAAAAGCTGCACTGCATGCAGCCATATGGGAGACAGAAGTCATCAGCAGTGAAAACAGTGGACACTGAATATTCAAGTTTGGCCATACAGGCCCAATGACTGAATGGGTGCAATAGTGGCATGTCTACTCTTGGGGTAACCAACTGCTCCATAATTGGACTGAAGGCCCTCTCTATGGGAGGGAATACATACCTGGTACTGAAAAACCTAAGCAAAAGTCTATGGCAGGTGAGGTCATGAGCCTTAGGGATATAAAGCCTGCTCTTGTCTGACTAAATGTATATATTATTCCCACCAAGCTGCCCTGAAGGCACTACACTTAATGTTCATATTCACATATTAATGCTACTCTCACTTCTGGGTAGAGAAACTTCTCTTTTCAGATGGTGATGACCACTGGGATGACCCAAAAGGCAACATAGTGCTGAGAAGAAGGGATGGAGGAGTGCCCAGCACTGAAATACCTCTGTCACACCCTCCAAGGCTCAGGGAGCACTGCCGAAGAGTGGGCGGATAGAATGGAAGAGCCAAGGGAAGGGTATGACCTCTTACAATGCAACTGCCCAGACAGAAATTGGCCTTGATAACCATGACCTTGCAAGACCTAGCAATACCTTCGCAAGACCCTCAAAATGGAAGAAAAAGATGATGACATCAAATTAACAGAGAGACTAATGTAGAGAGGGAGGGGATATGATGGACATTGGAGTTCTAAAGTGGAATGGGGGGAGGGGAGGGAAATATCAGGTGTTTTTTGTATGTAAGTATAGAAGTTGTCAATAAAAAAAATGAACAAAAAAAACCCAAGTTGGATTCTTTGTTAATATGTAGTCAATTACAAGGTTTGTTGTGTGTAGTTTTAGCTGTTGACTATTTATGCTAGTAAGTTAACCAAAACAAAAGGGGAACAAAAGAGAATATATGTTTTTGGTGGGAGGGTCTCTAGCCCAAGATGACAATAGTTTTTAAAATGATTAAAGAATTATGGAAATGTCCATTTAGCAAGCCCAGAATGTAAACATGTAGCAAATTACACTTTAACTGAATAAAATTTAAGAATTTGAACTCTAAGGGTCTAAAATGTAGAGTTATTTCTTTTTAAAAAAAACTTATTTATTTGCAAGCAGAGAGAGATAGAAGAGAGGCATACAGAGAGAGAATGGGCATGCCAGGACCTCTAGCCACTGCAAACAAACTCCAGATGCATGTGTACCTTGTGCATCTGGCTTTCGTGGGTCCTGGAGAATTGAACCAGGGTCCTTTAGTGTCTCAGATAAATGCCTTAACCACTAAGCCATTTCTCAAGCCCAAAAGTAGAATGATTTCCATCCTATCATGATGGAGCTCTTTAGCATTGATATGCTTCCTAAAATCATAAATAAAAACATCAAACTAAATACTGAATGACCCTAATTTTACTCTGCTAACCTTATTTTCATATGTAACATAGGGTAGTGACCTTCTCCTACTTATCAATGTTGAATATTTCTATAACTACTGGATATTGAGAGGAAGCACACATATATGTATGTATATATATGTATTTTTATATAATGTGAAACAGTTTAATATATACCTGTCTCTGCTATTAACATAAAAATTCCTTTTAATTTTTATTTATAAAAATATGTGGCTCTTGTTCTCCATAAAATGACAGTAACCACTCCATCCAAAAAAGAAGCACTTCTCTCTCTCTCTCTCTCTCTCTCTCTCTCTCACACACACACACACACACACACACACACACACACACACAAGATAAAGGTACAATAATAAAACAATATGCTACCAGCACTGAAAGTTTTCTAATAACAATGAAGCATGGGTTTTTGACTCAGTTCTCAGTTACCAGGCATGAATTCCCTCCCACTGAGTGGGCATCATATGCAATCTGAGAATGGTTGATTACCCCCATAACTTATGTGCCACTATTGCACCTGTGGGTACATCTTGCCTGACTGGTTAATTTTGTAGCTTGCAGGATCCACTGCTTGTTCACACTGTTGACTTTTAGTACCCAGTAGCTCACATAGCACTTTCTAGGACAATGATGGCTAGCTGGTGGGGAGAAGGCTTCCATCTCAGTTCCAGTGTGCTTTCTCAATGCCCTGCAACTGCAGACTGTGGTGTCTTCAGCAGTAGGGTTTTACCATCTACTTCTGGTGAGTAACCAGGTTCTTTGACAATGTCCTGCATTGTTTTGGGGCTTCATGTGCCTCTCTAACCAACAGCTCACTTTGAAGCAGGGTGTGTGTGGGGTGGCCCATTTCTGACACTGGGATTTACTTGCAACAGCCTGTGACTTTAGGGTAAAACTTTCTCTAACCCAACAGTATACCTCCACTCAAAGTACTCCCCACTCTCCTTAAGGAAGTTATATCTTTTTAAAAAAGTTTTATTTATTTGAGAGAGAGAGAAAGAGAGAGAGAGAGAGAGAGAGAGAGAGAGAGAGAGAGAGAGAGGGAGGGAGAGAATGAGAATGGGTGCACCAGGGCCTCCAGCCACTGCAAACGAACTCCAGATGCATGCACCACCTTGTGCATCTGGCTTATGTGGGTCCTGGGGAATTGAACCAGGGTCCTTTGGCTTTGCAGGCAAATGCCTTAACCACTAAGCCATCCCTCCAGCCCGGAAGTTATATCTTTTAACTGGCTAATGAAATAGCCTTATTCACACTGTCTTAGTTTTGTATGTTTTCTCCTATCCTCTTCTTCCCTTTCCCATGCCCTTTTAGAGCTTTCCTACTCCTGTATTCTGTCTTTCCACTTGCCTGTCTATTAAATCCCTCCTCTAAGCCCTCCCCACTTCTCCATTGTACAGTCTTCGTTCTAGCTTTCTGTCCACCACTACTGATGCTTACTATAACTTACAAAGAAATCTAACTCTTCCTAGTTAGGATCTGCATATGAGAAAGAACATGTTGCACTTGTCTTTCTGAGCCTAGTATACCTCATTTAGTATAATTCTTTCCAGATCCATTCATTTTCCTGCAAATTTCATAACTTAATTTTTTTATAGCTGGATAGAACTCCACTGTATTTATGTGCCACATTTTCATTATTCATCCATCAGTTGCTGATGGACATCTGGGCTGAATCCATTTCCTAGCTATTGTGAATAGAACAGCAATAAACATGGCTGTGCAAGTGTAGAGTCTTTAGGGTGTATTCCTAGTAGTAGCATATCTAGATCATATGGTAGATCTTTTTCTTTTTAGGTTTCCAAGATATTTAAATTTTGTGGCTATTGTAAATGGAGCTGTTTCCCTGATTTCTTTCTCGGTATGTTTGTCACTGGTGTATAGGAAGGCTCCTGGCTTTTGTGTGTTAATTTTATAGTCTGCCAATTTGCTGTAAATTTTTATCAGCTTCACGAGATTTTTGATGGAGGCTTTAGGCTCTCTTATGTACAGAATCCTAACATCTGAAAATAAGGCTAGTTTGGCTTCTGCCTTTCCAGTTTGTATCCCTTTTATTTTTTCTCTTGTCTTTTCTCTAGTTAGTACTTCAAGTACTGTGTCAAATAGCCATGGGGAGAGTGGACACCCCTGTCTTATTACATACCTTAGTAGGAATGCTTCAACTTTTTCCCATTTAATAATATATTGGCTTTAGATTTGTTATATAGTCTTTTATTTTTATTTATTTATTTGAGAGAGAGAAAGAGAGAAAGAGGCAGAGAGAGGGAAACAGAGGAAGAGAGAGAGAGAGAGAGAGAGAGAGAGAGAGAGAGAGAGAGAGAGAGAGAGAGAGAGATTGGGCATGCCAGGACATCCAGCCACTGAAAACGAACTCCAGTTTACACATGTGCCACCTTGGGCATCTGGCTTACGTGGGTCCTGGGGAATCAAACCTGGGTTCTTAGGCTTCACAGGCAAATGTCTTAATCACTAAGCTATCTCTCCAGCCCTGGTTGGTAGATTTTTGTTTTGTCTTGTTTTTGTTTTTTCAAGGTAGGGTGTTGCTTTAGCCTAGGCTGACGTGGAATTCACTGTGTAGTCTCACACTGGCCTCGAACTCACAGTGATCCTTCTCGTCCTTCCAAGTGCTGGGATTAAAGATATGTGCCACAACACCCAGCCAGTAGATTTTTGATTATAGCTCCTATCTTCTTTCAAGTTTTTGCTCTACCTAAATTATTTATCTCTTCTTTAACTTTGGAACATGATATATGTCAAGAAGTAAATCCATTTCTTCCAGATTTTCCAGTTTGGTAGAAACAGGTCTTTGAAACATGTCCTTATTATTCTTTCAGTTTCACTCATATCTGTTGCAATACCTTCTTTTTCAACTTTAATGTTGGAAGGGTCTTCTCTCTCTTTCTTTTGGTTAATTTGGCTGGGAGTTTACCAATCTTGTTTATGTTTTCAAAGAACTGGCTTTTTGCTTCCTTAATTTTTTAAATTGGCTTCTTCATTTCTAATTCATTGATTTCTGCCCTCATCTTGATTATTTCTTTCCATCTGTTATTTTTGGTTTGTATTGTTTTTGTTTTTCCAAAGCCTTCATATGGATAGTTAAATTATTTATTTGAGATCTCTCTATTTTTGTGTGTAGGTCTTTACAGCTACACACTTTCCTCTTAGGCTTGCCTTCTTTGGGTCAAATAGGTTTTGGTATGTTGTGTTTTACTTTCACTTAGTTCTAGGAATTGTTTGATTTCCTTCATGATTTCAATGAGCCATTCATAGTTTAACAGTGTGTTATTCAATCTCCATGACTTTGTGTATTTTCTGTTGTTTTTCTTGATTTCAAGCTTTATTGTATAATGGTCATATATAATACAAGGAGTTATATCAATTTTCCAAACTTATGGAGACTTGCTTTGTGTCCTAATATATGATCAATTTTAGAGAATGTTACATGAGCTGCTGAAAAGAATGTGTACAGTCTTGATGGGATGTTCTGCAGATGTCTGTTGAGTCCATTCGATCTATGGTGTCATTAAGTTCCAGTTTTTAATCTATTTAGTTTCTGTTTAAATGATTTGTCTATTGATGATAATGGATTATTAAAATCACCCACTATAATTGTGTTGGGATTTGTGTCTGACTTTTTTAACACTTACGTTTATTATTAGAGACAGAGAGATAGAGAAAGAGAAAGAGAGTGAGAATGGGCGTGGCAGGGCTTCCAGCCACCACAAATGAACTCCAGATGCATGCACCACCATGTGCATCTGGGTTACATGGGACCTGGAGAATTGAACCTGGGTCCTTAGGCTTTGCAAGCATGAGCCTTAACTACTAAGCCATGTCTCCAGCCCCTATGTTTGACTTTTAAAAAATATTTATTTATTTGCAGAGAGAGAAAGATCAATAAAAAGTTAGAGGTTTAGGGCTGGAGACATGGCTTAGTGATTAAGGCGCCTGCCTGCCAAGCCTAAGAACACCCATTCAATTCTCCAGGTCCCATGTTTAGTCAGATGCAAAGTGATGCAAAGGCGCAATGCTGCACTTGTCCACAAGAGGGCACACGCACCTGGAGTTCATTTACAGCAGCTGAGAGGCCACTGGCACGTCCATTCTTTATATGTCTCTCTCTCTGACTCTCTTCAAAAAGAGAGAGAGACAGAGACAGAGACAGAGAGAAAAAGGGAGCACCAGGACCTCTTGCTGCTGCAAATGAACTCCAGATACGTGCACCACTCTGTGCATCTGGCTTTACATGGGTACTGGGGAATCAAACCTAGGCTTTTAGGTTTTGCAGACAAGTGCCTAAACAGATGATCCATCTCTCCAGCCCTATGTCTGACTTTTATGCCTAGTAAATTCTATTTTATAAAATTTTGTGCACCTATATATGTTTAGGATTTTAATATCTTGTTGAATTGTTCACCTGATGAATATAAAGTGGCTTTCTTTATCTCTTTTGATTACTTTTAGAGTCTATTTCATCAGACATTAGTATAGCCACACTCACTTTCTTCTACTTTTATTTGATTGGCATATCTTTTTCCATTCTTGTCCTTTAACAATAAGATAATTTCACTTTGACAGTAAAGTAGGTTTCTTTTTTTTTTTTAAAATATTTTATTTATTCTTTTGAGAGGGAGGGAGGGAGGGAGAGAGAGAGAGAGAGAGAGGAAGAGGAAGAGGCAGAGAGAAAGAGAATGGGCGCACCAGGGTCTCCAGCCACTGCAAATGAACTCCAGATGCATGTGCCCCCTTGTACATCTGGCTTATGTGGGTCCTGGGGAATTGAACTGGAGTCATTAGGCTTCGTAGGCAAATACCTTAACTGCTGAGCCATTTTTCCAGCCCCAAGGTAGGTTTCTTGAAGATAGCAAATGGATGGATCCTGTTTTGTAATCCAGCCTGTTAACTTGTGTCTTTTGGTTGGGGAATTGAGTCCATTGATGTTCAGAGTTATTATTGAAAAGTTTGAATTAATACCTGCCATGTTATGATTTTGTGGAGTTTGGTGTTTTCATGATCTTCATTTACTTTATAAGTATTATAGTTCTGATGATTATTTTTTCTAATATATATATTATTTTTACTATAGCCTCTTGAGTATGTTTTTTCTTCTCTTCAGTGTGAAGTATTTTGTCTAGTATTTTCTGTAGGGCTGGCTTTGTGCTCATATATCCATATAGCTGGTATTTATCATGGAAAGCTTTTCTTTCTCTTTCTATTAAGAGGGATAATTTTGCTGGGTATGGTAGTTTGGATTGGAAGCTGTGATCCATCAACATTTTAAATACTTTTAGAGTTTCCATTAAGAACTGGATTTCATAATGATAAATTTGCCTTTATAAGTGATGAGCTATTTTCTCTTGTAGTTTTTCATACTCTTTCTTTGTTTCCTGTGTTTAGTGTTGTGGGCATTTTCTTTTCCGGCTCTATTTGGCATTCTGCATGCCTCTTGTATCTGGACAGCTTTCTTTTTCATAAGGTTTGGAAAACTTCTTGTATAATTTTATTGAAAATATTTTCAATGCCATTGACCTGAAGTTCTTGTCTTTCTTGTATGCTCATGATTTGAATATTTGGTCATTTTAAGGTGTCCCACAGCTCTTTCTTCTTTTTCTTAAATGTTTTTTGTACTTGTCATTGATTTTGACCTCCTGATTTATTTCCTCTGCCTTGTCCACAAGTCCTGACATTCTTTCATCCACATAAAATGTTCTATTTATATGACTTTCCTGGGATATTTTTGATTGAATTACTTCATTTTTTATTTCAGTTAGGTTTTTCTTCAGCATCTGTGTCTCCTCATTGAATTCCATTTTCTTTCTTTCTGATTTTTTTGTTGAGGTAGGGTCTCACTCTAGCCTAGGTTGACCTAGATTCACTCTGTAGTCTCAGGATGGCCTTGAACTCACAGCGATTCTCCTACCTATGCCTCCTGAGTCCTAGGATTAAAGGCATGTACCACCATGCCAATTAATAGATTAAAATTTTTTTGTTTATTTGTATTTATTTATTTGAGAGCAACAGACTGAGAGAGAAAGAAGGAGAGAGAGAGAGAGAGAGAGAGAGAGAGAGAGAGAGAGAGGGAGCTCCAGGGCCTCCAGCCACTGCAAAGGAACTCCAGATGCATGAGCCACCTTGTGCATCTGTTACATGGGTACTGGGGAATCGAGCCTCAAACCAGGGTCCTTAGGCTTCACAGGCAAGCGCTTAACCACTAAGGCATCTCACCAGCCCCAATTAGTAGATTTTTTAATTATGGTATGTGAGTTACATTTTCATTTTTATCCCTTGGTTTAGTTGATTGCATTCTCTAGGAATTCATTCAGGTGTTTGCTCATATCTTCTTTATCATAAATGTGTTTGGGAATACTTTGCATTTTCCTCTAAATAGTTCTCCTTGGAGGCTTCATCTATGGTACTAGGCATAGATTGTCTTGCCTTTGTTTTTTGTTTTACATTGGGGTGTGCCCTGGTGTGCCATAATCTTTTTGTCTTATTGAGAATATAGCAACAGTGGCTCCACTGGGGACACAGGGTAGGCTGAGGCCAGTACTGCTCCAGCAGCAGGCATGCTTCTAGATCAAAAATTCATTGCACCTGAGCTTGGACTACTCCAGATGGTCTGCTTGAGTTTGGGACAGGGTCCTGTGCTGAGTGGCCTGGTTCTTCTGGCTTTGGGTAGGCAGCCTACATGTATCAGGATTGGGTTCAAGGGTGATATGTGATTCTTCAGCATCATTCTTCTCTGGTTTTTGTGTCTGTTCTTAGGCATATACTTCTCATATGTATTTGAACACACACACACACACACACACACACACACACACACACACACAAACCCCAAGTAAAATTACTAAGTTTCAAGATTATTTAAACTCAGTTCTAACCTTGTACAACAGGTTCATGTCAGGAACTAAACAGTGACTTCTTCTATTTTAGGAAAATGACATGTACTTAAACTTACTTGACTTTTCTTTTTGGCCATTTGATTTAAAAAAATTTATTTATTTATTTATTTGTATGTATGTATATGCATGGAAGCCAGAGACATGAAAAATAGCACAAGTATCTGGTGTTTGTTTGTACTGACTAGAAGCCCTGGTGTGTCTTTTGATGTTTTAAAAAAATTATTTATTGCACAACTATGTGTGTGGGCATACCAGGGTATCTTGATGCTGCAAACAAATGCCATATACTTGTATCACCTTTTATGTCCAGATTATGTGGTTGGCAAGCAAGCCCCTTTAACTACTGAGTCATCTTCCCAGTCCCTTATCTTTTGGTTTTAAAAGTTAATTTATTCACATTTCAATTATTCTGAGTGCTATTTTCTTCATACTAGATATTAGCCACATTCATGCTGAGCAGTGATTCTGCCGAGTGCCAATGCCCTCTTCTGGCACCATCCTCAAGGCATGTAGTCATTGAAGGGCCTGCTTGTGAGGTCAAGAAAACCCTGCCTTTGGAACAGTTAAATCAACAAGGGTGTGTAACTGTGTGTTCATGCACAACCACTTTGGGACTGGTGGGGTTATGTAGATAGCTGGGTCCTTTGGACACCAATAAAATCTCAGAAGTAATGATCAGCTGTATAACAGGAACCCAGGCAAAGCTGGGCTTTTATCCCATCTTAGATAATCTTCAGATGAATCTTTTTATACCTGAGGTTGCAACTAAGAACCAGCCTAGCAGAACACTTCAGCTTAGCCTGTCATGTCAAGAGCAGTCATGGTGTGTAAGCAGCCAGGTGTCGAGTGGGACTTGGAGATTACTTGTGGCAGTACAGTACAGGTATGTGTGTGTATGCATGCATATATGTGTGGAGTGTGAGTTCACATGCTGCTAAGTTTGAACACGGAGGTAAGTAAACATGATACACAAGATTAAAATTGACATTTGCCAGGTTAAAAAAATATTTATTTTATTTTAGAGAGAGGGAGAGGGAGCGAGAGAGAATTGGTGTGCCAGGGTCTTAGATACTGCAATTGAACTCCAGATGCTTGCACCACCTGGTGGGCATGTGTGACCTTGTGCTTGCCTCACCTTTGTGCATCTGGCTTAGGTGGGATCTGGAGAGTAGAACATTGGTCCTTAGGTTTTGCACACAAGCACCTTAACCACTAAACCATCCCTCCAGCCCATTTGCCACGTTTTGAAGATGAGATTCTTTCTTCTGTTTCTTAGGTGCCCCCAGGCACTTACTCAGTGCCTCAGA
Source organism: Orientallactaga sibirica (assembly GCA_036365145.1). Lineage (NCBI taxonomy): Eukaryota > Metazoa > Chordata > Mammalia > Rodentia > Dipodidae > Orientallactaga > Orientallactaga sibirica. The sequence continues at coordinate 3,024,985 of JAEOAD010001749.1, read as the reverse complement.
TACATTTACCCTTTGTTTCCTTTCATACCCCTTTCACTTCTTTTCCTCCACTCACCCCTCCTTCTTCACTCAATTCTCTATTCTCAGTCACTCTTAATCTTGGTGATAATCACTGACCACAAGGCTCCTTGGTCTTCTGGTTGGGGGGACAGTCCATAAGAGTGATGAGAAGGGACAGCCTCTTTTATCGCAGTCTTCCAGCAGCAAATCATTTGGCATAAAATCTTTGAGCCAACTGTAATACTCACTTGTTCCACAAATGACACATAACATGAAAATTGCCTTCATACTAGGAATAACAAATAAGCAAGCACACTCCTGCACATCCCATGCCATGTTCTGTATGGGCAGAACCTTTCCAGTTAAGGCCAGGAAGATGGTGCAATTTTCTTGTCCTTCCTGTGATCACAGCTCAGTCATGGGGACAAGGGTGCTGTCAATTTCTCTGTGCACTTTGCTTCAAGTTGTATTTGTCCAGGTCACCCTGACACTTGAGGAAACACCTGTCATCAATGCATTATACATGGAGGTACAAAGGAAGGGAAGGACCTTTTTATTGTGATTCAAAATCAACAGCAAATTTAAAAACCCTTTTAGCACTTACTATGAAAACATTATTGTTTAGTGCTAAGGGGTCTCAGACATGGACAGGTGATCCTTACCTTAAGGAGCACAACTGTTAGCACAGAGAGAAATTGTTAACAAAGGACAACACAACGTGGCCAGTGTGATAAGAATGTCTTCAAAATGCTCTGGCAATAGGTTGGCATTAGACAGGAAAAACATATTTGAAATGCATTTGGCAGATAAAACTGTATAGTGAGCTCACACAAATGAATGAGCAATATTTTAACACCCAGCAGAAACATGGAAAAGGTCTGAATTGAGATCATTTAAGTGGCCAATAAATAGATGATAATTTACAATGAGGTACTTTTTCAGCCTTCAAAGATTGGCAAAAATTGAAAGTGAGGGCAAATTCTTAGAGCTAAGTGAGATGTGTTTTCATACAGCATTGTGGAAAAGTGAATTGTCAAAGTCATGCCATATTTATTCAATTTAAAAATACATATTGTGTTTGTCTTGAGCTCTCCTACTTTAGGCAACCTATCCTATACAGATAAAATTATTTCTCGAGATAATACAAAACAAATAAGCATGGTCCTTTCATCTAATGGAATATTAAGGAGCTAAAAAGAATGAGTTAGGTCTATGATTGTTAGCTCAAAGGGATGCCCATCTATTTTATTAAAGAGCCAAGTGAACTTCATAGGAATGCATATAGTATTATTTTGTTTTTATACAATCAATGAGAAAGCTCTTCCCTCTCAAAATGTTTTAATGAGTATGAAGATAAAGAAGCCAGGTGTAGTGATACTTGTCTGTAATCTAGCATTTGGGAAGTTGAGGCAGGAGAATCATGTGCTCCAAACTGGTCAGGGCTACATAGTAATATCACATCATAAAACAAAACAAAACAAAACAAAACAAAGTGAACAAAAGGATAAAAAGATAAAAAGACTTTAAACTGTTAAGAGTGTTAACTTTTGAGGAAAAAGAAGGTAGACAGGGGCAAGGGCGAGAGAGGCCTTTTTTCTTTACAACTTTTCTGTTTAGTTATAACTGGCTGTGCTAAGCACGGTGAATAAAGCAAAGCTGAAGAGGCTGAACAGCAGAGAGAAGGCAGATTGGTTAGGGATGAAGGGATAACACATTCACTAGTTTCCTTTTCACCTCATACATGTTGGACTTGTAGCTGAAGATGTCCACAATGTATCAATGTCAATGGAGAAGGAATTAAAAAGCATCAGTAAATACTATTCTGCCAAGTATCTAGGGAAAGAGCAACCTAGCCTGAGAAAAAATTTGACCAAAACCACTTCATCGTGGCCTGCTCCCCAGTTGCATCAGAAAAGGCTGAGTGAGGGGCTGGGCTTCCACTTGCTTAAACACTAGCAAGTTGTCCAGGCCTCCAGTGGGGTAGTGTCATGGAAGGCTGACTAGGGTGTTGGAGCTCCACCTACGCCAGCAGGAAGCAAGTTTACCCACTCTATCCTGGGGTGTCAGTGGAGCCCACAGGCTCTTCTTCTACCTGGCAGTAATGGTCATTTAGGTTTTCATGTCAAAAGTACCCAAAACTAGGTAGTTTATAAGGATTAGAACTATGATCCATCATAGTTCCAGAAGCTGGAAGTAAAGTCAATGTGCTGACAGGTTCCATTGTCTGGTGAGAGAGACATAGTTCCTCTGTAGCAGAAGAAAGAAAAGCACATAGTTCTGGGTAGCCCTATGTGAGTTGCTGGAGGATGAAAGTCACCTAGAATGTGAACAACCAATGCATCCTGCAAGCTGTAAAATTAACCAGCCAGACAAGATATGCCTACCATTCGCATCTTCACAGATTGAAAAGCAGAGCAGTTGGGCTGGAACCCAGATATGGATATCCCTTTCAGGACTTGCGCCTAGAGACCCACTTCTGCTGGCAAGGCTACGGTCCCAAAGGTTCTACAACCTCCTGTCATTGCCATCAGTTGGGGACTAAGTGCCTGGAACATGATTTTGTGGAGGACATTCCAGAATCAAGCTGTAGCAATCAGCAAGATAAGAAAATAGTTTATGATGATGTGAAAACCATTTTGTAACAAAACCAGCAGTTGGTATGAATCAAAGCTGAGTCTATACACAGCATCAGGGGCTCCTTTGTTTCTTACCACTACATACCTGGATTAAGAAGAATGTTAACTTTCCTTACAAATGCCCTTGATGTAGCAGTAAAGATGATTATTTTTTTAGAAATCCTGATAAATCTTCTATTATTTTGTGTGATGAAGTAGGATGTGTATAGCACTTCTGCTGAAGCTGAGGTGTGATGGTCATGTTGAGGAAAAGCACTTATGTAATCAATGTCAGGTCCAATATTAGACACTTTTCAAATTGTATAGCAGTGCTACCTTCTCATTAGAATACAGTTTTAGACAACCATGTAGTTGTTTTTCAAACAAATATAGCATCATTTTACCATGAAAGAATGACTGAGAGACAAACTATGGATATGAGTGTTTGGAAGACATGTTTCTTTTTGAGAATGACCGAAAAGAGCAGTTTAGGATGAGAAGCAGGAGTATTTGTTATGGTTGGTCAAGTTGTCCTCTAGGACAAAATTCAAGTGTTGAAACATGTCTGCTACAGTGAGCTTAATATCTTCACAACTTTTAGATATATTTCACATGAAATTGGGGATATTAACTGTGATTTTTTTTTTTGGATTTTTGAGATAGGGTCTCACTCTGGCCCAGGCTGACCTGGAATTAACCATGTAGTCTCAGGGTGGCCTTGAACTCATGGCGATCCTCTTACCTCTGCCTCCCGAGTGCTGGGATTAAAGGCATGCGCCACCACGCCCGGCCTAATTGTGATTTTTAAAAAAGTATTATGTGGGCTGGAGAGGTAGCTTAGTGCTTAAGGCACTTGCTTGCAAAGCCAAAGGATCCAGCTTTGATTGATCCACATAAGCCCGATTCACAAGGTGGCACACGCATCTGGAGTTCATTTCCAGTGGCTGGAGGCCCTGGTACACCCATTCTCTCTCTACCTGCCCCCCCTCTCTGCCTCTTTCAAATAAATAAAACTAAAATATTTTAAATAAAAAATGTTTGGTAAGGAAATGTGTCAATGTTTGGAAGATATTCAGAACATGGTGGAACTGTATATTCTAAGTGACCAGTGAATGATGCCATCATGTAGGTAAAACATCCATCAAACTGTAATACTGAGGACTTCTAGGTAAGATGGTGGCATAGGAGCCATGCCAAACCAGCCCAGGGAGGGATTTAAGCAAAACCACAGCAAAAGACATGCTTCTTCTGAGAAGTACAGGAGTGTAGGTTTTTCTTAGACACAGCAGAGAAGCAGGAGAGACCAAGATCCACCAGAAAGGAGGAAAATGGCCAGAATCCCACTGAGGAGATTGTGGCCCCAATCCGCATGATCCATGAGCCTGGCACCACCTGCCAGGCTTACCAAGCAGCAGCATCAGAGACCAAACAAGGGGACTTTCCAACCTCATCAACCTCCTTGCAGAGTAAAGGAATCTGAAGGAAAGACAGCTGAGATCAGCTAAGGAGCTACTGAAAGAGATACAGAGGGACTGTGTGAGCAACTCCAGGCTTTCTGAACTCTCCCATTCCCCAACCGTCAGAACCGTGAACCTCCAGCATTCAGCCCCCAGCAGCAGTGCATCCAGCACAGCTGAACAGAACTCCAGCTGCAGCTCCACAGCACAACACAGAGGGATAAAGGTGGGCATTCAGCATTGGTGAGATTGGAAGCCCCCAAAAGGTAATGCGGCCAAATGACAACAACAACAAAAAACAAACAAACAAACAAACAAAAAACAGGTACATAGGTCTGCATTGGAAGTGCTAATCTCTCTTTCCATATCAGGGCAGGTTATGGGTGACATATTTTTGGTTGGCTTTACCATTTTTAAATAAGCTATATTTGGGGTTGAATATTGTTCCTTTAATGCTTTCAGATTTATAGGGCCTTTGTATTTTGCTTCTATCATTATTGGGGGCAGGATCCTGTCCAGATCTAGGCTGACCTGGAACCCAATTCAGAAAAGAATTCTCTACCTCCTAGCTGATAGGATTAAAGGTGTAGAGCAACACACACCCTTAGGGATTTTGGCTTTATAAGACTGTTTATTTTATTTTATTTTATTTGTTTATTTTTAGAGAGAGACACAGAGACAGACAGAGAGGGAGACAGATAGAGATGGGCGCGCCAGCAGTCTCTCAGCTGCTGTGAACGAAATCCAGATGCGTGCGCCCCCTTGTGGGCAAGTGTGGCATTGCGCCCTTGCGTCACTTTGCATCTGGCTAAACGTGGGACCTGGAGATTGGAACTGCTGGAGATTGGAACCAGCGTTCTTAGGCTTAGGAGGCAGGTGCCTTAACTGTTAAGCCATCTCTCCAGCCCTATCTGTTTGTTTTAATCCCCACACTTGTATACTCTGTGCTGGTCTTTATTGAATGTGTATATTGCTTAGTTGAAGTTTAGAATTTGCCAGTAAATTTTTCCACCCAGTCCACTAGAATACCTGCTTAGCAAGCACACTCAACACCTAGGATTACTTTGGGGGTTGTATTGGGGTATAAGAGCTACACTTGGCACCTTAAACTCATATCCTGAAGGTACATAAAGGTGGATTGCCACATCTGAGAACACTGTGGATAAGTAGAAAACCCAAGCATCATATCTATTCAGTATGCGAAAGTCGCTAAATTATAATACAAGAAACACAAAGAATCAAGACAATGCAATCCCACCAAAAATTATAAATCCATCAGAAATTATCACCAATGAGACTCTTTTAGATGAAATGCCTGACAAAGTTTTCAAAAGAATGATTATATCTATACCCAAATAAATGAAAGAAGTAATGAAAGGATTCAAAGAAGAAAACAAACTCCTGAAAGAGAACACAGGAAAACAGCTTAATGAAATGAAAAGGTCATTACAGGACATGAGTAAGGAAATAGAAATACTGAAGAAAAACCAGGCTGAAATCCTAGCTCTGAAGAACTCAGTCAGTCAAATAAAAAACTCCATGGAAAGTCTCATCAGTAGAATGGATGAAGGAAAGTACAGAGTATCAAAACTAGAAGACCAGATGGCAGACCTAATAAAGTCCAAGAGAAAGACAAGCTAATAGGAAGGTATGAATGGGAACTCCAAGATATCCAGGACACTATGAAAAGATCAAACAAGAATTCAGGGTACAGTAGAAGGAGAAGAATTTCAATACAGAGGCTTAGTAGGCATTTTCAACAAAATTAGAAGAAAATTTTCCCCAAATTGGGAAATAAATGCAAATGCAGATACAAGAAGCTTTCAGAACACCAAACAGACAAAACCTAGAAAGAATCTCTCCACGCCATGTTATAATTAATTACTAAACATGCAAACCAAAGAAAATATATTGAAGGCAGCTAGAGAGAAAAAGCAAGTTACCTACAAACTTTAAAAGCCAGAAGGACTTGGAATGATGTATTCCAAGTTCCGAAAGATAAAAACTGTCAACCAAGTTACTTTATTCTGCAAAGCTATCTATCCAACTTGATGGAGAAATAAGGACATTCCACAACAAAAACAGGCTAAAGGAATGTATGGCAACTAAACTAGCTCTATAGAAAATATTTGAAGGAATCGTTCATGCTGAAGAGAAAGCAAAACACACACAGGAGGAAATAGGAAAAAAATAAACCATAGTCAAATAGCACTTAAAACAAGCAAGTAAAGGGAAAACAGGAAGCACTACAAAATAAGAAGAATGGTGAGAATAAATACATACCTTTAAATAATAACTTTTAATATCAATGGCCTCAATGCCCCAACCAAAAGAGACAGGCTTGCAGACTGGATTAAAAGGCAGGATCCTGCCATCTGTTGCTTCCAGGAAACTCATTTCTCAATAAAAGATAGACACCATCTTAGGATGAAAGCATGGAAAATGATATTTCAAGCAAATGGGCCTAGGAAACAAGCAGGGGTTGCTATCCTAATATCTGACAAGGTAGACTTCAAACCAACATTAGTGAGAAAGATAAAGAAGGTCATTTTATACTGATTAAAGGAACACTCCAACAGGAGGACATTACAATCCTAAACGTATATGCACCTAACATGGGGGCTCCCAATTTCATCAAACACTATTGGACTTAAGGTCAGAGGTAACACCAAACACAATTGTAGTGGATGACCTCAATACTACACTCTCATCAATTGACAGGTCATCCCAGCAAAAAATAAACAGAGAGACATCTGGATTAAATGATGTCATGGAACAAATGGACCCAACAGATATATACAGAAGAACGTTCCATCCAAATGCTGCAGAATATACATTTTTCTCAGCAGCACATGGAACATTCTCTAAAATAGACCATATATTAGGACACAAAGCAAATCTTAACAAATACAGGAAAATTGAAATAGTCCCTTGTACTCTATCTGACCACAATGGAATTAAACTGCAAATCAGCAACAAGAAAAACTACAGAACATACAGAAATTCATGGAGACTAAACAGCACACTATTGAATGATGAATGGGTCATTGAAGAAATAAAAAAGGAAATCAATAAATTTATAGAATCAAATGATGATGAGAATACAACAAACCAAAACCTTTGGGACACAATGAAGGCAGTCCTAAGAGAGAAATTTATAGCTCTAAGTGCCTATATTAAGAAATTAAAGAGTTCACAAGTAAACAATTTAATACTTTACCTTGGAAAAAGAAGAACAAGGCAAACCAAAAATCAGTAGATGGGAAGAAATAATAATGATTAGGGCAGATATTAATGAAATAGAAACAAACAAACAAAAAAATAACAACCCAAAACAATCCAAAGAATCAATCAAAGAGTTGGTTCTTTGAAAGGATAAACAAGATTAAATAAATCCTTAGTAATTGTGACCAGAAGAAAGAGAGAAGAGACAAAATTCTTCTGGAAGCACAAAAAACCTCAAATAGCCAAAACAATTCTGAGCTACAAAAATCAGGCTGGTGGTATCACCATACCCAATTTTAAGTTATATTACAGAGCATGGTACTTGCACAAGGACAGACATGTAGATCAATGGAACAGAATAGAGGACAGACAGGCCAAATGACTGAATGGGTGCAATAGTTGCATGTCTGTTGTGGGGGAAACCAACTGCTCTCTAATTTGACTGAAGGCCTGCTCTTTGGGAGGGAATACATGCCTGGTACTGAAAAACCTAATCAAAAGACTATGGCAGGGGAGGCCATGAGCCTTAGGGGTGTAAAGCCTGCTCTTGTCTGGCTAAATGTATATATTATTCCCACAAAACTGCCCTGAAAGCACTACACTTAATGTTCATATTCATATATCAATGCTATTCTCACTTCTGGTTAGAGAAGCTTCTCTTTTCAGATGGTGATGACCACTGGGATGACCCAAAAGGCAACATGATGCTGAGAAGAAGGAACAGAGGAGTGCTCAGCACTAAAATATCTCTATCACATCCTCCAAGGCTCAGGGTCCATTGTGGAAGAGGTGGTGGAAAGAATGTAAGAGCCAAAGGAAGGGTACGGCTCCTTACAATGCAACTGTCCAGACAGAAATTGGCCTTGATATCCATGACCTTGCAGTGCCTAGCAATACCTTCTCAAGACCCTCATAATAGGAGAAGAAGATGATGACATCAAATTAAAAGAGAGACTAATGGAGAGAGGAAGGGGATATGATGGAGAGTGGATTTCTGAAGGGGAATGGTAGGGAAATATCATGGTCTATTATCTGTAAGTATATAAGTTGTCAATAAAGAGAAAAAGAGAAAAAAAGACTGTAAGACCGACCAGTGTATTCTAATATAGCAGAGTATGGAATGTTTGTAGGATTTGCTGTTCTACACTGGAAATAACTTTTAAGAAAATAGGCACTTGTCAAATTCTAGTACAGTCTCAAAGAGGAATATCTACAATCATCTGAATACATGAGTTTAATATTCTTTTCTTTTAATTATTCCTCTGTGTGAAACTGGATTTTCTTCATTCAAGCCAACTGAAGCAGCTTGTCATGGCAAAGTGACTGCAGATACTCAGAGAGCACCCAACTTTTCCATTACATCATATGCTTAAAAGCTTTGTAAACATACAGAAAATAATACATTCTTTCCATGAATTTTTTTATACATTTTCTTTGCTATGTAGCCTAACCTATCTGAGTCTTTATAAAACAGATGTGTCCTTCTGAGAGATCATTCTGGTAGTAATGTGAAGGGTTGGACAGGGATGGAGATGGGAATTCAGGCTGAGGTAGGAAACAGGGGAAAAGAGTTTTGTGAACTGAGGTAATGGGTAGAGATTGGAGAGCAAGACAGTTGTAAAGAGACCATGAAAACAGAAATACCTGTGTTTGGGTACCAGTTGTGGTGGAAGGAAGAGAAGAGGGAGTTGCAGTTTGGTCTCTGGGAAAATGCTGAAAGGACCAATGAGATCAGGAACTCTGTTTGCCTAGTGTGTCAAAGGGAAAGGAAGCAGTGAATTCTACTTGGATCATTTGCATGCAAGGTCCTTGTTGGTCAGTTGGAGGTAAGAATAATACTGACAGGCATCTGTGTAGCCCTTACTATGTGATGTGCATTTGAAGTCACCCAATCCACAATGCCATTTTACAAAGGAGGCTTGTTACTCTTCCTTCTTTTAGTGAGGGAAATAGAGGCGCAGGAGGAAACAGTTTGTTCAAAGTTAGTAAATGATAGACTAAGTATCAGGCTCCAGAGCCCCTGTTCTTAGTTGTTATGTCATTCTATCTAGTGTGCATGTGTGTGTGCATACATATCTGTGAGTACACATGTACATGCATGTGCATGCATGTGGAGGTCAGAGTACAACTTTGGATATCATTTCTCAGGTGTGGTTCACTTGGTTTTGAGACAGGACCTTTGTGGAAAACCAAAAAACAACAAAAAATATTTTTATAGGGCTGAGTGTGATGGCACATGCCTTTAATCCAAGCACTTGGGAAGTATAGGTAGGAGGCTTGCCATGAGTTTGAGGCCACCCTGAGAGTACATAATGAATTTCAGGTCAGCCTGGGCTAGAGTGAGACCCTACTTCAAAAAAAAAATTTATGTATTTAAGCTGGGTGTGGTGGCGCATGCTTTTAATCCCAGCACTCAGGAGGCAGAGGTAGGAGGATTGCTGAGAGTTCAAGGCCACCCTGAGACTACACAGTGATTTCCAGGTCAGCCTGAGCTAGAGTGAGACCCTACCTCGAAAAACCAAAAAAAAAAAAAAAAAAAAAAAAAAGTATTTATTTGAGAGAGAGTTAGAGAAAGAGACAGAATATGGGCGCACAAGTACCCCCTGCCAATGCAGATGAACTCCAGATGTATGCACCACTTTGTGCATCTGGCTTTATGTGGGTACTGGGGAATCAAACCTGAGCCACCAGACTTTATTTTTGTTGTTATTAGTTATGTACATACTCAGTGTGTAAACAGCACATGTTGGTACCATCCTAATCTCATCCCTGTCCTCCCCCTTCCAAACGGACTCTCCTTGTTGGGGATGCCAGTTATCACCATGGGGATTGTGGGTCATGCATTGTGGAGGTAGCCATCAGTTATGGGGAAGAGGCAATAAAAATGTGTGTAATGTCCCAACCTGTGGCTCTAGCAATATTTCCACCCCCTCTTCCATGAATTTCCCTGAGCCATGTTGGGTTCATTTTAGGTCTACTTCAGTGATGAGGTCTTAGGAGCCTCTGTATCTCTGAATTTCTGGTTTGGTATGAGTTGAGTGTTCTCTGTGTCTATCTCCTTCACCATTTTGGCAATACCAGGTTCACCATGAAAGCAGCACTCTTGCTCATTTCCCCAGTTACCCTATGGTTTCAGCTGGGGCCCTGGTGAGGCGCTATGGGCTGATTCTGTCCTCAGGTTCTGTGTCCATCTGAAAAAGAGAAGCAGATTCTCCAACAGAGAGTGAAATCAGCACTGATATATGGGACAACCATTATTAGTTTAGAGAGAGTTTAATAGGTGTAGCCCAAGATCAGTGGGAGCTTGATATTGGAGAGCAAACTTGTTATTTGGATATGATTCTGACTTGTTTCCCAGTTCCAGCTATGGGTTCCATTCCACTGAGTGGATCTGTTAACAAATCCAAGAGCAGTTAGTTACCTATCATGGCTATGTGCCACTATTGCACTTGGGTGAGCATCACATCAGGTTGTTTGCTACTGAGTAGCTTAGACCACGAGTTGCTTGAATAGACATTGGCCATTTTCTCCCAGTAGCATCTTCTGGCACTAGACAAGCTAACTGTCTGGGGACCTTCTCTCTTCCAGATTCCAGCTAGTTCCCTCCATGTTCTGTACCTGCAGCATATGATGTCTTCCTGAGCCATCAGACTTCACAAGCAAGTACCACTAATTGCTGAGCCATCTCTCCAGCCCAAGAGATAGGGCCTTTTAATAGCCTTGAACTCACCAAGTAGGCTAGACTAGGTAGCCAACGAATACCAGATATCCAACTGTTTCTGCTTTCCTAGCATTGGGGTGATAAGTGTGTACCACCATGCCTGGCTTGATTTCTTTCTTTCTTTCTTTTGTTAAAAATTTTTTGTTTATTTTTTATTTTGTTTATTTTATTTATTTGAGAGCGACAGACAGAGAAAGAGGCAGAGAGAGAGAGAGAGAGAGAGAGAGAGAGAGAGAGAGAGAGAGAGAATGTGTTCCAGGGCCTCCAGCAACTGCAAGCAAACTCCACATGCATACACCACCTTGTGCATCTGGCTTATGTGGGTACTGGGGAATTGAGACTCGAAACCAGGTCCTTAGGCTTCACAGACAAGTGCTCAACCACTAAGCCATCTCTCCAGCCCTGCTTTCTTTATTTAATGTGGATTTTTTGGGATTGTATTAGTTTCTTTCTCATTACTGTTAACAAATACCTGACCAGAATCAACTTAAGGAAGGAAAGGGTTTAGTTTCTGCTTACAATTTTTTTTTTTTTTTCGAGGTAGGGTTTCACTCTAGCCCAGGCTGACCTGGAATTCACTATGTAGCTTCAGGGTGGTCTGGAACTCACAGTGATCCTCCTACCTCTGCCTCCCGAGTGCTGGGATTAAAGGCGTGTGACCACCCCCTCCGTCACACCCCCTTCTGCTTACAATTTTGAAGGGAAGTTTTCTGGCAGCAAAGGAATAGAAGGCTGGCTTGTTACATTTCAATAAGGAAGCAGAAGAAAAAGAAGAGTAGGGCTGTGCTATGAAACCTCAAGGCCAGCCTCCTGTGTCCCACTTCTCCAGCAAGGCTCCACCTCCTACAGGTTCCACAACCTTCCTAAACAGTGTCACCAGTTGGGAACCAAGTATGCAATTGCATGAGCTTATGGGGGACAATTTACATTGAATCCACAATAGGTTCAGACTCGGGACCTCCTGCTTTCAAGGCAAGCATTTTACTGACTGTGACATCTTCCTCGCCCATTGTGTTAGTCTCTCTCTTGATGCACAATAACTAGCTGTTAGTCTGAATCCAGGAATCAAAGAGTGCTGTAGCTTATTCTATGTATTTCTATTTGCAAATTCCATCAGAACGTCACCTAATTTTTCATCACTATGATGAATAACTAAGAGAAACAATTTAAAAAGAGGAAGATTTATTTTTGTTCCTAAGGCCAGCCTGCAGTCTTGTTTCTGGGCTGGTAAGGCAGAACTTCATAGCAAAAGGATGTGGTGGAACAAGATTACTCACCTCATGGTGTTCCAGAAATAAACAGATGCAGAAGAATGGGCCCAGGACAAGATATAGTCCCCAACAATGAGCATCCTAGTTACCTACTTACTCCAACTACGTCTAAATCTGAACCTTTCCAATAATGACATCGAATTTTTACACCATCAATAGATTAATTCATTGATTAGGTTAGAATCCTCCAGCTGGAGAGTAAGCCTTCTTCGCATTGTCTTTTTGGGGATTCACTTTATATCCACACTGTAACAACAAGGATTGCAATTGTCCTTCTGTTTAGCCACATTGGGAGCATCAGGATTGAGCAAACTGTATTGAGACACCTCTGGAGAGACCCATTCGAGTATGTGGAGAGCTACTTAGGATTCTCTTTTCAGCAGGTCTTACCTAGGAGCCATAACCTTGACAATGAGCCCAGGATTGCCTGCCAATGCCACAAAGCTGTTCAAAGAACTTTAAGATTGCACCATATTAGTTGCTTTTGTGTCAATGTGAACACAATACCTGATAGAAATAACTTGAAAAGAGAGACTTATGTTGGCTCTTGGATTTAGAAGGTTTCAATCCATCATGGTAGGCAAGGCATGTCAGATCAGGTCAGTTCATTCCAGTGAGAACGTGTGGGAGAGGCTGTTCACATCATGCTGAATGAGGAAGCAGAGGGAGATTGGAAGTGGGCAGTGAGAACATACCTCCAAGGACCTACCTTCAGTGGTCCTTGTGATCCTCCAGCCAGGCTTCATCCCCCAAGGGCTCTTCAGCCCCCTGCCCCCAAATACCACTACCAGCTAGAGAACATGCATCCAAAACACGATCCTATGGGAGACACCAGATTTAAACAGTAACATGTACCTATCTGATGACTTTAGGACTCTGTATGAATGTAATCTCCAGGGGGCAATACCCATGATACCTATTGAGTGGGACACTCGGGTTGCTGACAGATCTCATTTTCATCCATTACCATGCAGCCATGTTTCATTTTTCTGCAGACTTTAAAAAATCTTATTGATAACCTGTACATGTACACAATATACCAGGATCATAATCCCTCCCACCACCCTCTTTTATCTCCCTTCTTTTATTATCTCCCCTCATTTATTATCCCTCCAGTGACTCCCTTCTTTTTATTATTTTTATTTATTTATTATTTATTTATTTGAAAGAGAGAAAGAGGGGGAGAGACAGAGAGAAAGAGAGAAAGAGAGCGAGAGAGAGAATGGGCACGACAGGGCCTCCAGCCACTGCAAATGAACTCCAGATGTGTGTACCACCTTGTTCATCTGGCTAATGTGGGTCCTGGGGAATCAAACCTGGGTCCTTTGGCTTTGCAAGGCAAATTCCTTAACCACTAAGCAACCCCTACAGTCTGACTCCCTTCTTTTTGTCAAGTAGTCTCTTCTATTTTGATGTCATCATTTTTTCCCTTCTATTATGCAGGTCTTGCATGTGTGGTGTCAGTCACGGTGAGGTCATGAGTGCCAGGGCCACTTTGTGTCTGGAAGACAGTATTGCAGTGCACTCCTCCCCTTTCTTTACCCTTACAGTCTTTCCTCCACCTCTTCTTCAGTAGTATGGACTGCTTTCAGGCTGCCATGTCATGTCAATATTTGTCAACTCTTGTGTCAATTTGAGATTCTTTCTCAATTCTGCTCTTCATCAACCACAACTGGGAAGTTTTAAAAAATTCCAATTTATTTATTTGTTAATTAAATTAATTAATTAATTAATTTATGAGAGAGAGAGATAGTATGGGTGCACCAGGGCCTCTTGTCACTGCAAATGAACTCCAGACACATGTGCTACATTGTGCATCTGGCTTTACATGGGTAGTGGGGAATCAAATCCAGGCTTTGTGTAGAAGTACCTTTAATCCACTGAGTTCTGAAGGGGAATGGGGGGAGGGGAGGGAAATGTCATGGTTTTTTTGTATGTAAGTATAGAAGTTGTCAATTAAAAAATTAAAAAAAAATTAAAGGATAAGTTAATATTCTTTTTGTGCATGTGTGTGCATTTGTGTATGCATGGACTTGTGTGTGTGGCTTCCTGTGCATGTATACATGCAGGGGCAGGTGCATGTACAGGTGTGCCTGTGTGTGTGTGTGTGTGTGTGTGTGTGTGCGTGTGTGTGTGTGTGTATAGGAAGGAATACAACTTTGGGTATTGTTCTTCTCAGGAATTGTCCACTTCTTTTTTTCTTTCAGAGTAGGGTCTCACTCTAGTCCAAGCTGATGTCAAACTCACTCTAGTTCCAGAATGGCCTTGAACTCATAGTGACCCACAGCCTCTCAAGGGCTGGGATTAAAAGCATGCATCACTATGTCCACCTTTTTTGAGACAGGGTCTCTTATTTTCCTGGAACGTTTTTTCCCCTCATTTTCCTGGTCTTGCCAGTGAGCCCTGAAGATCTTTCTGTCTTTGCCTTCCTAGCATTGGGATTATAAATCTATGCCACTATGTCTGTCTTTTTTGGGGATTGAACTCAGCTCTTCATGCTTGCAAGGCAAACAATTTACCAACTGAACCATCTCCTCCAGCCCTCTCAATATTTTGATTGAGAGAGAGAAAATCTGCAACTTTTAATGAAACTTAGTTTTTCATGACCCAATTTCTCTACAGATTACCATGTTAAGAGTCAGAGAGGGGAAGTGATCTAACAGGATTTGACTCCAGTTGCCTAACTTCACATTCATAGCTCTTCCCAATCTCTCTACCACGTCCCTCTCTGTATTCTCTTAGAAAAACCAGTATTCCCTCAATACCATCTGCCTTACTTTTCTTTAATCTCATGTAGCTCAGCACTGCATATAAAAAGGCCAGCACCTTGGTAAAAATCATTAATTTTCAAAAGCTTTTATTTTAGCAACTCCAAAGACAATTGCTAAAAATAGGGTTATTCCTTGAAAGATGCAGTTAAAATTAACTCATTTTATGCCCAGACTCCCCAAAGGCACCAAGCCTGTGCTAAGAATACAAGTGTTTCAGCAGCTACAATAAATTTCTTCTACAAAGAGACATACAGTAAATAATTTTGTTTATTAGAGGTGTCCCTGGGGCTTAGAGTTGGGGCAGATGAGTACAGATGCCTGGAGGTGCCTAGGTAGACCCACGTTTTTCTAAGAGGTATACAGGTGCTACATGAATATAGGACAGAAGGGAGAAAAGTGACTGGGAAATTCACACCTGATTTCCTGGCATTTCAAACATTCACAAACATGTTTTCTGTATGGAAAACTTTCAATCAATCCATGCTGGAAATGCCCTTTAGCTAGTGGAACCATCCCAATGAGCAGAGATTTATGGTCTAAAAGTCATCAGTGGCAGGTGTAAGTTTTCACAGTTCTCATTTTCTCCTTGTCCACTTTGTCCCTAGAGGAAAGCAGTTCTGCTAAGGCTTCAGCATTCCCAGAAGTGAGAGAAGGCACCCCAGCATGGGGCGAGTTGGGCCTATTCCTCACTGGGTGTTCCCACAGGCATCTCTTACACTGTTTCTTCCTTCTTTGTCTGAGGTTTTTCTTCCTCTTCTCCATCCCTTTCACTCTTCTTCCTACTATTTTTCTTCCTCTCTTCCTCCCTGCCTCCTTTTCTTGCTCTCTCCATCCTTGCCTTTCTTCCATCCTTCCTTGGCCTGTTTGCCTGCAAGTGCAGCAAGGGTTAGCATTTCTTCTTCTTGTGGAAAATAGTCTTTGTTTGCCCTGGCTCTTTCAGCCTGTAAACTAGGTGGGTATATTGGGCACTTTCCTTAGCTGTGACCAAAATCCTTGGTGGAAACAGCATAAAGAAGGAAAGGTTTATTTTTCTTCATAATTTCAGAGTGCCTCAGTCCATCATGGTGGAGAAAGCAGGGAGGGGGAAATGGCTCAGTTTGTGCAGGAGAGTGCTTAAGGCTGGGGTGTATGCCTATAGGAGGCAAAGAAATCAGGCCAGAACCAGGTGAGCATAACTTTCAAATGTCTACCTCTGGTGACCTATTTCCATTAGCCAGGCCCCACTTCCTAAGGCTCTACAGCCTTCAAGATAATGCCATCCAGTGTTCAAAACATGACTGTGGGGACATTTCAGATTCAAACCATAACAGTGGGGAAATCTGGATTGAGTGGCTCTCAATCATTAGATTTGCAAAGGGAGTCATACGAAAATCTCTAGTTCAGCTTTATATGCAGGACAAATTCTGCTCTTGGTCCTTTCCTCTTGCATCTTTCCCTCAAGTCGCTTGGACTCTGTAGAGGGAGGAGAGGAAGTAGTTGAATGAATGTGACTGTCCCTAAATTTTCTTTTAATTAATTAATTTTATTGACAACGTCCATAATTGTAGACAATAACCCATGGTAATTCTCTCCCTCCCTCCCCACTTTCCCTTTTGAAACTCCACTCTCCATCATATCCCCTCCTTCTCTCAATCAGTCTCTATTTTGATGTGATGATCTTTTCCTCCTATTATGATGGTCTTGTGTAGGTAGTAACAGGCATTGTGAGGTCATGGATATCCAGGCCATTTCATGTCTGGAGGAAGACATTGTAAGGAGTTCTACCCTTCCTTTGGCTCTTACATTCTTTTGGCCACCTCTTCTGCAATGGACCCTGAGCCTGGGAAGATGTGATAGAGATATTTCAGTGCTGAGCACTCCTCTGTCACTTCTTCTCAGCATCATGGTGCCTTCTGAGTCATCCTAAGGTCACTGCCCTCTGAAAAGAGAAGGTTCTCTAACCAAAAGTGAGAGTAGCATTAATATATGAGTATGAACATTAAGGGAAGTGCTTATTGCACAGTTTGGTGAGCATAGTATATACGTTTAGCCAGACACCAGCAGATATTACACCCCTAGGGCTCATGACTACCCCTATTGGAGGTTTTCAGTATCAGGGATATATTTCTCCCATGGAGTGGGCCTCCAGTCCAATAAGAGGGCAGTTGGTTTTCCCCATGACAGACATGCCACTATTGCACCCATTGGCTCATTTGGCCAGAGTGGCCAAATTTAAGGCTTGCAGTGTCCATTGTTGTGTATCACCACTGGTGATTTCCCTCTCTCCCATTGAACTGCATGCAGCATAGTTTTTTCCACCTTTCTGTTAGCTGGTATATATGGGGGTGGTTTTCAGCTTAGCTCCAGCAGGATTTCTCAGTGACCTTGCAGCCCAAGTATGTAGAGTCTTCAGCAATAGGATCTTACCATATATTCCTGATGGGAAACCAAGAGCCTTGGCAATAGCCTGTAATGTTTTGGGGGTATCCATGACCTCCCTGGCCAACAACTCACTGGAAGGTATCCCATTCTTGGCACTGAAAAATTTTCTAGTAACAATCTATGGCTCCTGAGTGTTCCATTATCCAAAAAAGTAGGTTTCCATATGACTTACTTATATCCTCTTAGATTTTGATTAGCCCTCCCTCCACCTTTCCTTTACTCAATCTCTTCACCTGACATTACTTAGGCCTTTTCATCCCTATTAATCTGTTCTTCTACTTACATATATACAATACCATCCTATTAAGTCCCCCTCCCTCCCTTTCTATTCCCTTTATATCCTCTTTCTAAGTTACTGGCCTCTGCTATTGAGTTTTATTCCTATTCACATAGAAGTCTATAATCATTTGTAGCTAGGATCCACATATGAGAGAGAACATGTGGTGTTTGGCTTTCTGGGCCTGGGTTACCTCACTAAGTATAATCCTTTCCAGATCCATCCATTTTCCTGCAAATTTCATAATTTCATTTTTCTTTACCACTGTATAGAACTCCATTATGTAAATGTGCCACATCTTTATTATTCATTCATCAGTTGAGGGGCATCTAGGCTGGTTCCATTTCCTAGCTATTGTGAGTAGAGGCACAATAAACATGGTTGAACAAGTATATCTAAGGTAGTGAGATGAGTCCTTAGGATACATGCCTAGGAATGGTATAGCTGGATCATAGGTAAATATGCTTTTAGCTGTCTCAGGAACCTCTACACTGATTTCCACAATGGCTGGACCAGATTACATTCCCACCAACAGTGTAGAAGGGTTCCTCTTTTTCTGCATCCTCACCAGCATTTATGGCCATTTGTTTTCATGATGATAGCCATTCTGACAGGAGTGAAATGGAATCTCTACATAGTTTTAATCTGCATTTCCCTGATAGCTAGGGCTGTAGAACATTTTTTAGATGTTTATATGCCATTTGTACTTCTTCTTTTGAAAATGCTCTATTTAGTTCCATAGCCCATTAAAAAAATATTTTTATTTATTTATTTGAGAAGAGAGTTACAGAAACAGGTAGGGGGGGAGAGAGAGAGAGAGAGAGAGAGAGAGAGAGAGAGAGAGAGAGAATGGGTGCACCAGGGCTTCCAGACACTGCAAACAAGTTCCAGATGCATGTGCCTCCTGGTGCATGTAGCTTACGTGGGTACTGGAGAATGGAGCCTTGAACCGGAGTCCTTAGGCTTCACAGGCAAATGCTTAACCACTAAGCCATCTCTCCAGCCCCATAGCCCATTTTTAATTGGTTTGTTTGATTTCTTATTATTTAGTTTTTTGAGTTCCTTGTATATCCTAGATATTAATCCTCCATCAGATGTATGGCTGGCAAAGATTTTTTTTCCCCATTTTGTAGGTTGCTTCTTTGCTCTATTCACAGTGTGCTTTGTTGTACAAAAACTTTGTAATTTCATGAGGCCCCAGCGGTTGATCTGTGGTTTTATTTCCTAAGCAATTGGGATTATATTCAGAAAGTCTTTGCCAAGACCAATATGTTGAAGGATTTCCACTACTTTTTTCTCTAGCAGTTTCAGCATTTCAGGTCTGATATTCAGGCCTTTGATCCATTTGGACTTAATTCTTATGCACGGAGACAGATAAGGATCTATTTTCTGTTGTGATGGTAACTTTTTCATCTCTAATTTTATTAATTTGTGTCTCCTCTCTTTCTTTTGGTCAGATTTGCTAAGGGTTTATCAATCTTGTTTATCCTTTCACAGAACCAACTCTTTTTTTATTGATTCTTTGGATTTTTTTTGTTTCTATTTCATTAATTTCTGCCCTAATCTTTATTATTTCTTTCCATCTACTGATTTTCAGCTTGTCTTGTTCTCCTTTTTCCAAGGCCTTAAGGTGTAGCATTAAGTTGCTTACTTGTGACCTTCCTAATTTCTTTTTTTTTTCTTTCTTTCCAAAATTATTTTTATTGGCAACACAGGAGTTCTGTCCCTCAAATGACAGAGATGGTAAAATGTGTTCCACTTTCAGCAATTATTTCCTTGAGTCCCAACTGGCAAAGTCATATGAAAAGTTGCCCCAAATGGGGGACGGTTATTCCTGGCCTAGATGATACATTGGTTCAAATCAAATCTCTTTGGAAAACTGAATTTAGAAAAAAAATCATGTATAGAATGGGAGTAGAGCCATGTTTCCTTTGCCTTCCCTTGGATTCAGAATGTTTTCTTTTGACTATAAGTGATAGAACCCTAATTTATACATATTTCTACTTTTTAAAAGTTGGAATTAATTGGCTCATGAAATTAGGCACCCAAAACACATGAAGCCTCCAAATCTTGCTAGATCCAGTCATGTAGTCATGTAAGTTTTTGGTCATCCCCCCATCTTTTGAGATTCTTTGATACTATGGCAAAATGCCAAGAAAAAAATCAACTTAAAAGGTTGTTTTTGACTCCTGGTTTCAGAGGTTTTAATTCAAAAAATCTATTTGGTTTGGACCTAAGGTGAGGCATATTCCACCTGGCAGTGCAAGCTATGGAGGAAGATGCTCTTCACCCAGGGCAACCAAGATGTAGAGAGCCATAAAGGACAAGAAATACTCTAAAATGATGGCTGAGAGATGGCTTAGTGGTTTTAAAGCACTTGCCTGGGAAGCCTAAGGAGCCAGGTTTGATTTCCCAGTACCCACGTAAGCCAGATGAACAAGATGGCGCATGCATCTGGAGTTTATTTACAGTGGTTGGAGCTAATTTCTTAATATAGGTACTTAAAGTTATACATTTCCCTCTTAGGACTGCCTTCATTGTGTCCCAAAGGTTTTGGTATGTTGTGTTCTTATTATCATTTGACTGTATGAATTTTTTTGATTTCCTTCTTGATTTCTTCATTGACCCATTCATCATTTAGTAGTGTATTGTATAGTTGCCATGATTTTGTGAATGCTCTATAGCCCCTGACATGGAAGGTATAGTTAATACTTCTGATGCAAACCTATATACCTGGCTTTTTTGGTGGGTACTGACCTGGTGTAGTCCCAGTTATGTTTTGGGATGGCTTTGGTGTCAGCTATGCTGTGTCTGCTTGGGTCCCTCTTTGCTGTGCTGTGGGCTCAGGTAGGCTGGTTGGGTCTGTGAGTTGCTGCTCTGATTGCCTGTGCTGGGTGCTGTGTAGGTGAGCTCCCTTCCCCAGGTCTCTGGTACTTGGGGGCGCTTGTGCTAGCAGTGGGGGAGGGGAGGCTGTGGATGGTGGCTGAAGTTCTCCTGCTGTTCCTGGTGATGCTCTTCCTCACAAGCTGCTCCACTGCTGTCTGCCATTCTACCTTCACATTTCTTGAGTTTGCAAGCAGGCTGGTGTGAGTGGAAAATCCCCTCACCTGGCTTTTCCTGTGGCTCAGGCCGAGTCTGGTGGCTGTGGCCATGTGGACCTGGTGCCACTGCTGCCTGCTTCTGAGGGCTCTAGATGCTCTGGATCTCTCCTACTTCTCTGCTGTGGTTGATAATTTTTTATACACCTTCACTTTTTAGTAGAAGAGTGTATTTTGTTGTTATTTCTCCCCTAGGTTGCTTTGGCGTGGTTCCTATGCTGCTATCTTAACTGGAAGGCAGTCCCTAAATTTTCAACATGTAGAAGGTTGGCTGGGAAATCTTAGAAGTCCACGCCAGGACTTAGAGAACAATGTTGGAGAACATATTTTCAGTGGAGCCACTTGGCCATGCTCTGCTCTTGAAAGCTTTAGAATTGGGAGACTTTCCTGTGCATGGAAATCGAAGGCTTTTATTCTAGCACCTTCTAGCATCTTATTTTGTAGCTGTAGGTGGTTTCGCTAGAAGTGGATCATGTACTTACAGTTTTGCTACACCTTCAGCTGGTCTGCCCAGACTCAGCACTAGAGCTACAGAAAAGTGATTCATCTTTGTGAAGGAGAAACAGGAGTAAGATAGCTATTTTACCAGCAGTTAGTCAGGGGCAGAAGCCCAGAGAACAAGGAGATGTCACCCTTCCTGCCCTGGCAAAACTAAAATATCGAGTGTGACCCAGTCTCCTTCATGATGGCTATAAGCAATTCCTCAGCAATAGTGCTTCCTAATCCTTCCTCAATCTCAATACACCTAGATTGGCTAGCTCTTCCTGAGTCAGCTCTGATTCCAGGAACCAATTAGGTCTCTCTCCTTTACACACCTGAGTCTGGGGCAAGGTCCATCCTAAGGGGGGGGGGGCTGCCACGTGTTTGATGTCGTACCCATTTTGACCCTCTGAATTTTTTTTTTCCAGGAACAACAGTGTGAAGTCAGTCTCTCCCTTTCCCAGCTTGGTTGAGAATGGGGCAGGGCACTTCTTTTGGACAGGTTATTTTCCTGCTTTCTTTACCTGTGTCTTGTTTCACATTTTGATTGCATGTATGATTGATCTTTGATCAACAAACTCTTCACTATTTTCTAAACCTTTCTGGGCTTCTATGTGAAGAGGATCTTTTGGTTCTTATGTTTTGCTTTCCATGTATGGGTGTATGTGTCTCCTGCAGAGCCCTTTAATCACCCCTGAGATTTCTTTGTGATGGATACTTTATCTCCCTTCTCCCTTTCTAGCTGGGCAAGGAGGAGAATTCTGTCCCTAACTCTTGCTTGAATCTTTCAGCTAGCCTCCTCCCCAGATCCTAATTCCCCTTAAATAAACCTCATAATTCTTAATTTCTCCCCAAATAAATTTCATAATTCATAATTCACCTTTCTCAGAGACAGTTTTTTTTTTTTTTGGTTCTTTGTTAAAATGAGCAAAACCACAAAAGGTTGGTGTTCAGAGGCCTGGGGAACTCCTTGAACCCCCCAAATCCTGCATCATTAGGAAGTCAAGGGGAATTTTCTAGTATGAGAAGTTGCATATCAAGGATGAGATAACTATGATTACCACTATTTGTATTTTTTAATCTCCCAGAGCATTTACAATACCAAATTTGTGAATTTTCCACATCAGCCCTTTCTCTAGCTTTCGGTGGACACCAACAGGCTTTCCTACAAGTCAATTGAATTCTGACATTAGCAACCAGGAATTAGTATCAAATACAGTTGGTTAATGTCTCACAAGACTAGTACCCTCCTCAACCTGAGATGGCCTTCACATGGAGTAGATCTTTGGTTAGCCACACTTTGTAGGACTTAACTAAAAATCAGAGGTTCTCATGATATACCTCTCAGGTTTGATAATTTGCCAAAATATCTCAGAGAACTCAAGAACATACTTTACTTACTGTGACTAGTTTTATGTGAAGGATACAGATGGACAGCTGGATGAAGAGACACATAGAGTGAGATCCAGTAGGGTCCTGGAAGTTAGAGCTTCTGTCCCTATGGAGTTGGGGTGGCTCAACCTCCTAGAATATGGGGATGTTTACCAACACCAACATGAAGTTCTCTGAATACCTTTCTTTATGGTGTGTGTGTGTGTGTGTGTGTGTGTGTGTGTGTGTGTGTGTGTGTGTGTGTAGGGGGATTCCACTATATACTCAAGACTGATTAAATCATTGGCATTGGTGAGTGAGTCATTCCCCAGTCCCTGACCTGTTCTTGGAGGTTGGGGGAAGTCGGCTTGAAAATCTACACCTCTGCTTATGTGGATGGTTCCACTGACACTAAGTTCACATTCTAAAGCTTTCTAGGGACCTTCTAAGAGTCACTTCAGGAGTGGAGGAGATGGCTTGGTGGGTAAAATGCTTGTCACACAAGCATGAGGACCTGAGTTGAGATGCCCAATTCCCATGCAAAATGCTAGGTGTGGTGGTGTCTCAAAGAATAAAGGGAGATTGATTAGAGGAAACTATCTGACCTCACCCACTGGCTTCTACATATGTGCACGTGCACTCACACATACATGTATGCCCACATGCATGCACATATACATGCACATTACACACATACACATGCAAAAAAGGAGTCAGTTTATTAGCACAATATGAGGTGTAGTTGGAGAGGCTTATGTATAATAAAAGTTGCTCTCTCGTCTCTATCACTCTGGAAATTGCAAAGGAATCAGGGATAATGACCGAATATGTATTTCTTATAATATCAAAAATTTACAGAGATGTTTATGTTTTCCTTGGAGCCTGCAAACATTTGCTTAGCAGCCTTAGGAGAAATTATGTCAGAATAGACAAAGCTTTAGTAGAGTGGGAGCACTTGAACTTGCCTCCAAAGAGTTATAAGATGAGATCCAGGGGAAGGACTCATGGTATGTAGCAGATTCTTTTTTGTACTGAAGTGTTTGGTAAACCACACACCATGACCTTGATCTGTTCCTAATTTTAGCTTCATCTGTGAAAGACAGTTCCCATTGAACATTTTACCCCAAGGAACTACTACATATCCCCACTTTTATAACTTGATGCATATTCTGAAGTTATAGAGAAGCCTGAAAGAGCCAGGAGTTGATCAACTCCCAGGTGAATCTTCATATATGGAGGATGGGAGTTATGATACAGACTCCAGTTCCCGAGCTTCTGAAGGACAGCTTCATGGTGCAATGACAATTCCTCAACAGGTCATCTGTGTTAGTGACCCCAGCTGCCCACAGCATTACCCAGTTCCAAATACCTTTCAGAGGGCTGGAGAGATGGCTCAGAGGTTAAGGCACTTGCTTGCAAAGCCTAATGACCTGGGTTGGATTCCTCAGTACCCATGTAAAGCCATATGCAAAAATGGCACATGCATCTGGAGTTTGCAGTGGCTGGAGGTCCTGGTGTGCCCATTCTTTCTGTCTCTCTTCTAGCTCTCTTTTTGTTTGCAAATAAATAAATAAATAAATAAATTTTAAAAATACTTTTTAGGGTCAGACAGATGGTTCAGTAGTTAAGGTAATTGCCTGAAAAGCCTAATAACCCAGGTTCCATTCCCTAGTACACAAGTGAAGCCAGATGCATAAAGTGATGCATGTATCTGGAGTTCATTTGCAGTGGCTAGAGGCCCTAGCACATCATTTTTTCTCTCTCTCCTTGCAAATAAATAAAAAAAATACTTTTTAGAGATATGCATCTTTCTCTCTTCATTATCACCAATGCTTGACTATTGTTTCTGGAATTCCTTCCTTGATAAGTTCCCTGCTCCCCAGGCCCCAGATGCTCCTTCTCGGGATCCAGGTGATGTCTTGTGTGTCAAAGCTGTGGAACAATACACATGGGAAAGTGAAAAATCCAACTGATTCCTTTCTTCCTCTGTTTCATACCTTCTGATGGCAGTAAGAAAACACATGGTGGCATCTGTCATAGATGCAGAAAGGGGGCTACTGAGGGTAGAAGGGAGCAATGGTGGCAGGGGGAGGGGGAGAAGAGGAAAGAGGAGAGTCAACCAAATTAGTCATGTATGAAAAATCTATAATGAAACTTACTACTTTGTGTGCCAATTAAAAAAGTAAACGAATAGCTGGGCATGGTGGTGCACTCCTTTAATCCCAGTACTTGGGAGGTCAAGGTAGGAGGATCACTGTGAGTTCAAGACCAGCTTAGT